>VYZT01060770.1:18123-239557 GCA_013400735.1 Pomatostomus ruficeps | reverse complement strand
CCCCCCTTACTCTTCAGTATATAGTTATATGCAACATTGAGGCTTTTCTCACCCTTTTAGCAAATATGTGTTATTCTTCGTGGCTGGTCTCCAGCTCTTCTAGTCAGTTCATTATTGCCATGTGGTATTTTTCTTTTTGTGTGTGTGTGTTAAAGCTTATAAGGAAGGCTGCAGGCAGAATATACTGAAGCAAATGAACTCTCAAAGTTACTTGCAAGGCAGAATAAAGATTCTCTGGTTCGTTGCTTGCAAGAAAACAGGCGGATCTGAATAAGCCACCGAAAGCTCTGTGCTGCTAGCAGTGGGGAGCTTAGCAGGTCAGAATTCCCTGCTGTAATGTGGCAGTGGAAGCAAACACTGTGTTCAGAATCCACCTTTCTGGACACCCACTTTGCCTTCATTCACTTCCTCGCAGGTGTCAGCCGTAAAACTGCTGTTGAAAATAATTAGAACACTGGTGCTCTCTATTACAGCATCTCTGCCAAGCTGTATCCTGAGTTGTTTTCAATATCAGTTGCAAGGCAGCTGCAGTAGACCTTACAAGACATTATTATATAATTAATGTGCAGCCCTTACTCTTCCAAAAAAATTATAAAATCTCGTGACCTGGCTGTTCTGTAAACCATCAGTGCTTCCTCTGCTTGGTCCTGTGTATTTGGAGCATTTCTTTCTGTTCAGGGGAAGGGTGACATCTCGCAGTGCCAGCACAGTAATTGTGCAGGTGGGCAGGGTTGTCAGCACTCTGCTAACATGCTTTGTTTTTCCCTGGAAAATGTATTTGAACTTAAGATCACATCCCCTCTCTCCTTAGAAAGAGTAGTCTAGTATTCTCTAAGTGCTACTAAGTATTCTTGCATGCTTTATGAGCTAGGATCTGCTTCTTTTTTTCTTTCTTATGAATGTCATCTTAATAGGAGACTATTCCCAGGCATCTCTGATTAGCTTAAGCTGATCCAAGCGCAGGCTGTGCCCAGGAAAGCTGGTACCAACCTCTTCCTGACTGTGTGTTTCTGCCATGCTACCCTGTAGAGAACCTCTGAATATGTGAAATAGTCCAGCTGGGATTCCTAGGCCTCATTTTAGAACAGCATAAATGTCCAGGTGGTTCCAGATAAGAGGCTTTTGATTAACAAGCAATTGGCCTCCTCCAGTAGAACTGGCTCTGAAGAACTGCATGCCTTCTGCATAAGCTTTTCCTCATCTCTGGGTAAGATAAGCTCCTGCAGAGTTTTAGGAGCTCTTCTGCAGCAGGGGTGGAAAGAAATAACAGTGCAGCTCTAATGAGCCTTCGTCTCCCAGCCTCAGATGAGGATGCCAGCAGGCTAAGTGGCATTTTTTCTGCCATAAGAGAGTCTGACTGCAGATTTCAGGGCCTGTGGCCTGGCTTCTGCTATCTAATCACATTCTCAGAGGATGCAAATCAATACTGCATTATGCACAGGAGTAGCACTGCACAGAGTTCTTGAAAAGCTTCTATGTGATGGCAGTTTATGAGAATGGGTGAATCCGATCATCATTTTCATAGTCATGTAAAATAACAGTAGGTGTGATTGAATCATTTTAGGAGGCAGAAAGCCCAGAAACAGCAGGACAAGGGAAATAAAGATAAATTATTAGTATTTTGAAAATTTATCTACACAAAATAGGCTTCCTCACAGTAAGAGATGGAAACCCCAAGTTTTTAATGGCAGGTGTAGGGCATGCGTGTGGTGTGGGGTCACATGGATGAGGTTAGAAGTGCCTGAGCAGAGAGTAAAAATGAGGATTTTAGATCTTTCAGCAAGAAAAAACGGTACTGTGGGGATGAAAAGAACAGAGGCAGGATGGTTCTTTGGTTACATTGCCTTGAAGGTCCTGTAGAATGTTTGCAATCTGAGCAGCCAGCATGCTGAGTTTGGCAGTGTGGCAGCTGTGTGTTGATAACTTGGAGCAGAGAAGTCAAGGGAGACTTCCGCTGAAGGGAAAAGGTAAAATTTCTGAAGATTTCAGTCATTCCTTTCTGTGACTATTGTTTGTCAACTTCCTAAACAGTTCCGTCTGCCTGGCTAGGTGGTACTGCAGCTACAGGTATCCCAAAATCAAGCAATTTCCTTTAGTACCATTCACTTTGGAGAGATGTTCCTTGCTCTTGCAGAGCAAAAGGATGTTCTCGTATTTCAAGTGCAGAAATGAATTTTTTTCTTCTTTCTCAAGAAGTATTACAGAGGTGAAGGTTGATTCAATCCCCTGTGTGGGAGGCAGATAAACGGTCTTCTTATCTAAGGTTTCTTTTCAAAACATATGGTGGTTTATGGAGATGAAAGCATCTGCTGTTGCAGCTACTGTGTTAATGTATAAAGTACTGTCAGTGGTACGGCCTCGGCTGTTCAACCAGGGTTTTGCAGCATGAGTAAAAGCATTTGTTCAGCTCTCTTTGTGCGAGAGTCAATAGTATGCACCACATCCTTCAGCCACGTTCTAGTCTGTTTCTCATGTGAGTCAGCATTGTGTAAGAATTAGTGTAAATGCGCTGTTTGAAAACTGTAAAAATGAGAAGTACACCGCAGGAAAAAAGGTGGAAAATTAGGAAGTTGATCGTACTGTTGCATTCAAAAATTGACTTCAAGTATACTAAATTTCTTATATTTTGCTGTAGGAACTTCTGAACTTATTCCCCGAGGTGTGAAAATATGCTAAATCTGTAGATTAATTAACGGATGGTGTTACTGAAACGTAGAGTATGGACTGAAGTGCCTGTAAAAGTGTGTTGTGTGCGTTGTATCTCAGCCCTTTCTTGTGCGGTCTGGCTTGGCAGCCTCATCCTTTGCATGTTTTTGGAACTGGAACGTGGTGCTCAGGGGTGAATCAGCTTTTCCACTGCTGACCCTGATTAGAGACCCCTGATGCAGGAGCCTCAGGGTTGGTGCTGCCTGCTCTGCGCTTCAGAGTGTGAGCAAGAAGGAATTGTGCAGGCCAGGGAGGAGTGCAGGAGCCACTACCCCATAGTGCTCATGGGTCTTTGATGTCTTTGTGCCTCTGAGTTCAGCTGGGAGCAGATGAGCTGCTGTGGCTTTCTGTCTCGTGGCAGTAGTGGCTTTGCAAGTTCTGCATTTTTGAGGCTGAAGTTGGCTTTGACTGACAAGTTCTACCTTACCAGCTCTGCTACAGAGACTGTTCACATTCGTGCTCCAACCCCTCTTGCCATGGAGCAGGACAAAAGTAACTCCTCTTGCTGCTCAGGACGGAGGGAATATGTGCATGAGTGGCTGTTTCAGGGGGTAACTGCTTACCTGCAATAACTTTTTGTCATTCTCAAGACTTCAACACCAGAGACACTGCACCGTTTAAGAAGTCAGATTTTAAATTGACAGGCTAAGCTAATAAACTTGCAGAGGCATGCTGGAAGGAAGGTACCTCAGTGAAGGGTTGCTATGTGCCAAACTGATTTAAGCAAATAATGAATGTTAGAAGCATGTTCGTGGAGGTCTTTTTAGTTTGTGCAAAACCGTCCAAATGTTGCTTGGCTAAATGACACAGATTTTCTTGTGCAGGCAAGGATTAAATTGGATGTTTTAAACCTCGGAGGTGGCTTTAATTAAAACACGGCTACTTTTCCAGGAAGCACAAACTATTCTGTTTTGATTCAAAACCCTGTATGAATCAATCTTTGTAGGTATTTTGACTGTTTTGCCAATTCCTGAAGCATAACATCAAGAGCAATGGATGCCACTGTCTCTGTTGGTACTTCTCATATTTGTTATTGAATACATTTTCTAGAAATGTTTCCTTTAGTTTTCCATTTCCTGGAATACCTTACCTTTGTCAGTTAGCATGAATCGCTGATCTCCGGTGTCAGCAGATGTCGAGACTCATCACCTATGAACCAAGGGACAGCCGAGTTTTGGATTGCACATTAACCTTCTGTGCAAGCAGCGTGTTGGGAACCATGGCTCCTACTAAAGTGGGAAAATGTATTTTTGATCTGCTATTCATTTTGTTGCAACATCCATGATTTCAACATCAAAATCTTGAGTATGTTTTCCCATTAGAAACATTGGCAATAGATAAGTAGAAGAAAAGTGACCAAGAGGGGATGGAAAAGGAGTGGTCCACAACTCTTTCCTCAAAGGGATTTCTTGAGAGAAGGAAAGATTGAGTCTGTAAGATCATGGAGAGGGAATGAAAGACATGAGAAATGCAGATGGACATTGAATCCAATTCAACTCATACTTTTGTTATTTTTTCACTTCTACTTTTTTTTTTTTAAACAATGGCCATTGACATGGAAAAACAAGACATGGTATATTGAGTAGATTGCAAAGATAGTGCCATCTCTTAGCAGCATGGAGAAATATAACAGAGTTAAGAACTCTGAGTACTTTAGAATGAGTTAAATATTTTCCTATTAGGTTTAGGGATTTAAACTGTAACCTGTTTTAACCTCACTCCTAATTCTGGGGCTACATTTCATCTATTGTTTGTATTTTTACTTGTTTGTGTTTGGTTTTTGTTGTTTGCTTTTTTAAACAAATAAATCTCATGCTTATATCAGTTACTCAGGCTCCATAAAGATGTTTGATCCTGGTCTGACTGAACAAAGTGTTTTTATGTAAATTTCTGCCTATTGAAAAGGAAAACTCTGCAGAAAGAGAAATGAAGTAGCCTTGTACGATTTGTGGGGAGTAGGGCTGGAGGTCTAGGATTCTGTAATCTGATGCTGCAGGATAAGGTACAATAGAACAATTCTCATTAAGGCAGTTTCTGCTTCTCTAGTACAAATAGTAACATAATTGCGGGTGTTTTGCATTTTATGCGTGTTCAGGTAAGGCCTTTGGAAGTTTCTGTGTATAGGAACTCAGTGTGAGTTGGCAGACGTCTTTGTGTATTTTTTTGCGTGCAGCTGTTGATACCAGTACTGAGTTCTGCACAAGTGGATGGTAGATGTCTTCTGGGAGCTACTGCAGAACTTGTGCCAAATGCAATTCCCATGGTTAGTAGTTGCAGGTTTAAAACAGACTGATCAACCCCACTTTTTACCACTGTCCCACTCAAAAGTCCTTCAATGAGGTCTTTTTTTGTTGACAGATTTACTGCTAGCCTTTTTTGTCAGGAGGGTTGCATAAATGAAGTCTGAATTTTTTTTATTTTTTCATTTTTTTAAGAATTAGAAAATATGTTTTCACTTTCCTTGTAAAAGACTGGAAAAAAGCCCAAAGCACTTTTGATCAAAATTTCTGAAGATGAACAGAAAACATACCTAGAAAATTTCTGTCAGAATGTGGAAATCTTATGAAGTTCCTAGTGAGTTGGAAAATGAGGAGTAAAGGAATTTTTATACAACTTAATGATCATTTTCTCTTAGCATTACTGTGGTCTAGGCATGATGAAGAGTGCCACTGACTGATTATGTGAGTGGCAGGAAAATGACCATGTGTATATTGCCAAATCCATGGGTTGATATGGATCATGCATCAGCTGAAAAAAACATAATAAAAGAGATGTGAAAAATAATTACAAACAGAAAAAGACATTGATGATTTTGGGGCAGTGTATGCAGGCACAGGAGTGCATGCAGCACTGGTGTCCCAAGATGATCCTAAACCTGCCCAGTTTTCCTAGAGAAACCTGTGCTTGTTGCCCGATTCGCCGTCAGCAAAGCGTTAAGTTTCTGGCTCAGCAGTTCATTGTTCACTGGGAATGAAGACACCGACTGGATCTGGCTGCTGCTGCAGTCAATGTGCTCTCCCCGTGTAACCTTGCACTGCTTTAATGCCGACTCTTCTGGAAAAAGGTGAGGGTTCTACAGTTCAGCTGTTCCTGTGCAAGTGTCACTAATCTAATTATTTTGCATGAATCTGCATTTTTGTTGTTACTTCAGTGAGCTTTGCAGATATAAAATGTGAGGAACAGCTAAGCAGATTTTAAACATTTAGAAAAGGTATTAAGCTGCTTATTTGTGTGCAGTTGACCTTGTAAGCTCTCTTACATTCTGCATTTGTATATAGTGCTGAAGGGTTGTTAAACTAATATTTAGATGCATGGATCTTTAGTGTGAGAGAGATGCATTGAAGAACAACTTGTGGGCTGTTTAACCTTGCTGTTTTCTAAGCTCTGTGAAGACTGAAGGGCTGTATTACAAAATGCATTGCATCTTTCTTTGGAGACATTCTAGCTTCCTTCGGAGTTGGTTTTACTGATGAAAAGAAAATCTTGCTGTTTGAATTAGAAGAAAGTACGTATTAGCAACAAAACAGGCAGAAGGTATTTTTAGGACTCTGGGAATGGCATGACATGTATTTGTGTGCCAGATGGCTTAAAGGAACATCCAGCCGAGCAGCCTACGGAGCGCTTGTCAGGGGGATAGGTAAGAATTTCTTTCTTGTAACTGTGCTTTGGGAAGTAAAAAGGTTTTCTTGGAGGGGAATGAGGAGACTGCAGCAGCATGAAACTGTCTTCTGTATAGCATTTACTTACCCAGAAATGAGCACTAGGATTTTGGTAAGCTCATGTTTCTAATCCAAGAGTACTTGTTTTCACTAATCAGGCTGGACTATTATGTTACTTTTCTTGATGCAATGTTGTACCACTGGTTGTAACTAAACCTGGTGTTCTTTTCAGCTGTTGTTAACATGAGATCCTGACTTACAAAAAGTTTTTCTTTCCAAAGCTTGTAACTGCTTTTTCCATAAAAATTGTGTCCTTAAATTAGAGCCCTCATGAAATACTCTCACTTCATGGAGTGGAGTAATATGTGGGGAGAAATGTATCCTTTATCAGTAAGGTAAAAACCTGGTATGTTTTATTGACAAAGAAGTGGAAGGTGTTAGGGCAGAAGATACTTGAACATTTCTTTGCATTTGCTTTTGAAATGCAAGTGGATAAAGGAGGAATTTCACATTTTTATTATAAAAAAGCCAAAGTGTTTGCATACACTCTGGTATAGCAGCCTGCTAAGTAAAGCTTTTTTACTGGAGTTGAGAAATTCCGGAAAGCTTGATAAGCAGAGTTATGTTTCTAGAGGAGGCATTTCAATGTATAGTTCACAGATTTGAAAATGATACTATGCAATATTTAGACATCTCTGGTTAAAGCCCAAAAACTGAAATACAAATCGGTATGTGAGTGAGTCATTTGACACTGGAAAACTAGTAAGGGATGAGAACCTAGAGACCTAAGAAGATGAATTTTTAAATTTGTCCTAAAACACTTAAAGCTTTTCAGACTTCCTATACTTACAGTTTCATAGGTCTTGAACAATTCCTGCAACTCATCTATCTATGTGCCTTTCTTTAGCTTTAAAATGCAATGAATATTATTGTGTTTTAAGATTATCTGTAAAGTGTTGCTCAAGATTTTGCATCCTTTCCAGGAGGATTTATTTTAGGTGGTATGACATGGATTTGTATATCTGTGCTGAAATGACTAAACTATTGGCTCTCAAAGCTTAGAAAGTTGAATTTAGAAAGGACTTGCAGAGGCTAATTGAAAATAGATCTTAATGTGTCATCTCATTAAAATGAATGGGAACAGTGGTCTTATGCAAGAGGACAGCCTGTGGTCCACAGGATATTTCTGTGAATGAGTGTTGGTGTGACTGAACATTAACATTAACATGATTTAACATTAGTCTTTTTTAGTTCTTTCTTTCTCCTACCTTGCACCTCACTAAATAGCCTGGGTCTGTTTTTTGGTGACTGTAGGTAGCAGCAGGCTGCTATTTTAGTTCTCATCCCAAACCTGTCTCTGCTGCAGGCTGAAAGGGACCCAGCATCCTCAGTTCTCACAGGGCAAGTGTTCCAGCCTGGGACCATCTTGGTGGCCTTTCACTGAACTCACTCCAGTTTCCTGATGTCTGTCTCATACATCCTTCCCTGGGTGCTGTCCTCCTCCTGAGGTCTCAGGGAGCTGTGGAATTGCACCCCTGGGTCAGCTGGCTGTGCTCCTGTGGGCCCTTCCTCAGCCCTCCTTGCTGCAGGGCTGTGCCCTGGCTCGAGCTTAGCCAGACCTTGGCTGGTGCTTCTCTGCAGAGCTGTTCCTCAGGCTGTGCCAGCAGCCAGGGAGTTTGTCTGTCCCAGGTGCAGGACTTGGCATCTGTCCTTGCTGAATGTCACGATTTAGGCTGCTGTAGGCCCAGCCTGTCTTTACATGAGTAGTTACCTGCCTGTATTCTGTCGAAAATAGCCACTTAATTCATAAAGTGCAATCACACATCCCTCTGTAAGGTCAAAAATTAATGGTGGTTTCTAATTAAAAACAAACTGGCAGGTAGATCCAATTTAGTGTTGGAACAATCCTGTAGGAGGTTTTTTAAGAAGGAGTTAAATTAGCTCGGTGCTTGGATATACTGGAGCACATGAAACACTTATTTGGAAGTGTCTATTACTTTTGTTCTGGCTGTATGTTCAGTGGATCCTAGTGATGGGTGTTGGACCTGAAGCAAAAGCTGCCCGAGGTGTCCCTTTTTCATCTTGCTGGTCTATTAACTGTGACTTTCCCTGGAGAGAGAGTTTGGAATGGGAAGCTTGCCTGGAAAAAAATAATTCTTGTGAAAGCGCAGAAGGTGTGTGAATGGCATCTCTGTTTGTGTGATGAGTGTGCATTATTGCAGTGCTTCTTCCTAAGCTGGCCTCTGTTCATTGCACTGTTAATGCTGTTGTTTGGTAGTGATTCAACAAGTAAATAGGAAAGCCTGTTCATGGGTAGCTATAACATCTTGGAGGCCAAGACATTTAGAAAGAGTTGAGGCTATTAAAAGAGCAAAGTTGCATTCATAAGNAAAGTAATGCATTTAATTACCCTAATACTCTGTAGAAAGATAAAATAGTTTAATGATTTTTTTTTTTTTTACTAGAATGCTCTTTAAAAATGAAGATTATACATATCTGTTCCTTTCCTCGATATAGTTGCAAAATACACAGGTAATATTGCAGGCAGCCTGGGTAGTATGAGTTGTGTATCTGTCTTAATTTTCCTTTTTCTTTTTAGAGGAAAAGCTTTTCTTGGCAAAACTACAAGCAGACTTTAAGGTTTTCTCAAATAATTTTTGCTCCTATTTCAAAAATCTTGAGGTTAGTCTGATCCTCTGTTTGACCTCTGACAAACATGAGTTCTGGCAGAGTTATGAAATATCTACTCATACGGTGTGTTTACCAAACTGTTGAGGTTAATCCAAGCAGATGTCAGTGCTTAAGCAGTGGCAGGTCATAGAGTCTGTAGCAAATATTGCTCTTTAAGCCAAAATATTGTGGAGTGTGGTTGACTTTTTCGCTTCCTTTAAAACTATCCAAGGCCAACACACTGGGCCAGTGTTACTGAGAGCTGGACAAGTTACTAACAACAAACCCTCCTGGACTGTCGGGGAGAACACAGTTGTGTCCTTGTTGGGCCAGTTATTAAATGAATGTAAATGTTCCTGGGTTTGATGTAGGAAATGAATGTCATGGTGGTGGTGTAAGGCTGCTAAAAGAAGATGCTGTGACATGAAAAACTTACTGCACAGTGAGTAGTGCAGCTCACATCTGGCAGGTGGGCTCCTGGGGAGTTTTTCAGCTTTGTGATTGATTGATTGAATTTGAGAGACTTTTACTGAGTTACTAATACTTAACCTTTATAGTTCTCTTAAAAAAAATCAATTATTTACTACTTGTGCAAGGAACTGAGAGGTATGTACTGGAATTCGTGGAAATTAGAGAGCAGTATTTTACTCCTGGCATTTCTGGCATGTGGGTCTGCAAACTCAGTTCCATGGCTTTGCCAAAGGAAAACTGTCAGGCAATAAATATATGATAGTCAAAATAGAGCAACAAGAGAGACACTGAAAGGCTGAATATTTGGTTAGAGAATCTCAGAATACTGTGCCTTTCAGTCTTGGTCTCTTCTGAGCTTATTCTGAGGGAGGCAGCTTCTAAGATGAGTTTTTTCCTTTCTTGCCTCTGAACTGGATTGTAATTTCCTGATGAAGGAGATACTGCCACCTTGGATGATTTATGTTTGTCATGCTGAAGTGTCTCTGGATTCCTGAGTGCACCAGAGTGAACAGCCGTGAACTCCAGGCATCTCTAGGGCATGGGAATGAATGCCTGTAAAATACTTAGAGGTGTTATCATTTATTACTTGCTCTGGAAGCTCCTATCTTGCCAAGGGAAAGGAAATGCCTTCTGTTTATTCTAGGTGTTCTTTACTACATGAGTTTTTAGAAAGGAGAATTGTTTGAGGTATTTATCACTTTTGGCAGCTGTGCTGCTTTTCAGAAATGAAGGGGAGATGCTTGATAGACCCTTCAAGGCTAGCCTCTTTCCAGTAAAATTTGTGACGAACTGTATTGTGAAACAATTCTTCTTGCTAAGTTTAAATCATGGATTATTCTTTTGTGGCATTTAGTATTTTTGTTTGCACTTGAATAAATAAATAAAAATGGGTTTTAACTGTACTGTCCAAATAGCAATTTATTTGTGACTGGACTCATTGTTGCAGTATTGCATAGATGAAAATTATTCTTATGAGCCCATTAACATGGTTATCTGAATAATACAATTCTGCTTTTTTTGATTTCTGTTGTTTCTATCTAACTGTTCAAACCTGCCAGCTGTGCTTATGTTAGCACAGCTTTAGGCTGTTGAGTTAAAAATGCTTATAATCTGTTTTTCTCATGCAGCACATATCAGGGCTGAGAAAGATCCTAATACTTTGGACTTGAGAGGCATGCCCTTTGCATCTCCTCTATTCAGGAACAGTTACTCTCCATTAAAAAAAAGAGGAAAAAATAAAAAAATGAAAGATTTGGCTTTGCTGAAGTTTCAAAATCCTGCTTGGAGAAACCAGCTGGGAGAGGATGGATGTTTAAGGCTCTCATCAAGGTATTATGACCATCCATAGGCAGAGACAGTTGTTGGGTAAATTGGCAAAATTAATTTCCTAGAGGACTACACAACAGTGGAGGGAGAGCACAGGAATCAGGACAGAGTAAGTCCTGTGTTTCACTGTGTCTGCATGGAAGGAGGTCATGGACAGGGAGATGGATGAGGTAAGAGTCAAGGGTTGAGTGTCAGGCTCCATGAACTGAGTGTTTCCTCCTGTGTCCTCGTGTCCAGCTGCAGTCTCCTTTCCTCTCCTCCCTCCCTCTGGTGTTTATCAAACTGGTCATTTTTTTGTTCCACACTGAAATGAGTGAAGGGATTCTTGTTTCTTGGTATGGTGAGGAGAGGCAGAGGCACATTAATGTGATCGTGCTTTGTATGCATAGAAGTGTAGGGCTGGAAGGATTCTCTTGGTTCCCCAGGACAGATCCCAAGCAGGACTGACATCACTGAGGATTTGGAAACCTCCTCTGGCCTAAACCTCATCTATAAAGAAGTCAGTCAACCTAAAACTGTCTCAAACTGGGAGTGTGCAGCTTTGACACAGATTGTGACTCTGTGTCTGCTTAAATGGTAGAAGTGGTTGAAATCCATAGGACAGTGGTTGTGTAAATACATGTGTTGGTGAGTAAAGTAAACTAATAAGCCTCAACTAGCTTTTCATACACAGGGTTTAACTCTTTTTTTCCATTCTGCCTTCAAAATTGTCTAAATAGTGAGTCTGTATTTTCCTGCCAAATAAATTACCAAATGTCTTGGTTGAATAGCAAGGTACTGAATGGGCACAGTCTGTGCATTGTGGAGGTTCTGTCATTTGATTTAAATGCAGTATTACAGCATCTTTATCATTTTACAAAACTATGAAATAATGAAGGAGAGGAAAAGAAGGTGAAACAGATCTACTCTAGCACAGAGCAGGTGGAAGTAATATATGGGTTTTTTAGCTTTGGTTTACATTTGTTTCTTTTGTAGCAGTGGCCAAGCATGAGCTTTTAGCCTGGTCAGAGCTCTCTGGAGATGCAAGGGATGTACAGCAATGTCCTCACTCTGGTGATCAGTAATTTATCCCTTCTTCTTTAATCTGAGCATGCCTGATGTCAGTCACAGGAAGCTTTAACCCTTCTGTGCCTGGAAGTGCCGCAGCAGCAGGTGTAGCTCTGAGCTGTGAAAGAGATGCAAGGAACGAGGAAATATTTAATCCATGACGAATTCTGCTCTATGTGCCTGTCTTCTGACTGTTACCAGAGATAGAAGGGATTATTTTTTCTGTATGAGCAGCAGTGTAGATGTATCCTTAAACAACTCTGAAATGAAAAGGTTCCTTCTCTGTTACAGTAATTTTTATCTTACTAGGACAGTTCTGTTCCGAAGTGTCAGTGCATGTTAGGATTGTCCATCTGTGTTACCACAGTGAATGGAAAAACACCTCTAGCCGTTTTTGAGGAGCAGTATGTTAGGCTTGGACAAATCTTACAGCAGATGACCTTCTGGTGGCCATGCAAAAAGAACCTGGCAAGCACCCAGATCCTCTTTTATGGAGCAGCATTACTTGTCTGCAGACTGCCGAGCAAGAAGAGTTCTGATAATGAGAGGATATAACTGTTTATCTGCTCTTGCCCCTCTCAGCCTGGCCTGCTTGTTCTGAGCCAAGGTTCACCTTGCTGTGATCGTGTTAGCACAGGGTGTGAGGCACTGAGGATTGGTCATCTCTACTTCTCTAACTGGTAAACCTATTCTGCTAGCTAAAATGAGGATTTTCTTAAATAATTTCTGCCCCAGAGTGTTTGGTGCCTGACTAATTTCGTGGCTTTGCAGTTAAGCAGCAAGATTTACGTGTGACAGTGTTAGAGAGAGAGCCCATTTCACAGAGTGCGATTCATCTGTATGCACAGGGTCAGCCTGAGATTTAAACCCTGGGTAAGACCTTTTTAAGCTCCTTGGGCTCAGCTGTTCCGTGGATTGTTGCCTTACAGAAGTGAGGGAGTTTGACATGGTAAGAACAATGGATAAATTATTTTTGAGGATGATGGGTTTTGGTTTTTTTGCTTTACTCTGTGGGTATTTTATTCTTGGGAGATGATGACCTGCTGCAGTCTGGGAAATGTAAGCTTCAATTTTGACATAGATTCTTTTTAGATGTAAGTCACTAAGGACTCAGAATTACACTGCCTAAGTAAGTGGGGTCTTTATAACGTTCTTTGGGATCATTAACAACTTCTACCTATATTTAGTAGTTTCCCATATTGAGAAGGAATCATTTGTTTGTACTCATGAATGTTCTGGTTTGTACTTTGCCAGGCTGATCTGAAAACTGCTGGTAGTTTCTGACTTTTTGAGTAGTTTGAAAACTGCATTAGCATAAATGATTGACTCCCACCCCAGTATGTGTTTTCTTAAAACAAATGTTTTGCTAATTAAAAGGTGACTAAATTATTTCCTGACTTTTTGTTACTGTGCAAAGAATTTGTTGTGGTTCAATAGTGATGAAAGAAATCAGATTCTTTGAGTCGGTTTTTTTTTTTTCCTCCTGAGTTTGGGGAACTGATCTGTATAGTTTTTAAGGTGTGTGGGGGTTTTTTTGTGTGTCATTTGGGGTTTTTGTTTTGTTTTTGGTTGGTCGGTTTTATTGGGGTGTTTTTTGTGGGATAGGGGGAGTGTGTTTAGCTTTTCCTAAATTTGGGGAACATCAGAAAGTCTACCTAATTCTCCTGGCCCATAAATAAAATATTTTCACCAGCTTCATTTGCTTCACTTCACAGTTTTGCTTATGATAGTAATTTTCAGTATAGCTTGGGAAAATTGTCTTATGGATGTCTAGAGTAAAACTCTAGTCTGGGTTGTTTCCTTCCAGCTCTAGATGGGCATCTCCTCCAGGGAGTATGGGAGCTTTCCTGGGGTCTGCAGAGGCCTGCAGGAACCCAGTAAATCACTTCAGACCTTTTTCTTCTTTTCCTATCCCGTCTTCCTTCTGTGGAGAAGATTATCTGTAAATGTGACTCTCTTGATGCTGTGTTGTTTAATTGCATCCCATGTTTTTTGCAACTCCTGGGACACTCATGATGGCCATTTTTAAATTTGGGGCCAGAAGAAGTGAACTACGTAGCTTTTTTGAATCCTTGTTCTCTCATTCCATGCTTTAGCATAGGATCTGAACTACAAAAATGGAGACACATGGACCTGCTCTTGGGCAACTGGCTCAGAGTGACCCTGCTTGAGCAAGGGGGTTGGACAAGGTGACCTCCAGATGTCCCTTCCAGCCAAAACCATTCTGTGAAGAATCAATTCCCTGTCTATAGTATATTTAATTATATAGTTATATGTTTAATTCAAGGCAGGCGTACTGGAAATACACTGTTGTGGAACAGAGATAATTATATAACTATTCTGAGGAAAATGAATCATTTTTACCTTTAATCGTGGTGTGTCACTGGCCTCTTAATGATTGTTTGCTCCTTGTTTTAAAGCAGTGGTTCCACATTAAAGGTGAAAACTGGTCATGGTTACTTTTTGAATGGGAGAGTGAAAATGAATTTACTTCTTAAGGTCTGTGCTTAAACTTTAAATTCTAAAAATCATTTAATGGAAGAGTAACCTATAGAATGTATTTCCTGATGTATAAGGTAACAAAATGTGTGTTTTCACTCTTTTTCAGGTAATTGAGAATGGGCCCTCAACGATGCTGAGTCTACAATGGGAAGTGTCACACTTCGCTATTTCTGCTATGGGTGCCTCTTCACATCCGTGACCTGGACACTTCTGCTCTTCGTTTATTTCAACTTCAGTGAAGAGAACCAGTCCTTCAAGAATGTGCCCATCAAGGGGCTGGAACCTCAGAGGCCATTTCCAAAAAAATTCTACCCCCGTTTTACGCGGGGGCCGGTTCATATACCTGAATTGCAACAGAAAGAGAGCAAGATAGGAAATTCTTTTGGAAATCATATCCAGGACCCAGTTAAGGGGGAGATAGAATTCTCTCCTGAAATGGGTAAGTGGTGTTCAGTGTTGGTGACAAACTCAGTAAAAACAACAGGAGAAATAAGATAGTTTTCGGTAAAAAAATATTGGGGAAAAGTGTATAATGAAGAAGTTTTCTTTGTTAAAATGCAGGTGGTAGAAATGGCTCTCTTCATTAGGAGTTATTTGAAGTTTATTCTCTTGTGCTTAATCCAAAATACACTCTTTCTGACATATACAGCTGTGCTGTACAAGGGCTGATGAGGACTGGATTATAGTAGGGTTTACCCTTGATGAGCTAAATCTTGCTTTTGGAAGGTTCACTGTGTGCTTGTTTCAAGTCTTATTCCTATATTAATTGGGCTCAAACATAAATTTTAATTAGCTACAGAGAAACTCTACTTACATGCAGTAATTAAAAATAGCTTGATATCAATAAACAATGAAGAGGACCCATTGATTCGCAGAATATGCTTGGAGTGTGACATAATCTACAAGAAATGCGTGTAGGACAAACTTACAATGCAAGATTGAGATGACCACAGTTAGAGCTAAATCCTGCTTACATTGTGCCAGCAAAGGTCTGTATGTTTCACTAGAGCATATTTCATCAGTGAAGTGGTTTAGTTTTGTGTTCCAAATTAAAATGCTTTGTGTATTCCAGTGCTTGCAGCACTGGAATATTCACTGCTGTGTTTAGATGTGCAAACAGGAACGTTGTGTGCTGGCTTAAAACTTGGTGTGAGTCTGGAGGCAGAAGCTGAGTGTTGTGGCAGGGTGTTGGGGTATTGGTTTCTGCTGCTGCTTTGGGAAGTACAGCGCAGAAACCTTCATAGCCAGTTTAATGCTCATCTCTCACTGCAATTCACTGCCATGACTGTGGATAAATGGTGAATCAGGAGCTTCGTGAGTTTATAGAACTTTACCAAACCTCACTTTCTGAGTTGGTCGTTAGACCTGTGTAAATATGTTAGAAAAATGGCAGTTCATGGTGCCCTGTGGCATTACAAGTGTTTATCAGTGCACTGCAAAAAGCCTGAGAGCCACGCGAGGTGAAGGCTGGTCCAGAGGTGGCCATTTCTTTCCAACTATTCAGTATGGGCCAGGAAAGAAATGAGGCTTTTTAACTGAGAAGTCCTTTGATCTTCAAATCAAGTGACTGGTTTGGTTGGTTAAAGCCAAGTGAAGTTACAGTGCCAGGATAAATTCTACATGAATCATCAGAAGACTGCTCTTAAGGTGTTGTAGGACAGGGCTTTCTGTCTGTCTAGGATAAGACAGTGATAAACATGCAAAGCAAAAAAAAAAAAAATACAGAATGAAAAGAAAGTTGGTGTATGATAGTCAAAACCAAACTGTCATCTGGTAGGTGAATTCATCCTTTCTTTTTTCATTAATCTGTGAGAGCCACATAACACTGCTGTAGTAAAGCCTAAACTGAGGTTTTGATTGCAAATCCCTTTTTCTCCAGGGGCTTCTATCTGATGTTTGAACGGAAAGCTGTCAGGCCTTTTGCATGCATTTGTTACTGTTCTTCATGAGAAGGTTTTAAAAATATCAGCACTCCTTCAATATATTCATAAGATCAGAAAAATGTAGTTAGTGGTTTGCTATGGATGGATTGTAGAATAAAGCGTTTTGAGGTGTGTTTTAAGCTCATGCTTGGTATGAAGAAAACATTTTAAGGTGATCACAGTACACTGTGCCACTGATTATGCCAGAATGATGGAGCTGGGTGTCTGAACTGACCAGCTGGAGACCTTCCTTTGGGAATGGATGTGGTCATGGGAGGACTGACTGACTCCTTTAGGCTGCTGGTGCTGGGACAGTGGCACTGCCACTGTAAACAACAGGCCTCATTCCGACCCCCACAGTGCAGCTCACCCACAGTGGGAGCACTCATCCGTGAGCAGGACAGCCAGTCACAGGACACTCTGGGGGTGTATCCCACGTATCTCACAGATATCACTGCCCAGCACTTCTCACTTGGTCCTGCACAAAGGTCAGGGCATTTACTCTTGAGCTGTTTGATAGTGCAGCTGCATTGCCATTGCTGAACTCAAGACTAAAAGCCACAGGGTGGCAAATATAGATGGTGGCAATGTGGATGTGTGGAATTCCCTCCAGAAGGTCACCTGGTACCTGTAGGTAGACTTTGTTATTGAGACACAGCTGTGCTCTGAAGGCCTGGATGGGTTACTTTGTTTTGAAGCTTTTTTCCATTTGAAACTTCAAAATTATTTCTCCTTTGTGTTTAACCCAATGAATTTTCTCCAGGCTCAACCTCAGCTGGCTTTTGAGTAGCTGATGAAAACTGGAGAACACGAGGTGTGGAGGCAGGCTGAGAGGATTGAATTTATTCTGCCTCAGAGAGAAGGCTGAGGGGTGAGATTTTATTGCTGTCAGCTGCAGCTGAATGGGAGGCTGTAGGGAAGATGGAGGCAGACTCTTTCCAGAGTGCATGGGATTATGATAAGAAATTGGAGTGAGGGGATTTCAGTAATGGAACAGGAAAAACATTTACAGTGTGATGATGGTCAAATGCTTGGACAGGAAAATAAGAGGGTGTAGAATCTCCCTCTTTGGAGATACTGAAGGCTTTCAAAACTCACCTGCACTGGTTCTGAGCAACCTGATCTAGCTGGACCTGCTTTTGGGAAGGAGATTAGACCAGGTGTCCCTTTCAATCTGAATTAGTCTGTGAATGTATGGAACATATTTTCCTGGAAGTGTGGTGGCATGTGAATGAGAAACCCTCTTGTTAACTATTTTCTCCAGATTTTGAATGATAGGGAGATGATGGGCAGGGTGGAAGGAGCTAACTTACATGATCCTTGCTCACTTCCTGTACTGAAATTTCAGTGAAATTGCCTGTGTAGCTTGATAATAACTGAAGAGGTGACAGGCATCTCATTCTGCGCAGCCAGCTGAATAGAGACAATAAAAAATAATCACTCTGCTACCTGAATTGTTGCAGAAGCGGCTGGAGGCACAGGTGGGGCAGACACCAGCTGTCTCTCCCTCATGGAGTTGTGTGAAGTGCCACAGTGTTTTGGTTCTATTCACACTGGTGAGCACGTGTCTCTGAGAGAAGCCCATGGCACTGAGGCAAGGCAGGCTGGATGGCACTGAAAATTTCATCTTGGCTTATAGCAGTGCATTTCTAATACCAACAATTGGTTCCACCATGCTTAGTAACAGTTGCCACTCCTGCTAAAATAATCAGTGAACAGCAGCTCTGCTGGTGTTTTACTCTGTCAAAGTCCCAGGTGAGATAAACAATAGTTTACAGTTCTTGCGTAGCTATTTTTGTTACCACAGACTTCAGAACTGCATGAAATTGGAGCTGCTGTTATGAGGATTTTTCTACCATTCTAAGTGCATTTCCTCTCTCAAGAATCTCATTACAGACCCATCACCTGTAGGAATAGGTGCTGATTCATTGTGTTCCAAAGTCTGTTGCTTGTTTGATGTTGGTTTCAGGTGGTGCTAAGAATTAGAGGCCCTGTGAGTGAAGAGAGGGCAATGAACACAATGGAGCCAGCAGTCTTTGGAGAAGGATTTTATTTCATTACAGCTGCAAGGGCTACTCATAAGTGCTGCCTGTTTGTGAGAGGGAGCAGAAAGAGTTGCACAAGTACACACTCCACAAAACCAGCAGGATTTTTAAGAACATAATGGGTTTTAGGAGAGGTTAAAGCATATGTTTCAGTCCTTGATTTCTTTCAAATAATGTTTTCGAGCCTGTTAGCTGATCTTGGGCATGTTTCTTTTTCAGGAATGATTTTTAATGAAGAAGATCAGGAAGTGAGAGACTTGGGCTATCAGAAGCATGCTTTCAATATGCTTATCAGCAATCGACTGGGATACCACAGGGAGGTGCCTGATACAAGAGATGCAAAGTAGGTGCTGATTTTTGGAGAGAATGTGGTATAGTTCCATGTGCTCAATGGCTTGTTACAGCTGATGTAGTATTTAATATTTTTGGTATAACATTTTTGTCATACACTGTTTCATCCTCATGTGTTGCTAAAGGCGGATTTTTCAGCTATTTAACAGGAGTGCTTGAGGTTGGGGTTTTTATTCTTTGGTCTTTTCTGACTTTTTTGACTACATATTGTTTCTGGAGATCTAATTTTCTTTTGGTCAAGTGCTAAAGGTATGTGATAGGTTGTGCACTGCTCTACATATTTTCTATTAAAGAGCAGATATTTTTCTATCATCTACCTGGTGTGTATGGGGGGGGTGAACAACTCACCTATGTAACAACAATAAAAATTCCCAACACTGAAAAATAAATAAATCTGCATCTATTTTTCTAGTAGTTTCTCTGGTATGGGTAAATACAGTGCACTGTACTTGCTGATATATTTCTCCCAGAATTGAGCTCATTCTAAGTAAATGAAAGCTTTTTCTTCTATACTTCTGGGTTTTCATTTATAATTTCTTATTTTTATTGGATCCCCCCATGCCTGGCACCTTCATATGGCATTAATCTGTGATGCCGTGCCCTCTTGCAAGTAAGGACAAGCTTTGAAAATAAGAAAGAATGATCTTTTGCTTTGAGTGGGATTCAGTTTGCAGATTAAGATGCTTAGCTAACTGCTTGTTAGTGAGTTGTCTCTGCTTTTATTATAATTAGCAGAGATCCAGTCAGTGCAGTTAATGAAGCATGCAGAGCTCTTCAGCTGACAAAACACACTTGACAGCCTTAGGGTGAGCTGAACACTATTTAGACTGCACTGACAGCAGTGACTAGACTTAAGTGTCTTAATCTGCCCTCTGAATCCCAACCTCGGTTGTGTTAATAGGTATTTAGCACCAGTGGAGGTTTTCTGGGATGTCCAGCCCTGTCTCCAGCAGCTGGCCAAAAAAGCTGTGGTATTTTTATGGGCCTCATGTCATATTTGCCCTTCCTATACATGTCTGAGCTATGTGAGGGTACGAGGCAGTGTTTTGACAGCTGAAACAAGCTCTGAGTAACTTCTGTTGTCTGTCTGGAGGATCTCTGGTTCTTACTCCCAATCTCAATCCATGATCTCCTCTGTTTTCCAAGTGGCAGCTGTGCTAACTATGAGTCTGTATTATGTGGAGAGTAACTTACTGTGCTGAGCCCTACTGTAGCTGTTACACCTCTGGGCTCGTTATGTTCACCTGAGGGGTTTCTCCTCCTACACATTCAATGTTTGCTTGTTATTTATAAAGTTTCAGCAGAGACCCAGCTCGATGGAAACCCCTCTGTAAATAGTGACAATGACTCTGTTCCTGTTTGCAGATGCAGAGAGAAGTCCTACCCTGCTGATCTGCCCTCTGCCAGCGTCGTGATCTGTTTCTACAATGAGGCGCTCTCGGCGCTGCTCCGCACTGTGCACAGCGTCCTGGACCGCACCCCCGCTCACCTCCTGCACGAAATCATTCTGGTGGATGACAACAGCGAGCTGGGTGAGAGGCCCTTTCAGGAATATTACACTTCTGGGCCTTCCTGTGCAAAATAAATTGTGGAAGTCATGATGCAAAACCAGTTTGTACTGCAGCCCATCTCTAGAGCGTGCCAGCCAGCAGGGGGGTGGTGTGGTGTCCTGAGATGCCTAAGGTGACATCTGCTTTGCCACTGGTGCCATTTTACCGATCAGCTTTGTATCACACAGGCTTTAACATTCAAAATCAAGTTTTGAAGCTAATAATCATGGACTTAAAGAATTTTAGGGGGCTGGAAGGGACCTTAAAGATCATCTAGCCCCAACCCCTGCTGCCATGGGCAGGGACAACTCCCACCGGACCAGGTTGCTCAAGGCTCTATCCAACCTGGCCTTGAATGCTTCCAGGGATAGGGCATCTGCAGCCTCCCCAGGCAGCCTGGTCTAATGTCTCACAACCCTCACAGTAAAGAATTTATTCTTAATATCTAACCTAAATTTTCCCCTCTTTCAATTTGTATCCATTACTCCTTATCCTGTCACAAGAACTTCTGATGATGAGTCCCTCTCCAGCTTCCCTGTAGGGTTCCTTCAGATACAGGAAGGTTGCCATGAAGTCTCCACACAACCTCCTCTTCTCCAGGCCGAACAGCCCCAACATTCCCCTGCCTTCACAGGGGAGGTGCTCCACTCCTCTTAGCTCACCTCTTGCACACGCTGATGAGTGGGGATCATGAAGCAGTTGTTTATAGTTTGGGTTTTCTTAGCAGTACCTTGCTTGGGCTGCTCGGGTGCTCAGAGCAGATGACGGAGAGGCCGCTGCTCCTTGTGAACGCATCTGAAAGGAGCTGGAGGCACAGAGACCCTCTCGGCCGCGGTCTTGCCGATGGGGTGCTGTGGCACTATGGAAACAGCGCCGTGTTTTGTACTTGCTCAGCGTTTCGGAGCGGCAGCGTGCTGGGGCTGGGCGGGCTCTGCGTGGCTCTCGAACAGCCTCTTGTGGCCACCCCGGGAGCGGCTGTCCTGGCTCTGGGAGCAGCCTCTGCTCCCGCAGGCACCGAGGGGCCCTGGGGGGGCAGACCCTGCAGAGCTGCTTTGCTCCTCTTAAGGGATTGCTGCTTTTTCTCTCGGTTGACAGACAAAGCAAAGACAGACACGCAATTCAAGCGTGACCCTCCAAAATCCCTTCATTTTGGCCCTTCAAAAGCCAAATGCCAGTTGAGGAATGTGTTAGCGTAGCAGTTTTTGCCAGCAGGACTGTGCAAGTTCGCTGCTCACCTCTGTACAAGTCCACACTTCTTGCGTTTTAAAAATGATTTTTAGATTGTATTTTCATTTAATATATATAATTTTAGATCCCTTGGTCTCATCGTTTGGTTTCTGGTTTAAGGTCTCACTTGTTCTAGGAGACTGATTAGATATGTCTGCTGTAGAATGGCATTCTCTTGTGCTGGCAGTTGATTTCTCTGAGGTCAGATCAAATGTCAGGATACAAGAGAGAACAAAGATCAAACACTGTTCCTTGCTAAGATAAGAATGTGTAATATTTAAAAGCTTGCTCTGTTTTGTGTTTTGGGAGCATATGCCTTGCTATAAAGTCTCTTGTGCAATTTGTTTTGTATTCAGAACTTGCCTTACTTCAAAACTCACTCTTTTGGATGTGAGAATGCATTTGATTGATGCTTGTGCTGAGGCAGTAATACCATCACTCTTCTGGTCTGTTGTTAAATTGAAGCAATTAGCGAAGTTGCTAATTTGAACCAAATTAAGTTCAAAACATTCAAGTAGTTATTTTTATCTTTTTGACTTCAAATGAACTTGTTCTGAAGCCAAAGGCAGGAGGAGGTATTGTTTACACAGAGAATTACTGCTCTTGATGCTAATGATCCTATGTTTTTGCTGCTGCTTAATTTTAATGGATAGATTCTTACAGCAGAAGGAAGGCAAAGATGGTTTGGGGACTGAGGAAATGGATAAAAACTTTTGCTGTGCTGTGGATCTCATGAGCTTGGGCAGATTGCTTGATCTTTATGCCCCTTTGTTTTGTTTTTTAATGAGAGATTAACTTTCCTTCCCTTGCCTGCTTTCTGAAATTCTCTGTAGTTCTTCACCTGTAAATATGGGAGCTGTGCTACACATCAGTGCTGTTGTGCAAACCTTGGGCCTTTGCACCTGGTTTTCCCTCAGAAAGCTTCTTAGATCAGTCATCAACAGTCTTACTAGCTAAGCAGGCATTGCTGTGGCTCAGCTGAGCCCACTGTTGTATTTTTTTTTTTCATTCCCTGAAAGGCAGGATTTCTTTTCCTGGTATAGCCTCTTTCTGCCTAGCCTTAACCTGTTACGGAAAAGCCTGAGGATGTGTTCTGAAGGCTGTTTCTGGAGGCATTCTTCTGTGTAGAAGGAGAGATTGAAAAACACAAAAGGAGCCAATTGTCTGCAACTCAGTACTTCAGAGTGATTTAAAATAATAACACTCCAGACCCCCATCCTAGGTTCCATTTTGCTTGGAGGAGCCTTTGTTGCATAGATATGGAGGGAGGTAATGCCTAAAGTAATTTTTGAAGACTCTTTACTGGCTGAAAGGGAGTAATTCTGTCCTTGGAGCAAAATTTCTCAGGCTGTATTGAAGCAATTTTTTGGGTTATATCAGAAGTAATCAGTGTTCCCAGTGGACATGAAGGCAACACACAAGAACCCATCAACAGCAAAATTCCCAAACTTGTCTGAGACAAATGTGCCTGTTGAGGATGGTCTGTGATATGGGCACAGTTGCAAGCAGAATGCCATTTTATCTGGAGCAAAACTCTAATGGCTCTTACATTCTGCTGCTCAAGCCCATGTTGTAGGCCTGGTTTAGCTCCTGGTATGGATGTGACATATTTTCCTTTTTTAAAAAAAGTTTTTTGTTTTGTTTTCAGACGTTTGCAGATGCAAAACTCTTTCTTCATTTATTTGCCTCATCTGCTGTAAGAGCTGAGTTTGATAACTGAGCTTTTCTGCTTTGTGCTGGCCCATAGTTTAGACAGGTGTACACTGTTCTTCTCTTGCTATAATGCATCAGGTGAAGAATGATTCAAGCACTACTTTATTTTCAGTTTACAAATCTGTCTGTTCTGCTTGTTTCAGTACCTCATTTGGGTAGCACCCAAGAGATTATTTCATCAGTTTTCTAGGAGACTTTCTCTGAAAATATCTTCCCTATTTTCTCTGGCATGTGATGTCATATTTCAGACCAGGGAAGAGAAATCCTGTGACCCAAGTGAATTCTGGTTGCATCTCCCCAGAGAGTTTCCTTTGTCCTAAAGCACTCTCTAGCATCATACTTGCTGTGTGTTACCTTCTCACTTTTGATCCACGATGTTTCCTTGTGGTGCAAAGGCTGAATTGCATCTGGGAATCTCCTGCCTGGAAGTTCTTATTCCTCCTGAAGGTTAAAGCTCTGACTGCCACATACATTCCATTGGCATTTAATCTCGTTAACAGCATTTAATGTTTGAGCTGACATTTATCAGAATGATGTTTATTTTGGCATATCCTCTGATGAAAGTGTCTGTCTCTCTATGCCAAGATTCTCTATGAAATCTCAGTTGGGTTTTTGTTTTTCTTTCTCATTTTATATTCCTCTCTATTTCTCCATAAGCTTATTAACTTACGCTTTTTCATTACTTCAGTCTTCACGTGTCCATCTTCTCTTCAGTAGTCCTGCTTTCATGTTAGAAACCATTGACATTGAGTGAAAGAAGTATTGTTACTCTTAAAATTGCCATTGATGTTAGCTAAGTTACAGTAGTGCCTACAGACTTCAGTGAACTCTGCACTCCTTCAAAAGCACCGGCTTGCCAGCAGAATCTTTGATCCTTTTGGGTTTTAGAAAACCAACCAGCTGTGAGTTGGATTTTGTATCTGTTGTTCTGTCAGTTAAGCAGGTACAGATAATATGAGGTGTCTTTGTGCTTCTTCTGAAAGGTGTCAGCATTTGTTTTCCTGTATGGAATGGAGTAATTGAAATCATTTGCCTGTGTGAAATGTTCATTGTTGCACCTGTTGCAAATGCCAGTTGACATGAGAAGGATTTGGAAATGTGTTTCTTTGAACAGCACCTTTTTTTGAGTCTAGTAGTTCCCGTTAACTTGAGTAGTGTGCTAAAGGCATTGGAGGGGAAGTGTAGGATGGGGGATGACTGACTGTCTTTATGATACTCTTGGTTTGGAGC
Source organism: Pomatostomus ruficeps (assembly GCA_013400735.1). NCBI lineage: Eukaryota > Metazoa > Chordata > Aves > Passeriformes > Timaliidae > Pomatostomus > Pomatostomus ruficeps. The sequence goes on along the minus strand of VYZT01060770.1, from coordinate 215,138 downwards.
TGCCCTGTGTCAGGGTAACTTTTTGGTCAAGATTTTGGCCATTTTGAATTAAATGTCTTGGGGCTTTAAACAAAGCTTTCAGAATTTCTGTCCTGTTGCTGAACTTCTGTTTTCCTTTTCGCAGCTGACTTGAAAAAAGATTTGAGTGAATATGTTAAAACTCAGCTTCCCAAAACCACAAAATTGGTAAGAAATGAGAAGAGGGAAGGCTTGATCAGAGGAAGGATGATTGGAGCCTCTCATGCCACAGGTACACTTGCTTATTTCTCTTTGCCTTGCATACTTTGACACTGAGTTGATTGGGTGACTTCTCTTTTCGTAGTGCAGCTTTTCAGCTGTTGAATGTTTGACCTGTGGTTACTTTAGCCCCCTGTAGGGGCTCTGCATGTCATGCCATGCTGTAAGCTACACAACTTAGCGTTATCCCAAATCTTTCTTCCCCTGCACTATCTCAAACAAAACCTGCAAGTCTGGATCCAAATTTGAGTGGTGTTTAAACTGTGAGACACTTTGAGTGTCTCAGCTGTTGGTTCTTTTCTTTTTCTTCCTGGAGACATTTGTTTTCAATAAAATGAGGTACTTTTTTTAGAGTGGGTAAGTGAAATTGTGAAACAAAAACAGTATTGTGCTCTGAAAAAGGAACTCATTTTATTGAAAGTTACTAACTCAATTTATCATCATCCCAAATCTTCCCCTGCACTATCTCAAACAATGACTGCAGTGTTAGTGAGACGATGTAGAGTTTTTCCTATTTTTGACCTGAAAGAATGTTGTCTCAGGAGCATCTCCATGTGGTCAAGATACTGTAGTTGCAGCATATTTTTTGCATGTTTTTTGTGCAAGCTTTTGCTCTAAAATGAAATCTGCTCCCTTTTAAGGTACACTAATCTGGTTTCTAATTCTCAAATCTAATGGCAGTTTTTCTTGTATAAGCTCCTGTGTTGCAGTGAGTGTTAATCAGGAAAACCAATATTTGGTGCTTTATAAACAGCCTTTACCAGAATGTGCTTTCAGTTAAATTCTTTGGCATCTGAGAAAGTGTGTGCTACTTTCTTAAATAATTTTGAATGGCAGATAAATCTCTCAATTGGTGTTTACTCATTAGCATTGTAATGATATAATCCAGAGAGAAGACTGTGCTTGCATTTTCCAAGCTGTGCTAAAATTCATTTCAGTGCAATTTTAAGAAATTTTATTGCTCTTCTGAACTGCTGGAGTTCCATCCCCATGCCCAGTCAAATGCTGTCTGTAGGATGACTTGATATATTTGCGTGTTCCAAAGTTGTTTTCTTTAAAGCTGTTTCCCATCTCTTCCACGTTATTCTAGTGTTATATAAATTTTATGTTGTGTCATAAAGATGCTGGTGCCTTTTTAGACCAACTGAGCACGAGGGTGTGTCATAGATCAAACTGTCCTTACTGCCGGGGGCAGGTGATCTCCATGAAAATTGAGAAGTATTGCTTTGTCTGGCGCACGTGTGTTCGCACATAAATGCATGTGTGTGTTCCATGGCACCCTGGACCTTTGCTTTGTGTGCCCTGCAGGGAAGGTGCTGGTGTTCCTGGACAGCCACTGCGAGGTGAACGAGGTGTGGCTGCAGCCCCTGCTGGCTCCCATCAGAGAGGACCGCAGGACCGTGGTGTGCCCCGTGATCGACATCATCAGTGCTGACACCCTCACCTACAGCTCCTCCCCTGTCGTGCGCGGGGGCTTCAACTGGGGCCTGCACTTCAAGTGGGACCTTGTTCCTTTGTCAGAGCTGGAAGGGCCCGAGGGAGCCACTGCTCCCATCAAGTAAGGCTCCTCCTCTGTGGTGAGAAGCTCTGTGTGACACAGGGAGGATCAGAAGCCCTTCCTGAGCAGCAGGGAGCGTTCTCTGGCTGTGCAAGTTTAGAAGCAGATACCTAAGCTGTCAAATATCTGACTGGTTTATTTCATTTAGAAATAGGTAATAGTGACCAAAAGTATTTCACTTTAATTTCTTGCATTTCATCATAAATTAGATATATCTGTTTTATTAGGTCATACTTCTGAAAAATGCTTATACAATAGCAGCTTTTGCTGCAGACAAAATTTTGAGGGAGCTTATGATAGTCTGTATTAAATCAGCCCAATAATTTAACTTCTGAGCTATGCATTGGTGTTTATTTCCAGTCTGTCGATGTGCTTGGCTTAATGACAATTTGGATGCTGCCTTTGTGGTAGGAGTAGCCTGCATATCCCACTAATATGAACTATATAATTTCTGTGATGAAATGCTTAAGAATAGCTAGATTGGGAAAATCTGTGTTTGGGGTAATAGGAACTTGTTTTTGCGGTCTTTAGAGAGTTATTTTGAAACAAAAGCCTTGGTAAAGCTCAACACTGGGACTTGAAGGTTACCTTTCTTCATCTTTTAACCATTGATGGCTGTGTGACCTGCACAGAACTGGCAATGTCTGGCTCTAGTGGACAGGTAGCTGATACAAACAGTGCCAGCAGGCACCTTTATTAGGAGCAGACAGGATGGTTCAGACACAAGAACAGAACTGTCCCAAATGAATCCCTTCATGAAAAGTACCTGTGCTGCCACAGCAAAGGCAAGAAGGTCTTTGTGCTTTTCCTAGTTGCAGGTGTCAATCTCAGTACAGAATTCAGGTTTGTCAGGTGGAGGAACTTCACCTTTTTTACAGACTGACTCCTTGTGGATAAGATCTGCCAAGTGAATGAGAAATTGGATGTGTTTTCATCTCTCTCTCATTCTCTTTTCTTGGACTGTAAAAGAAGCACATTTCAGGCTGCCACAAACAGTTCCAGCACAAGGTTCTCTGCTGTCATCTGACAGCTCTGCAGTTGGGCTTCCCATGTCTCCCCATCACCAGATTTGGTCTGAGAAGCCAGGAGACTTACTAAGTTATTTAACAGTTTGACTGGCTTGTTTGTAGTGTCACTGTGGCACTTTCTGAGCCTGGGAGGGAAAGGACAGGCTGAAGAAATCTGAGTGGGGAATCAGCATCAAGTCTTAAAATCCTTATTCTGTTAAGAGCTATTCTCACATTGAATTTGGTCACTGGTGGAAGGTTAGCTGTTGCTGTGTTCAACACTGTTGCACTCAATTTTATGTAAAACTCCCATGGTAAAAAAAAAACATAGAGAACTTAATAGTTGAAAAGATTACATCTTCTGAGTCTGATTTTTCCTACCTAAAGGTCTCTGCCTCCTTTGAAAAAGAAGCTAGATTGCCATTTAACCTTTGAAAATGGCTTTCCGTCCAGCAGAAAGTTTTACATTTTAGAGACCTTCACAATGAAATATTTTGGTGTCAGAGTGGGAAACTTGAGAGCAACCTTTCAGCCCAGGTTTTAAGGTGACAGAAACTGTAGTAGAAATTTGTGTGAGAAAAGCAATGAAATCTTGACCTAGGCTTGGTTTCCTCACAGGGTTTTATTTACAGGGATGGGAAAAAGCCTTTTTCCAGCCCATTGGATTTTCCAGTTCCCATATCATGTATTTATGTAGTGTTTTTACTCTTCTATGCTCTTGTAGGTCATCCACATATTCTAGTGTTGTGATACAGTAGGAATTCAATCTAGAGACTGAACAGTGTGGATCATATGCAGATTTTTACAAAACAGAACACATTCTAGGAACACACAGGCAAGGTGGAAAAACTGGGAAATGCCAGAGGGACCATCTGTATAAATACACAAACTGTAAATAACTTGCCAGTAAACTGATAAGTGAGTCAGTGATGAAACAACACTGCCTCTGGCATTTGTTGTTCCTCCTTCTCTGTCCTATCCCTTTTCCTCAAGTTTACCAGGTAAAGAAATAGGATTTATAGGTATTGGAACAATGGAAGATCACAAATATCACTTACAGATCTGCTTTTGAAAATATTTTGAGACTAGAACTGATGTCTAGTGACTGAAGGATTTAAATTGTGTTATGTAGGTTTTTAAATTTTGAGACTTTGGGACTAGCAGATTGAGCAAAAATTACTGTTGTGGGGTTTTTTTCTCTCTCTAAAAGAAAATGAACTTCCTTCCATGACCCTTTCTAGGTCACCTACCATGGCTGGAGGGCTGTTTGCCATGGATCGCGAGTACTTCAATGAGCTCGGGCAGTACGACAGCGGCATGGACATCTGGGGAGGAGAGAACCTGGAAATCTCTTTTCGGGTAATCAGAGAGTTTTCAGCTCTGTAGTTAAATGTTTGTGGCTTTTTGTTTGTTTGGTGGTGGAGCATTTCATAACAGCCATAAAGAAGCACAGGAAAAGAATAATCATGCAAGTTTTCGAAATGAGCAATGTCTAATGAATTTCACAAGTTGATTAGAGATGTGTGGCTCACAGGAATATTGCTGATATCTAAGCTTAGTATATTTCCTTAGACACCTATGGAGCTTTGTAGACACTTCAGCCTCCTTTTTGAAGACCTGGAAATATAAAGTTTTCTGAAACTAAATTGAGAGTCCTATAGAGGAGTCATCTTGGTTGGAAAAATAAGGAGCAAATCATATTAAGATTTGGAAATGGTGCTGCATTGTGCTTCCTGTATTTTATCTCATCTTCCCTGTCACTCCACTGAAAGAAAAACAACTTTTTGTGCTCAATGTCATGCTTATCTCTTCATGTTTGTAAAGTGGATTCATCAACAGGTTTGACAAGAGTCTGCCTGAAAGTGATATGCTATTATGACAGATATGAAAAGGGTATTAAAAAGTAAAGTTAGCATAAAAAAACCAAACAAACCTAAAACCAGACACACAACCCCCAGAACTTTTGAGAAATCTGTCAGAGAAATCAAGATTAGAGTTCAGAAATAAGAACTGGGATTTCTGCATTTGAGTGACTTTAAAGGAGTGTGTACTGAATAAATAAACTCTTTCAATTTTTAGTATAAATGTAATTATGAGATATCTGAGTAGAAGTTTGTGGAGTGTGAGGAGATTATTGTTGTTACCTTGTAATACACAGTTTCAATAAAAAAGTCTTTGAAAAATTGGAATATATTCAGAGAAGTTAAGAGTTTCTGGAAGTTCCTATCTTCCTGGGGGAGGATTGGAAAGAAGTTGAGCCTTTATCTTCTTTAGAAGGGGTTTTAAAAGTGACTTGATTATAAATTGCGAATGTGAGAAGATTTTCTGGGACTGGAGAAACACATTAGTCCAGCAAAGGGCCAGTGTTGGTAATTCGCTGGAAGATGAAGTTACAAAAAAAATTTTAAAAAAAGAAATAGGAGTGTAAATAAAATGTGGTGCCATGGATGAAGACTCCTAAACGTAGCATCTGAATGAGAACAGTGTTCCTGAGTTCCCATATCTTAGCAGAAACAAACAGCTCTATCCAATAAGTTTTCATACTTAGCTGAAAAGCTCTTCAGGCTCCCTTGATGACACAGACTGGTCTTTATTATCTATCACAGAATTGTGGACAATTTTCGTGCAGGTAAATCAATTTAGGTAATTTAATCTGCAGGATGAATCCCAGTCTTTTCTGGTAGGTTGCTAAAGCATAACATTTTAGAAAATTTTGTTTTTGTCTCTCGAAAGCCATGATGTGTTTTGTGGAAAATGTGATCGTAGGAGAAAAATAGTCTTTTGTAACATGAAGATCTAAAAATTTAATTTGTCAGAAAACATGACATGTAGGCCAACATTGCTGACCCCTAATCCTGCATAGTGTGTAACCCTGCCAAAGCATCCCGTGAAGAAGGGGAGGAGGGAGTGAGCAGTCTGAACAGTGAGACATGTTCTGCTTTTGTATGGACAGATCTGGATGTGTGGTGGCAAACTCCTGATCATCCCCTGCTCCAGGGTGGGACACATTTTCCGTAAGAGGCGTCCCTACGGCTCACCTGGGGGACAGGACACTATGGCTCACAACTCACTGAGGCTGGCGCATGTGTGGATGGATGAGTACAAGGTAAGAGACAATTCTAGGTCATGAAATAAGGTTGTTAAATGGTTATTGACTGGCTTGTTTGTCAAAGGACTGTGTCCCAGTGGGATCTGTTACGCCTCTGATGGGGTTTTCCTTCTGTAGGCTGATTTCCTAATGTTAGTTTTGATAGGAATTCCTAAATTCTATAGAATTGTCATTTGGCTTTTGAGTGCTCAAGTCTCCTCCTTGTTACTTTTCTGCCTGCAGGAGTTTTATGCATTTTTAGTGAAGTAAAAGATGCTGGATGAGCTTTTTTAATCTCTGCATTGCTTTGTGTCCAAATCAGTATTACGTGGCAGCCATGTACTGCCGTGTGCCTTCAGGTAGTTTCCATGATAGTGAGAAAGGGATTTTTCTGGCTGCTTGTTTGCTTTCTGTTTTAATTAGCAATCTGCTGCTTAGTCTGTCTTGCCCTGGAAGAGCAATCAGGATTCACTTCTGGATTCGAGGGGAAGTGTATTCCTTCCTTGTCTTCAGATCTTGATTCTGATGCTTTTGAGCATAGGTCAGGTGTTTGTGAATCCCTCATCTCCGAGATACTTAATGACATTCTGCCCTCTGAGACCATAGGATTTGCTGTGTGCTCAGCTCCTGTGGTCCCTACAATTTCTATATGAGACATATTTTATTAATTTTATATTCTTTAGAGGTTTAGGTTTCAAACCCCATCCTTTAACTTGATGTTCTGTTAGAGGAATCCATAAGAGGCCATTAATTTTTGTCTCCATTCTCCATCTCTGGAATGCTTTGGTAGATCTCATCTATCACTTTCCCTTTTACTGATGTCTGGGCACAGTTGTTTTGTGATTAATGATGGCTTTCTCTGAAGCTTGGACTTGATTCTTTGTGATAATTTCCAGCTAATACTGCTTTATCCAGCAAACACTTGAACTGCTGATTCTAGCAGTCTCTTATCACAGATTTGTGTCCAGAACTTTTCCAGCTGTTTCTCGTCTGATTCTCTGATAGCTGCCAGAGACTGTCGCTGTGATAGTTTTAATGTATGGAAGGCAAGCCTGGAAATACTTTTGTTTTTATGAGAATAATGCAAATATTTAGGGCCAGTATAATTTACCAAAGCAATCTAATGATACACAGTACAAAGATAAGACTTAAAGGAGCAAATATCAGTACTTAATAAATGAAATGGCATAATGGGGGCGATTCAGCAAATTTTTCCTGTCAAAAGCAAAATGCAAAAGTAGTAAGTTTGTGGATACAGTGGTAATAAATAACACATAAAAGGTAGGATACCAAAATTTGAGCTTTACCCAGGAAAGAGGCAATTGGAGTAGGAGAGCTACTTTTTGAAGCAGATCAGTTTCTGATCATAATGTTCAGTCTGTGTTCAGAATTCCTCAGAGCTGGCCAACAGTCCAACGAACACCAAGTACACCTCCCTTTCCTCTGCTGTTAAAATAACAGTGATACATTGAGCACATCTGAATGCTCAAAGACCTTGATGAGGACAGATGTGTAACTTGCCCAGAGGCGATGCTGTCATCTGAGTATCAGATAGCAGGAGGTAACTGAAAACTGTCAGAACTACATCAGTGAATTCCAGATGTCTCCTAGACATGAATCCATCAAAATGCCATAGTTCAGTGCCCTGAAAACTGAATTTTAAATGGTACCTAGTAAACAAATCAATGTGCAAATACAGTGCCTTTTCTATGGGCTCTGTAAATCTATCTGGAATTAAAGGTGCTAGAAGGGGATGTTTTTTCTAGTTTTAGCAATGGTATTTGTGCCACGTCGTGCATTCATGAGTTCCTCTTTACCCCCATTGTCTCTGCAGTGGAGTCAAACAGCACATGAGATGGGGTTGGAATCTTAATCTGTCTTTGCCCAGCCTGTCAGATTCTGAGTATCACCATAAAACAGAATGAGAAAAAAACAACATTGTGGGAGCCGTTCTGGAGATGATGCAGATGAGTGGGAAGAGCTGGGCTTCCCAGAAAGCCCAGGTGACAGTTCTGATTATTCACATGAATAAGGTGTGGTCCCACTGAACTTCGTGATATTAGTCCCATTTATAGGTCTGTTCTGGAATGGTTTTACCCTGGTCGTTTGTAATGTTGGAAGGTTGGAAGCTGTGCAGGACAAAACACATTTGAATCCCACAACAATGAAAACAGTCCATTGAACAATCAGAATAATTTCAAGAAATCTCTTCAGATGTAGCTGCTGATGATACATGCATCTGTTCTTTAGTAATGACTCTAGGATGCCTGTATTGCCAATGGCAGTAAAGTCAGGGGCTGATTTGTTTCTTCCTCAAGCTGGCATCTAAAAAAGATCAGCAAATTCGTACCCAAAAAGTGTCTTCATCAACAAAACCCCTCATCTAGAAAGATTAGGGGTTTAGGAGTTAGGCAAGATTAAATCTCACTCCCTGTGGCAATCCAAGCATTGCAATTTCCTACTGCGTTTCAAACTTACTGGTTGAAAGCACTAGCCAAATGAAATGAAATTTTGGGAGTTCTGCAAACAGGAAGAAATTGGAAATCAATAATCTGAAATTCCTCTCCCCTTTTCCTCAACCTGTTTCTCTTAAATACAGGAGCAGTATTTTGCTTTGAGACCCGAGCTGAGGATGAGGAGCTATGGAAATATCACCGATCGTGTGGAATTGAGGAAGAGATTGAACTGCAAGTCATTTAAGTGGTATTTAGATAACATCTATCCCGAGATGCAGATATCTGGGCCCAATGCCAAAGCTCCACAGCCAGTTTTTATCAACAGAGCACAGAAACGACCAAAAATAATCCAGCGTGGAAGGGTAAGAGAAATTTAAATATATAGACTTCTGCTGTGTTAATTATCATGACATTTTTTCTTAAAGATTTGCTCAAATACGACAAAAATAGTCTGTTTCCATAAGTTTTGCAGCGAGCTGTCTTGAAAATAACAGGATTTTTGTCAAGTCATTTTCACTCTGATCTATATTTCAGGTCATCCTCAGATAGATACTGTTCAATGGGGTTTCTTACCTTGAAGCTCTGAGTTAGGAAGTTTTGCTGTCTTTAGAATGTGCTTTCATGGCTATTGGTTCTGAAGATGGGTTTGGATAGAGAGAAATTCGGCCTCAAATATCCATGCTCTGTTGGTTTATGATAAGAGGAGAGTGTAATTAGTTTCCAAACTCATTGGTTTTACTGGGTAATTTTCTGCACAGGTGAACATTTGCAGATGATGGCTTTTCTAGTCTTGGCTGTTACCTAATGAACAAAAAATGAGTTTTTCTCCTCTCTTTTTTTCTTCAAAGTAGAAGTGAAGAGAGAATTTTTTATGTGTATTCATGAAAGAAAGAATGATTAAATTCATGCCTTAGCTCTGACACCTTTGCTTATGGGTTTGTATTCAGGCAAATCCACCAAACAGTTGCATCTGCTCTTTCCAGAGTCAGATTCACTTGATGTGTGCTTTTTATGCTTCCCAAAAATAATGGATAGTTTCAAACCCAGGACATCTTTCTCAAATGTCTTCTCTGTGAAAGAGAATACCTTGGAATAAGCTGTTTCATGTGCACACAGATTATGGTTAGCAGGTTCCCTTTTGGCTCAGTAGTTGGAAGCATTTAGTACTGATGTCCCCAGAGGGGACACAGGCTGCAGTAGCTGCTGACAATTGCTGGTTCTGCAAGAAGTGAGGCAGGAGGACCTGTGTTCGTGCAGGACCTATTGACACCATTGGATTTTTTTTGTGAGAGCAGCTGTCTGGGAATCCATCATTTGTGCAGTATTTTTGTAGCAATATCCCAGCCAAGCAGTGAAGTTAGTTATGTGGTTTCCCTGAATAAAACTGATTCAATGGGCTGATTCCCCTAGTTGTTGGATGCTGTTACTCCCCTAGTCAGACCTTTTTTTCCTCCTTTTTTCTCCTTTTTAAAATTGAATAGCTTTCTGCTTTCATTCAGTCAGAAAGTTAACTGAGGAGCTGTTGCTGTTGGAGAGAGCTACTTGAAGGATCTGAATATTTCAGCAACACTTAAGGGCAAATCTTCCTGGCAGTTATTTACCGTGGTTTAATTTTGAGAAAAACTTTGTGCATCCTTTAAGAAATGGGGAGAAGAAGCAGAAGAATGCAGTTCCTTGGCTTGGTTCTCTGGGGTTCAAGAATTATACCCAGCATTGTATGAGAGAGTCAGCTTTGGCTCAGATGTTTGTATAAACTATTTCCAGATGCCTGCAAGGAACAGAACGATCAGCCAATGTCACCGCTGCGTGCCAGACTCTTTAGGATTTGGGAGGAATCGCTCCAAATCCCAGTTTATTCTCAAAAACTAATTGGGCCACAGATAAGTGCTGGTTTGACAGCTGGGAAGAAATGTAATGATCACAAATGGTGGCAGTTGTTACCAGGGTTATCCAATACTGGCCATCATGGCCAATAAAAACAAGGACAAAAATCATACAAAACTCATCTACTCTAGGGTTTAAAAGCCTTCTGTTGAGTGAGGAATGATGAAAATGACATCTGTCCTAGGTCTGGGGTGTGAGGAAATGTTACTTAGAATGTTTTGTGTAATTTGTTTTAGATGTGTGTAGGGAACAGGAGAAACATGGTGCACTCGAGGCGTTTGTTGATGTGCCTTGGGACAGCTATTTCCAGAAATGGTTTTTAGTGAAAAATATTATTTGGTATTTGCACTAATTGTTGCTATCATGTGACTGAGCAGTTTGTTCCTCTTATTACTGGAAGTGTATTTTGGTTTCTAAAAATTTGTAGAGTCAATAGAAATGCCAAGACAGCTATGGATGTCTTCATAATAAAATTCAGCTGGCTAGTTAATCAGCCTGGCCTGCAGTTCAGAACAGTATTTTTTTTTCCTCTACATCCAGCTCCAGATTGGAAATAAGTATTTTTAATGTGGGTGTCAGATCTGAGGCCCTGCCATCTCTCAACTTGTGGTGTGCAGGCAGTGTTTGCTGCCCGAGTAGCCTGATCCCCACCATATCAGGGGAAGGAAAATAATCAGGCTGAAAAGAAGTCTTCTGCTGGGCAGCGGTTAGTTCAGGGCATGTGTGTAATTTAAAGCCAGAATTAGAGATGTTTTGTCTCCCTGAGTACCCCTGTGGGAATACATCAAGATCTTAATGATTTTTTGAAATAGGACAACCTAAATTTTGTACAGCAGAAAATGTCTTGGGTGTCTCTTAGGGTGGGCACCATTGTTCAGATCAGGAGAGACTGCCAGCTTGCAGAGAGCCTCCTTGTTTGCTGCGATGGTAGGTGCTTACACTTCTGCATCACAGGACAGGCCTCTGATCTGAATTCAGTCCTCTGATTCACCGTTCCCCTAAATCAGGCTAGGCAGGACATTTGAGCAACAGTAGCATCTGGGTGTTTGCAAAAATGTTCTCTTCTTCCTTGGTCCATCAGTAAAACACCATAGCTGATAACAGTGGCTTTTCAGTTATGTAAATGCTCTTGAGAATCAATTTGCAAACAACAGAAATCTCTGAAGTTGTTTTTATTTCAGTAATTCCTTCTCCTTTCTCAGGGAGGCGGACCTGTTCCATGAAGGGAGGCTGTAGGAGGAGACATGTGTAAGCTAAACTGTAGTAAAATGCAGTTTATACAGTACAGTCAATATTCCTGAGCAGAATATCTGGGACCTCAGACTTCCAAGGAGAGTGAAGAGAGGCAAGAACCATGACAGAGTATGGCCAGCAAGTGCTGAGCCAGGATGTGTGTGCTGGACTTGTACCAGAGAGAGAAATCTTGATGTAATTAGAAAGCAAACTGGAACTGTTTAATGCAGTTTTTTCTCCAAATTATCTGAAAAACAGAATGGTATTTTAAAAGGGAAGATTTTTTTATTACTGGGAGTGTTGACTGAGTTTTTTTGAGCACACTGGGGATCTGGGGCTTTGAGCACACTTTGAGATCTAGGGCTGTTGTTTACTCTGACTGTCCAACTGTTTTCCTTTCATAGCTGTACCACCTCCAAACCAACAAATGCCTGGTTGCTCAGGGCCACCCAAGTCAGAAAGGAGGCCTGGTGGTGGTTCGGGAATGTGACTACAACGATCAGAACCAGGTATGAGATTCCCAATTACATGGAAAAGTGCTTCATGTCTTGGAAATGACCGTCCTGTTTTCCTGCTGGCAGAGTGCCCTGGGGTGACATCTCATCAGCAGACAGGCTGCTCACAGGGGGTCATTCAAACACGGGGCTGGCCAGGGACACTCTGGAGCTCCCACTAATGCTGAGTGTTGGGTATTGTAATCGCTTGTCTTTATGGCATGAATCTCTGTGTTTGGCTGAAGGCTGCCCTGAAGTGGCTCCTAATGGGTTCATAATCCACTGATTGGCACTTCAGAATTTGTAGCAGCTCCTTCAGTTGATTCCTCATAGTGGAATTTAGAGCAGCCTTTTCCTTCCCTGCTGGTGTTTGTGTACTGTGCAGCCAGTCCTTTGCTGCTGGAGTGGCTGTAGTTTGGGATAAGTGAACGATCTCCAGGGCAGAGAGATCTTCAGCTAATGCCATAAAGCTTTACCTAGCTAAGAACTACACTGAGAACATTATGATTTAGGAGCCCCTGGGATCCAATTCTAAAAGCTAGGTTGGATCTAAAGAGAAAAGTAATCAAAGACACAGAATAAATGGAGCATGGGATGCAACGCAGCATAGCTTTAGTGAAGATGGGTTGTGCTGGGCTAACTTGATACTCTGTGACACGGGCAGCAGTTTTCAGGGTATGGAAACTGCAGCAGTGGAAGCAGAGTGCTTTGTGATGGTCCCAACAAAACTTTGGTGTGCTTTGTCACCTCATGGGACTTTCTGCTTCCTGCTTGTGGCCTCTCCAGCTGAGTGTGACAGAGGAACACTGTGAGGGATGTTTGCTGGTGCCTGGGTAAGTGACACGTGGCCTTCAGTTCCCGTTGTCAGACAGGAGCAAGGAATGCATCCTTGTATTTCACCTCTGGAGCACTGAGAAATCATCACTGTGACCAAACTGCGAGTCCGTGTGTTAAAGGTGGATTAATTAAAGAAATGGGAATGAAGGTTTTCCTATGGGATCTATTCCATGAGCTGTAGGACAGGCAGCAATTCCTGTAAATATGAAGACTGTGTAAATGGGACAGTAACTGATGGGCACCAGCATCACCAAGTGATTGTACCTTTGCAGTGCCAAAGCTGCAGTGCTGCTTTCTGAGCCATTCTGTCTTTGGAAAGCAAAAATGACTGCCTGGAGATGGTGTCCACACCGTTATGCTTCCCTTCTCCTTGCTGCAATATTTCTCATAATCAAGTGCCACATGCCTGAGGGAGAAAGACTATTGGTTTCCCATATCAAAACCTTTTTCTGACTTTTTTTTTTTTAATCCAGGAGAACAAACTTCAGTTAGCCCTTTGGTGCTGACAAAGGCAAATCCGTGCTCTGATTGTTGATCTTTGGCTTCTTTTCTCATGAATCTGGTTTACTAGTGGTAAATTTAGCAATTAGTTCTCATAAAAAAAACTGGCTCTGCTATCTTCTTTCACAGTGATTTTGTTCTCCAACCAAATATGTCAACCAACACTATGTTTTTCTGCTATTAGACTTATTTTGTTCTCCTAATAAATCCCAAGAGTGCGTTCAGCCAACTTGCTGTCATAACCTCTTGAACAATCTTGCTATAGATGTGTGAGAACAATGTAGAGAAAGATGACACTTACTTAGCAGCTTCTGCTTATAAAAATAGCAAGAAACATCTTGACTATTGGAAGCTTTTAACTGTTGTTTCACTCAGCTTGTTGGCATTTTCAGCTGGTTTTGCTCTAGAATTATCTGTTTTATGCCTTTGTCCTGGGAAAAAAGCCTGTGTTTGGTCTGGTGAATGCATGTGAGGGCTGACCAGCCTCTCTAAAGTCATGGGACTGGCCTTAGAAGCAAGCCTGTTTTGCCTTTAGTTTATGCTTGCTTTGTTTTCTGTAGCTTTCATGGCTGCTAAAGAATTTCTAATTCTCCCTTAACGCTTGGATTTAAAAGAAATAACAGGTGTTATGTAGGTTTCAATTATATCAGCATTATGGGTGATCCTTTTCATTGTAGTTGACTTAGATGGTCATCATTAAGTAAAGTTGAAAATCAGTCAAGCACATCACACTGTCCTGTTTTCTCGGGCTCGACACGACTGACATTCAGTTCGTATTTTTGCTATAGAAAGAAAAACAATAAGGGAAGTAATTCTCCTATCTAGAAAATATATTAAAAATTATGTCTTCAGGTTATAATGAAAACTAGGATGCTCCATTAACTGTAACAGAAATAGTCTGGGATAATTCTGGGGACTGAACAGAAATGTAGGAATAAGTAATGAAAGCTGGTTAGAAATAGCACAAGTGGAAGAGGTGATGGGATCTTACAGAACAGAGGTTTGAAGTGACAGAAGAGGCCTCTGTGCTCTGGACCTTGAAAAAATAATGTTCCCAAGCACAGGACTTCAGAAAAGCTCTGTTAACACTCCTGTAGCACTTAATAAATGTAAGAATATGTCCTTTAGAAGCTGTCCAAGACTCAGAGACTCAAGGTGTTGCTCCCATGTGCAATTCTTCTGTAAGATCTCTCTCCCTAAATCTCTAGATCATGGTTAATAGTTTGCGTTTCTGACACAGCACATGTCTGGAGTGAGTGTGAAAATGTGCAAATTCAGTCTTGCTGCTTTTCCATAAAGTGTTGAAGGCACAATTCCCTGGTGCCTCTAACGATTGCTGTGGAGCACCAGTGGCACACTGAACTGTGGAGCAGAGGGCACACATCTGCCTTGGAACGACCCTCAGGAGCATGTTGGGTTTTCAAGGTAGCAATAGCTTCAAACGGTGATTACAGATCACCAAACGGGGCTGTTTGTGGTGATTGCCGCAGGCTGTGATGCCATTGCCATCCCTAATAACAGGAGCTGAAGTATCTGCAGACGGATGTGATGGTGCAGATTGCTGGGTGCATCTCCTCCTGAGAGCAAAGGCAGCTTTTTTGTGCTCTTAAGCTGAATTTTTATCTTTTAGAAACTGTCTGACAGAATAATAAAGCAGTGCCAAGCTAAGCGACAGATTGTAGCTGATGGAAGTACTGCAATACTGCATGGGTCATGGCAGGGATTTTCTTTCAAACAAAGGGCTGTTTCTGCAGCAGCTACTGTCTTGTATTTACTGAAAAATTCACTGTATTTCTCTGGTGCTAATGCAATTTGCAGATCAGATAAAAATGTGTATCCACAAAGCTTTGCCAGTTGGCCAGCTGTGCCTTTTGCTGCACTCCAGTGATCTCTGAAAGCTAGAGGGTAGGCGGATGCTTCCTGGCTCATGTCATATAGTTTTGAAATTTGGGAGAAGGCTGTGGGGTTTGTCTGAGTTACATGGATGAAGTAAAGTCCTGAAGGTACTGAAGTCCTAGGAAGCCTCAGTCTTAAATCTGTAAATAGCTTAAACTACATCTTGAGGGTCTGAATTAAACAAACATTCAGTTCTCCTTAAGCTGCTTCTGTGTAAAGGAAGTTTAGACTAGCAGAGCTCGTACTTTGGACCTCCTCCCATTTATTTTGTTCACAGGATCTACTCTAGCACATGCTGTGCACCTGCCTGAAGGGCTCCATGCACCTTTCATTTTCTCCTGTTGCCTGTGTTGAGAGGCAGGGAGAAAAGCTGCTAGAAAGAGACCAGTCCTACAGCATCCACCAAATTAAGTATCTTATTTAACCACAAGCATGATTAATTTAATTATGGAGAGAGGATTTTTCCATAACGTGTGCCATTTAGGTTTTATTTGAAAACAGAAACGATTCATTATACTCTAATTTCATCTCGTTGATTTTGTTTGGCACCAGTGACTTTCCTTAGACCTTTGGAGCAGATCATTGCCGTGTGTCTCTGGGGGACAGCAATTAAAGGTGCTGCTTTCCTGTGTGTAGGAACTGGACACAATCCCAGTTTTAGAAACCAAAATCTTCACAGTGATGTTCTCCTAACTCTGCGAGTTAGGAAGTGCATGCAGGTTAAAAATATCCTGCACTTCATCTGTATATTTTTTTGTTTGTTTGTTTAGAAAACACATAGGAGGATAAAACAAGGGATCTCTCAGAAATGAGACATAAATCCTGGGAAGGCACCTTCCTGTTTATAGACTTTTGATTCTGTGCTGCCTCCCAGGAGTTTCTTTTCTCTGGGACTGTTGATCCTGAGAACCTTTAACAACAAGAGCTGAATATCATCCTTCCAGTCTTCAGCAGAAAATTAGTTAATAATATTTGGAGTATTCTAAGGCTTGCAGTTGTGTAACAAAGAAACCTCATGGCGTGGCTTTGCTTTCCCAGTGCTTGAATCTGTTAATAATCTGCAAGTTCATAGTGATACTCTAATCTGGATCTGGAACCAAATTTGGGGCTATTTTTCCTCTTTCCTTTGTTTTCTACACTAAACACATAATTAGTTTGAAATGAATTTTGGCTGTCTTATGTAAGCCTTTCTGGAGAAGTATCACCCTGGATTTAACCAGTTTTGTGTTCTTTGCCATTGCTCAGTGTTTGGTTGAAGGTCTGTTCCCTGTGTCACTGCAATCTTCTCTCTTCATTCTTACCAGTTCATCTCTTGTTTGGATTTGGCTCCATCATTATTCTTTTAATAGTCAATCTTTCTGGCAAGTCCTGCAATTTCTTCATTCTCGCCTCCCTTTTTAATCTTGCTATGCTTTCTTTTTCATGAAAGGGTTTAAACAAAAAAGAGTATTTTAGAAGGCACAGAATGCCTGAGGTTAGGGCAAATTTTAATGTGATCCCTGCACTTCCTCCAAGGAGGCCTTCCTTGTGTTATAATAGTCCCTGTGATAATGAGCTGTGTGCTTTCCAGTCATGCTGTCCAACTGAGGCTGTGTCTCAAATCCCAGCGCCCTCCAGAAGGCTGGTTTTAGTTTCATAGGCCAAAAAAAGAGACAAATCAAAATTTGTGTGTGTGACTTTTCTGCCTGGATTTTGATATTCCATGCTCTGACTGTGAAACAGACTGAATGGAAAAAAAACCAAACCAACAAACCAACTCACACTGTGGGCATGGAAAGCGCAGCAGTGAGCTGTGAGAAATGGGAACAGGGCTGGAACAGGAGCACACCACAAGAACTTTGTGTATCTATAGGTACTCCAGGGACAGGTATGGGGGCCTCAGCTCCTCGTGTACTCAGGCTCAGAAGCCAGGGGGAAGGGAGTTGCCTTGCTCAACATCCCCAGAGGTTGGGAAGTGCTGTCCAGGTGCCCTGTGAATGCCAGGGCTCCACTGTGCATTGGGAATAGCTGCCATTGGGTGTTGAGCCAGATGGTCCCAGGACCTTCCCTGCACTGCAGAGCTACAGTTTCCATTACTTTCTTCTCTTTTCTCTACCCCTCTGTAACCCAGGATATTTTGAGGTGCACACCCCCATGTTCCTTCATTTCTTTGCTTTCTGGCTTGGGATTCAGAGTCTCCTGTTGGTTATGAGAGCTCCAGGTCCTCCACAGAGCTGACCTTGGCCCAGGTCTTTGCAGGCCTGAAGGAGCTGAACAGGGGAGGGAGGACCAGCAGCTCCTGCAGTTGGACCAGGCTGCTGTTCCTGCTTCCTTGATGTGCCTTGCTCAAAGCAGCCCACAGAGCCAGCAGGGTGTGGGCATGAATGGCAGCAACTGAAGGTGCCTGACACTTTTCTGTGCCAAGAATAAAAATACCTGCTCTGCTCAAGCAGCATGTGGGAGAGGACAGACTGACAGCTTGACTGTGTCCTTGCTGCTTGCTAGAGCTGACAGTGGTTTTCAGTGTGATCACAGAAACACTCTTCTGTTGTGTAAATTCAGGAACCCAGTTGCAGTTGAAGCTGCAAATATGAACCAGTGCATTCCTGCTTCGTGCAGGTGGGCCCCAGGGAAGGGGCTGCAGTCAATTCTCAGCACTCGCTGCAAGGCCCAGCTCTGACATCCAGGTGCTGAAGCACCTCCGCTGTAGCTGAACAAAAGATTCAAGGAAGCTGCCCTGAAAAATTGGGATAAATGTCTTTCTGTCTTCCCTTTCAGGTCTGGATTTACAATGAGGATCATGAGCTGATTTTAAATAACCTGCTTTGCTTGGATGTTTCGGAAACTCGTTCGTCCGATCCCCCTCGTCTCATGAAATGCCACGGCTCCGGTGGCTCACAGCAGTGGACATTTGGGGTGAGTGGAGAGGCTGGCATATGGCACATGACTTGTAATCAGAGTCTCCATCAATAACAGCAGCACCAACAGGGCATCAGGGTTGAGTTTAATTGTGACTAAACCTCAGATGTACCAAGGCAATTGCACTGTACCAGGCCCAGCCCACGGTTCAAGCAGCCTGTACAGAAGTTGCACAGGCTTTGATGGCTGCATTTCAGCCTGAATAAGACTTTTGCTGAGTTCTGGGACATGCAGGCCCTTTGCAACATAGAAAGGTTTCTGCAGCTCCACTGAGCCTTTCTTCTGCCAGTCACAGCCACCCACAGCACTGTGGCTCATCTGGGATATGCCAGAGAGAACAAAATCCACCCTACAGCTTTGTTGTGTTGTGTTTGCAGGCCTGGGAGGCAGGAGGAGTCCATGTGGTGATTCCTACTTAGTGCTTGAAGAAGCACAGGGCAGAGCAGTTGCTTCTGCCCTGTAATTGATCTTGTTAGTTTAATTGTTGAAGCCTGGAGTGGCCAATTCCACAAAACTGAGCCAGTGCTGCCCACACATGGAATTTGTCTCCTGGGTATTCACTCAGAGGCTGCCCCTCACATGCCCTCGGCCCAGCAGAGTCTGTAGCACAAACATGGCTGAACAAAGGGGAGGGAGGGCCCTGCCAGCCCTGCCAGTTGTGCTTGCAGCACAGCTCTGCCCAGTCTGTCTGGGGTTCATACCGTGCTGCTCGTTGGCAGCTCGAGTTCCCAGGGGGAGTCCTGTAAGTCCTGTTGCAGCCCAGGATGGTGTGGAGATCCAGAGGCAAGTACCATGTGAGCCCAGGCTTGTGTGGGTCTGACATTTGCACCAGCAGTGCCACAGCTGCCAGGGACAGTGGGAATAGTGAGCTGAACAGTTCTGCTGCTGAGAGGTTATTGAGGGTTCTGCAGCTTGTGTTAGCACGCAGGGATTTTACAGGACTGAGGGAATGGCCGCTGATGCGTGGCTGTTGGTGATGCCGTGGTGGTAGTGGAGAATCTGGGCTTCATGTGTGACACAGGGGCTTTGAGCTGGCCATTGCCACTGTGGGTGTGGGAGGTGGATCTGGAACTGGGTCACACTGGTGCTCATCAGTGATCCACAAGAAAACAAGGTGAGTCAAATACTAGGATTGATTAGGAAGGGAATAGAAATGGAAGCAGGAAAATGTCAGCACACCACTGCAGTTTGCTTGTACTGCATGTGCTGGTCCCTTCCTCTCAGAAAGGCTAAATTAGGGCTGAAGAAGGTTCAGAGGGGCATGGAAAGGCAGATGGAAGGTGTGAGGCACCTTTCCCATAAGGAATATGAGAGATGGCTGGGACCCTTTGTATATTGAGTCTTTTGGAACAAGGGGAAATACACTGAGTGAATCACTGATACCGGGAAATACTCACTGTGCACTGTCAGTTGTGGTACAAGGCTTGGATTGGGGGTATTTTGGAGGAGTGTTGTGTTTTCTTGCCATGTCCTCCTGCTTCACAGGAGATCTGCTTGTGGCCATAAGCAGTGACAGAGGCTGGCATGGCTCTTCTCGTGGATCTGCTCCCTCTGTGCAGGAGAGCAGGAGGTGGCTGCCCACGGGAGCCGCTGGGGCTGTGCAGAGAGCCCTTTCCAGACAGCTGCAACAGGCTGTTGGTAGAGGAGATGGCACAGTCCTCTGAGGGTAATGAAAGAACAGGATCTGTTTCCTTCTCACTCTTGGCTGGGGTTTGGCATTGCCCTGGCTATGGGCACCCACAATGCACGAATCCTGTCACGACATGTGGCAGCACCCAGTGTGTAGATGCTGAGGGCAGTGGCACTGCTAAGGTGTGGGCAGATACAGAACAGGGACCTCTGTTCAACCTGGAAAAGAGAAAACTCCAGGGAGACCTTAACGCATCCTTTCCGTCCCTGCTGGAGAGGGACTTCTTACAGGAACTTGGAGTGATAAGGCGGAATGGCTTTAAACTGACAGAGGGCAAGTTTAGATTAGGTATTAGGAAGAAATTCTTTGCTATGAGGGTAGTGTGGTGCTGAAACAGTTTGCTCAGAGAAGCTGTGGATGCCCCATCCCTAGAAATGTTCATGGCAAAGTTGTTATGGGGCTTTGATAGCCCTCGTCTAGTGGAAGGTGTCCCTGCCCATGGCAGGAGAGTTGGATCTTAATGATCTTTAAGGTCCCTCCCAACCCAAACCATTCTAGGATTCTATGACCTGTCTGTGCCCTCCTACAGCTTTGTGGGGCTCTCTCTTTGCTGCATGCTGGGGAATGGGTTTGATCATCCCTCCACCCCGTTAAAAGACTGTGGTGTAAACAAAATCCCAACTGGGGGCCTATGAGGACATGAGAGCCTTTGTTTCAAAGTCTGGATGTGGTTTTGGGGTGTGCTGTACTCTGGTGCTGCTGTGGGTCTGGTGTGTCAGGGAGGCCGCTGAGAGGCTCATCTGTCAGGAAGGAGCATCCCCTCCCCTTGGGCATCGCTTTCAGCTCCAGTGTGACAATGGAGAACAGAAGTTTTAGTAAATAAATGCCATCTGTCTTTCTGTCTGCTCTAGAAAAACAACCGCCTGTACCAGGTCTCCGTGGGGCAGTGCCTGAAGGTGGTGGATCCGCTGAGCCACAAGGGCTACGTGACTGTGGCCATCTGCGACGGGTCCCTTCCTCAGCAGTGGCACTTCGAGAGCTGAGACAGCGAGGAGGGGCTGAGGAGAGTTCAGCTGAGCCCTGGGGTCCCCTTCAGCCACGGTCTGAAGTCACTCTGGAGGGTTTTGTGCGGAGCCCTTGGCTGCTACACCCGGCACAACCATGGCAAGGACCTGCTGGAAGTGCCCTGCCCTGAGGAGCTGAGTGTGGGGAGGTCCAGGTGGTCACTGGTCCCCGGTCACACACTGAGAGCAGCAGCCCCACTGCACCGAGAAGTGAAATTTACCATCGGTTCCTTGGATGATCCTGGATTATTGGACTTTTAAGTAAGAGAAATCATTAGAGCAATGTAATTTAAATGGTGAGATTTCAGCTTTGTGGATTTTCTAAATAACAGTGACAGAAAGGAGTTCTTTTTGAGTATTTCATGTGCAGTATCTCAATAATTTACGTTTCTAGTATGGGTTTACTGGCCAAAATTATTTTACTTTTTCTGGAAAATATTTTTATTCCCTTTCATCTTCTGAAAATTGTCATTTGTAATATTTAAATTTAGTTCTTTTAATTTTAGGACATTTCATCTAGTTTAAGTTCTTTGCTGTCATTCGTCACCTCATATTTAAAACAAAGTAACTATTGCAAAGTCTATTTTGATGACTCATGACAGTAGCTGCATTTAAAATAAAGTATCATTTTTTTATTAATTTGCATGGCCTTACTCTTTGTAGCTATTGGACCAAAAAGCACCAGCTTAGACACTGATGCAACCTAAGGTTCACACAGTTTGAGTCTTCCCTTGTTTTCACTCCCTTTCTCCCTTCCTCACATCCTGGAAGAATTGATAATTTCTCTCTCTTGTTTTCCTCCACTTCTCTGTTTTCGTTTATTTTACTCTTTACCTTTCTTTGACTTCCTGCCTCAGCTTCTTCAGTGTGTGGAAGCTCCTGCAGAAGAGAAAAGCTGCTCTTACCCAGTGTATATTTTCTTAGCACTGCTGGCCTTGTTTCCCACTCCACAGTGACCTGGGAACGCGCAGTTCGGACCTTGGAAGTGCCGGGACGGCCTTGCCCTTCCATTTTGGCAGCAGAAACATTTTCCAACTGCACAAATACTCCAGCACCCAGTCACCGACATTTTGGGCAGTGTGAGGCAGATAATGGTAACGTTGGAGTAGTTACGGACCCACGTCTTTCTGCAGAGAGGAGATTCCCTTGTGCCAGACTCTGTTTGGCCCTTCAGCCGCCTGCCAGGGCCAGCACCCGGGAGGAGAAAAGCAAGAGGATGCAAAGGAGCAGGTAAAAGTGGCCTGGCCAGGGTGCAGCTGCTTTGCCTCCTCCGCTCATCCTGGAGGGAGTGAGCCCCTGGCAGGGAGAACCAGGTACCAGGGCTTAACTGAAAACCAGAACAAGCTCAAGTGGAAGTTCTTCCAGATAAAGCATTACAATGGGAGTAATTAAGTTAGACACCAGCCAAGCTCCTTTTACTAAGAAAAGCCTCTAAAACTAATCCCAGCGCCCTTGGTGAGCCGAGCCTGTGCTGTGCCTTGCTCAGGGCCAAACGGAGTCCTGTCAGCAGTTCCCAGATGGCTCTGCAGTCAGGCAGGGCTTGCAGGGCAGGGCTGGAACACGGTGTCAGCTCAGGTGAACCCTGCCAGTGGCAGCAATGGCAGCCTCGGGGGGTGTTGGGTGTGGAATTCCAGTCCTTGCTGGGGTGAAAGGATGAGCTGCAGCCTCACTTATGCCTGTCTGCTTGACCCTGGCTGCAGCAGGTGCTGGCACAGCTGCTCCCAGCTGTGTGCAGGGCTTTCCTGTGACATTTGTGTTGGCAGCCACGCTGTGCAGTAGCCTTGCTTGGCCTTTTCTTCTGTTGCATTTATGTTTTTGCAAAAACAGTAAAAAAATCAGAAAACCCAAACAAGTCCTCAAACAGGCAGAGGAGCAGCTTGCTTTATTTACGGTCTGAGTCGGTTGCCACGGAGAATTTTTGACCTTTTGCTCCCAAGGGGGAGATTCAGAGGCTGCTGTCACCAGGAGCGGTGCTGGTTTCCAGGAACAGATGGAGGTGATGGAGTTTTGGATAGTGTCAGCTGTTCCTGCAGGGAATTCCTGGCCACAGACAGATCTGGTGCAGCCACAAAGCCAGGCCATCACCTGAGTGAGGGTGAGAGATCTCTGCTGGGAAAACCCAGCCCTGGGCCAGGGGCCTGTGCCAGCTGGGCTGCCTGGTGTCTGTGGGAATTCAGAGTCTTGCCCCGTATTTGAGCTGACCCCAGGGGAGAAGAGGAGCACAGAAGGAAAAGCCGGATCCCAGGGTAGCCACTGTCACAGCACTCAGCTTGCTGCTGTCCTACTGAGAATTTTTTATTTGTAAAGGAAGCAGCTCTGCCTGGGGCTGATTTTTCAGCCCCTTTGTCAAGCCCCTCCTTCTTGCCGGCTCCTGGTGGTTCTGAGGAGCAGCCACAGTGCAGGGTGTAAATAACAGCAGGGAACAGCTCTGGCCTGGGGCTGCCCGCTGCTCCGGGGTAAGACCTGGAGCCTTTCTAGCCTGGACCTGCTGAGAGCTCGCTGGGAATGGCTCTGGTGTCCAGCACTGTCCCAGCAGCCACGGCGAGGTTTAACCCCACTCAGTCCTGCAGGAGGGAGGAGACGTGGGAGGGTGTTCCGTGTTAAAACCCACGGGGTGAGATGAGGATGTGGCACCCGCTGTGAAATCTGTGGTGCAGGCTGCACTGGAGAAGGGGGAAGGCAAATGTTCCTCTCACTGGTGGAAGCAGACACAGATCCTGGAAGAAGCAGAAACCAGACACCTCAAATGACAACAGCAGGATGCACTTTATAGATGTAAAATATTTTTATTCGTAAATGCTGATCTTCTAAATCTGTTTCCACAAATTCCAAAACCCATAACACTCTGTATACTTCAAAAAATTCTTTTTTTTGTGTTGTTTTTGTATTTTTTTGCCAACATTAGATACTATTATACAGAACAGAAAAAACTGTAGGACAAATACTGGTAGGATGTTGGAATATTGTACAAGAGAAGAAAAATATTCAAGAAACAATTTAATACAGCTATTTATCAAGAGAAAAATATATACAATTGATTTATTCTGTAAGATAAAAATACATCATGCCATATACATTACAAGTTCAGAACTGTATTACTGAATATACCAACAGTTTACAGTCCACTTTAATTGTGCACACAAAAAAAAAAAAAATTCTTTTTTTTTTTTATATTTAGCCTGTGAAGTGTCAGTACCAGAATTTTAAGTACAAAATAAAAAGCTAACCTGGTTCAAAATGCTGATTAAATTTCTACAAGCAAACACAAAACAGTGTTTATTTTTTTTAAAGAAATGTAAACAAAAACAATCCATACAAACACATCTTTAAATTACATTTTCCAAAACCCTATTGCCAGAGTCCTGCAGCTGCAAGCACATTACACCTAATTTTTTTCCTTGTTTTCCTTTTAAGAAGGCTATCGCATCAGACTGAAGCTCCAACTGATTCTATGCTGTTTACATGATTTAATGTAGGCTGAACAGTTACCTAATCCTTGACTACTTTTGCTGAAGGAAGAAAACCATGTCCAGCCTCTATTTTGGGTGGTTTTAGCAGTTATTCACAGTTATCACAAATTGTAAGCACAAAAAAACCTGACTTAAGAAATAGGGATGCAACAATATAATACAAATAAAATTAATCTAAATTACCCAAACATCTACAAAAGTCAGAGTTGTAATATACACGCCTTTACCAGGCTTAAGGTTTACTTAAAAAAATTCTCGTAAGACCACAGTTGAGACTGCTTTAAACATACAAAACCCCCTCTCTTTAAACTGAGATTTTGGTTATTCCGAACTGGGAATCGCATGTCCGTGAGTACATGAGATCATATTGTAACATCCCTATCAACGTTTGAGAATAAGCACCCGAACTGCTGCAGAGTCTGGTAGCATTTGGTCAATAACTATTTTTATACTGTATTTTTTTTTCTCAAAATATTTACACTTTTATACAAAGTAACAGAGTTTGTTAGTTCTGCAGGTAACAGCAGCAGCTTGGCTTTCTTCTAACTTTCTTTTTAAAAATAGCTTCATTCACTTATTCAATAATAAATACAAAAAGGTTCTCTTATTTTACAGAAATCAAAAACTACAATAAACTGACTCATGGAATCAAGTATTTAAATGTATTTTAGTGCAAGTTATTTTTTCCCTTAGCTCTATCCCTAAGGAAGTCGTTTCAGTACATTCCTTGTTCAGTGGTGTCTACTTTTATTTAAAATTTTTTCTTTAATTAGAGGGCCTGCCCCTTTATCAAATAAGGCTGTGGCCAGCACTTTGGACTTCTCCCTTTCGCTGGTGATTTCAGTCTTACATTCATAGTGGCCACCTGCCCTCCTGCAGGTCAGCCAGCGGTTCTTTGCCCAAGTTAAACAGTTTCTCCTTAGTGAGCTCAAAAACAAAAGTGCTGGACCATTCTGTTAACTCAGTTTCACCTCCACGTGTCTGGAAAGTCAGCTTCAGATTTTGCCGGCTTGCTTCTGGTGCTTGTTGGTTTGTGGGTTATTTTTCCTTTTTTTTTTTTTTTTTTTTTCTTTTTAAATACTTGTGTAGAAAGAAATCTGTATTTCCAGAAGTGATATTTTTCTTTCTTTCCCCCTTCAAAAAGGCAACAATTTTCCGTCGACAAAATCAAAATGTGAATCACTTCTTCCTAGGGACAAGCAACCCTCAAAGACAGCAAGGAATGCATTCTAGTTCATCCACTTTCGGCAGTTTACAGCTCCACAGTGACATGGAATCTTGTGCTGGTCATCTTCAAAATCAAACTTATAGTCATAGCAAAGCTGGAAGGAGAGGCAGGAGAATGGTTACGGAACAGCTGGGATGTGCCACAGCTTCCCCTGTAGCTACAGAGCAAACACAGCAGAGGCTGCGCTGCAAGGGACAGGCACGGGTCGGAAGGAAAGGGGACGGGAAATGTCACCTCTCCCCAGCAGCAACGAGGGGTGCCACTGGCCAGAAATGAGGGAATGGATACACAAGGCAAGAGGGGTGTAAAGCCAGAACCTGCCCTACCTCCTCCCCCTTCTGGATTCTTCTGCTGGAGCTGATGATGATTTTGTGTCCTCTCTCAAAAGTGACCACCTCAGCCACGCAGTTGGGTGCACACGAATGGTTGATGTACCTACAAAGGAAGGGTGGGACAGATGAAACCTTTTAGGAAAACCCATCCCTTGAGGCAAATCTGAACCAAACCTCAGCATGGCCTTAGCTCCATGGGCTCATCGCCTCTCCACTTACAATTACATTACTCTGTACTTGTTTCTTTACCTAGGAAATGTCAAAAAAATCAAGGATCAAAAAAACCTCCTTTCTTCACAGCTGCCATGAAATGTAACTGAAAGATGAGCAAAGCTGGTGGAAGAGAGAGTGGGCCAGTCTGAAGACTGGATGTACCAGCTCAGGGAATAAAACCCCACAAACTCAGAGCCCCCAGCAGCCCCAGGCCAAGGCGGGGATGCCCCAGGAGGGGGTCAGGGGTCCCACCCACCTTGCAGGGCCTCCCGTCAGGGTGGCGTCGATGACGTGGTCGTTGTCAATGCGGAACATGTACACGCCACGGTTCTGAAAGACAAGGGGGACAAGGACTCTGGTGAGGTTTTACTGCATTCCCAGTGAAGAACCAACAGCCTGGGCCAGCTCCAAGCGCCCTCCTGCATTCTGGATCAGGCATTCCCCGTTGGCTCAGGCGGAAAGCGCTGCCACGTACCGCCCGTATCTCCGTGGGTTTGTGAGGGATGATGGGTCACAAACACAAACCTCTGGACAATTCATTTTTCCCTAAGAGCTTCCATACTGCCTTTCATCCCAGATATTAGAGTGCTTCCCAGATAAGCACTAACTGTTACAATGGAAGTAGCCTTAAATTTCAGGAGTTCTCATTAAAAACTGAGGTTCTGACACCTCTGCCAGAGCTGTGTCCTCTGGAACAGAGGATGTGCTCTCCCTACCTGGCCAGGGCGATGTGAGATTTAATAAACACTGAAATACTCTAATAACAATCCCTGCATATTCCTCTGGTTGTATTTTTAGCCTATTTGCATTTATGGCACAGCAGAAAACGAATCAGGGGACCTGAACTCATCAGGCAGAACAGCGTTTGTTTTGTTGTATAAACGTCTGAACGGGGAAGGGGAAAGAGAGAATGAACAAACACCCTTACCTGAGACTCATAGAGCTTCTCCTTCCTGTTTGCTACCTCGTTCCGGATAATTGTTCCGATATATTCAATGACCATTGTGTGCTTTTCAATGTCTCGAGCAGCGTATAAGCCCAGGCCCTACAGAAAGTACACTGAGAGTTTGTAACTTCACACTCACACCGTGCCCCAAACCAGCACTGGAAAGGGAACTCTTGGAGAGAGGGAAGCAGCACTGATGAGTGATTGATGCTGTACCAGCCCAGCTGCAGAACCCAGCCTAACAACTCAGATCCAATTAACTCGGCTGCTGTCTCGGTGAGAAAGCCGCTCTTACCCCTCTGACACCTGCCAGGGTAAAGGTTATAAATTCACTGAGAATTAAAGTGGGTCTTGCTAGACCAGAGAAACCTGAGAGGAACCCAGCAGCACGGCAAAATCCAGCCTGAAATAACAACCGTGTCCACACACGGCCAGGTTAGTGACAAAGCTTTTCTGAAACAGCCTGTGGGGCAAACCAGCATCACATAAAGCTTTTACATTTCATACTGTTATGAAGGCAAACAAGTACTGAGCTCTTCCTCTGGTCTTGTACCACTTCCTCAGCCTGGCCTGAACATCTCATGCTTCCACTGTGTATTTCTATTTTTATTAAGTTTTATTAAAGTTTTGAGAAATAGGCTAAAAACCTTCAGAACACCCAAAAACTTAAAAAGCCCTTTTTTCTAGATGACTTTAACAAATGAATTTTTATTTTTAAGATATTTACAACAATTAAAAAAAAAATTACTTAAGGTAAATCTATGGGATTGATTTGCTGTATAAAAACCATCCATTTTGGGATGAGATTGGAAGGAATTTTACAATATGTGCAGTTTCAAGTTTTAATCTAAATTCATACAAATATTTGTATCTAAAATGTAGTATTTATAAAATTTAAAATGCAAAATAGATATAAACAGAGTATAAAAAATTAAGTATCTGTTTTCTGACGTGGGAACTGACCTGAATGCGCGAGCGAGCCAGGTACACGTTGGATTTCCACTCGGTTTTCATCTTGCGGTACTGAGAGGACTTGGAATGGACGAACTGTTTGCTGTAAGGCGCGTTCAGCTCCCCCGTGACTGTGCTCTGAAAGGACTTCGATGTGCTGGTGCTATTCAAGGTGTGAGGCCTGTAGGAATTGGGCATGTAACAGGAAAGAATACAAGAAAAACTGAAGATTTCTCTGAAAACGGCCAGGAAACCCATTAAAAATCCTCTCAGACATACAGACACTTAAAGCCAGCTAGCGGAGACACAAAGCAGTTCCTCTGACCGGGGCATGCACATTCACAGCCAAGGACGACAGGGTTTGTAAGCAGCAGACGAAAGCACAAATAACCCTAAAGCAGCCTATAAACCCTGGGCTGTACTATGTGAAATTAAAACAAAATACCTTAACACAAACCTCTTGACATGGGTACTCATTTTAGGCTCGGCACGGGCACAGCCCGTGGGGTTGATGGCAAGAGGAAGTTCCATTAAGGGGTTTCGGCCGTAGCGGAAAGTGTAGTTCTCACAGGCCTCAACCCCTGGCAGCTGCAAAAAGAAAAAAAAGAGAGAAAAAGAAAAAAAAATACAAATAAATATGTGTTTAATTACGTGTGTAACAAGATGTTTACTTTTCCACACTTCATTCTGTTCCCCTTCTCATGTGTCTATCCAGCAAGTGGGATGATCCAGCAAGATCTGGGGTGGGGAACTCACCGATTCTGCAATCCTGGCCACTGCAGAGACTGTCAAACCAAAGAGGTCTTCACCCTTCAGATAGCCGGGGAACAGCTGGAGCATTTCAGATTCTTTTCTAACAGAAGCAACGGGCTCCAAGATTTTATCCCACACACCTACACAACCATCAGAGAGAATTACAGTGATCAAAAAAATAAAGGACTATTGCACTTGGTGTTAAAACAAATGCCTCAGGATATGAGAACCAGAACCCAGTACTGAGAAAGCTTTTGTCTTGGATTGCCTAAACAAACAGGCCAGGGTCTAAAAAGTGAAGCGGAGAATGATTTGGTGAGTTGCTCATTTTTGGGATTTAACAAATCCCAAACACACCATTGAATCTGCACTCTCAGTTCTCAGGAATGAAGCTTTCAGTGTTCTCAGCATGGAAATTTTCAGTCCTCTGACAAAAACATGGAGAGGTTCTCTTGAGAAATCCTGCAAAAGCAGGATTTTCTGAAAATACACAATACACTCTATTTCCTCTGATTGTTT
This sequence comes from Pomatostomus ruficeps, assembly GCA_013400735.1. Classification (NCBI taxonomy): domain Eukaryota; kingdom Metazoa; phylum Chordata; class Aves; order Passeriformes; family Timaliidae; genus Pomatostomus; species Pomatostomus ruficeps. The sequence goes on along the minus strand of VYZT01060770.1, from coordinate 185,943 downwards.
GCAGTCAGTGCTCGTTCTGTGTGGTCAATTCCCTGGCACTGGTCTGGCTGGGCAGAGTGGGGCTGAGGGTATCAGCACCCACAGCACCAAGGCCTCCAGCACATCCACGGGCTCATTTCTGAGACCTGCCCATGTGTATGGACACCCTGACATTCTTCACCCTGACAGACACATCAGCCACCCTGAGAACAGCATGGTCACCCAGCTCCTTTTAGAGCTCCCTAACTTGAGCCCAGCTGACTTGAACATAACTGAGCAATGGCTCTGTGTTTAAACAAAGTCACTCTTCACAAAAGGAAACCTACACTGACTTGCCTACTGCTTTAATTCATTTTCAACACTCAATCTTGGGTCTCCTCTGTGAACTTGGAACAATTCTGATCTGCAGCTTATACAATTTCTTCAGACGTGTCCACAGCCTTCACGGCATGGTATTAAAAATGGGCCTGGAAGCTCACTATAAACATTATGTTAGAACAGTGTCTGCAACAGTTGTTCCTAACAGGTATTGTACCACAGGAAACAGCATTATCACAACAACAGCCAACCCACAAATTCACCATCTTAGTTCACAGAATTTACCTTTAGGTGTTGTGTCAGTCAGGACCAGATCCTCGTGGCCCTGCTCCACCACCTTGATGACGAAGAGCGGGAGCCCATCCTTCTCCTCGATGGAGCAGAGGTAGCGGCAGCGCCGGTTGGCGTACCTCATGCTCCAGTACAGCCGGCTGGCCTCGTATCCCACGGGGAACAGGGCTTTGGAGGAGTGGAAGGCCTGCATCTGCTGTGGCAGCAGCTGGCCCACGGCATGGAAGATGAGGCTTCCCACACGGAAGGTGTGGTCGCGCTCCCCGCGCTGCACGATGCTGGCGATCTGCCGCACCTCGTCGCGCTGCACGTACACCCTCCGGAACACCGCGAAGTAACTGAGCTCCTGCTCGTGAGTTCCCTTTGGTTTGTGCATGGGGCAAAGCATGGTCTTGTCTTTAAAAAACATGCATTGTGCTTTAATGGCACAGGTAAAGTGATAAATATTGGTGCACCTTAACCTGTGGCAACCGCTGGTGGCACCCATTTTGTGACAGAACATGCATTTCATCTGCAGGCCTCTCCGCAGTGCTAGTTCCACGTTTATTAAGGCACCAGCTTGTGTCTCGTAGACTTCTGTAGACCAAAGAGCACAGTTCAAATGGACCCAAAGGTCTAAATCCAGGTTGAGAAGCCTTGCTGGTCCATCAGTCAATCCATCACCTTCCTCATGACAGAAGCAACATTTCCTATAGTCTTTAGGCACGGGGTCTGGTTTAAGGGTTGTGCCCAGTTTTTTAAGAAATTCATCTATTTCTTCTTCACAAGGAGGTTTGAATGATCCTTTAGGAATCACAATCTGAATGCTCCACTTTTTCCATTTCATCCCTTTCCATTTCTTACTGGGAGGCCGGCAGTCCTCCAGACTGCTGTGTATTGCTTTTAACCTGGGTTTGAGTTTCACCGTTACCTTCAGCTCGTCCGGTTTCGCCTCCACCTTGGCTGCTTCAAACGCAGGGGGGAACATGATGGGGGGCGATGAGGGTGGAGAAACCTTTTCCTGCAGCTGAGGCAGACAGTGGACGTCCAAAGTGGAGATGTTGTTGCTGTACTGATGGAATGCTTTGGGCGGCCTCTCCTTCATCGGTGACTGTGGCAGGGTTGGGACCGATTCCTGACAACCAAGAGAAAACTCTTTGAGAAAAAGGTCCCAAACTTGTTAACTAATTAAATGTATAATGAAAACATGGGCAGCTCAGTATGGGACAGGCTTCTCCAACTGCCCAAAATCAAGATGCAGCAACCGAGAAAGGTGGAAATTATCCTGACCCATGTTCCCACAGCCTGGGCTGGGATTTGGAGCAGGAAATTCTCCCAGCCTACCTAGAACGTGGTGCCCTTTAATACCCAAGAGAAAGCACAACTGATCCTTTGTCCAGGTTCTGAATGCAAAACTCCTCAATGCCCTGGGTGAGCTGACTGCCAGCTTTAGTTCTTAGGGATTCTTAGAAAGTTTTGTTACAACACAAAGTAACCTTAAAAGATGGGTCACAGAACTAACTTAAAATGTAAGAATCTGGTGTTTGGTAGAAGCGGAAAATTTAGAACTAATGCCACATATTTTTTTCCTGGAAACAAGTGAGGAGAAATTCCTGCAGGGCTCTGGATTAGATACACCTTGAGGACTTAAACTATTCAGTCACAGTAAACAAAAATTATACGTGCAGAGATTTGTGGAAGAAAATAACCAAAGAGAGAAAACAAGAACAACAAAGGAAGTTTAGATTAGGAAGTGCTTAATATGGTTTGTGTGATTAATCTTGAAAGAGTAAATTAAAGGATCAAGAGGCTGAACATGACATTTAATTAACTTAATTAGGTACATGCTGATGCACTTGTAGAGGAATGTTACCCTGTTTATACACAACTGAAAATGAGCTACTTAGGACACTAAAAGGATGTGGATGTACACAGAGTTATCTTCTCCAGGGTTCTATTTTTTTTATTTAATTTCTCCTGAAGAAGTAAGTCGGATGCACTTGAAGGAAGACTTCAAACTATACGGTCTATACAGGACTATGGAAACACATTATTTAAGTAAAGCTTGAAGGACATGGCCTGTTCTGTCCAATGTCTTAGGGAAAAAAAGGTACATTTGGTCTAGAAACGGCAGAGAACAAGTTAGTTAAAAGAAGTAGTCAAAAGATTTTAACTGTGAGAAAATAAACTCAGCAGGATCATTCAGTTTTGAGTGAAGACTATGGCACTTTTTATCACTAAACAGTCAGATAAATTTAGTTCACCTGAGACTGAATGACCCTGAACACAGCACAAAACAATGCCCTTGAGTTTCTCTCAGGTGCTGGACACCCCTTGCAGTGTCTGCAGGTAGAGAACTACAGCAGAACATTAGGGACCACCTGAGAAAACTCCCTGGCCTAATTCCACTTTCAATTGAATGAACTTCTTCAAATGTACCTCCCCAGAAGTAATCAGAACCTCTTTTTCCTGGTCACTGTCAGCTCATAGGCTCCTCACTGGTGTTCTGGTAATCAATGCTCTAGAATGACAACTTTGCCCAAATAAAGTCAGGGAACAGGATTCTACTTTCCCAGTTACACTGAACACATGAAACTCTTTTGCAAACTTGCTGCTCAATTATTATTTTCACAGCTGTAATTTTATTTTTAACTGTATAAGCCAAATCCAAATGCATTATATACCCCTTAAAAACGTGTCTGTGGTTGTGTACAAAGCCTGAATGAGTGATTTTTTGAGACTCTATCTTCAAAGCCTGGGAGGGCAGCCAAAGGTGGCGGCTTTTCTGCCACGGATCTGTCAGACACAAAGTTCTGCAAATACAATTTTTACTTCACGCTGCTGGTTCAGAATCTCAGTGTTTGAATACAGAGCAATTAATTTATAAACCTCTCAAATGAAGTGTGAGCTTCCCCCTCACCCCCTTTCTGTTCTCCAACAAATAGCTGCAATAATTTCAGCTCACTCAGGTCTGCCAGTGTTAGATACTCACTTTGTTCTCTGAGTTTTTTGCTTGCACAGCTGCTGAATAAAGAACAAAGCAGTTGTTGCTACAGAATACAATGTCCTTCATTTTATCTGAGCCTTCTTGGGAATCCTGGGAATCAAACACAGAAGAGTATCAGAAGTGCATTTTAATACCATTCTTCACACAGTAAGTGTAATGAAACAAGTCTTCCAATCCGGCTGGAAACTCTTTTATTTGTAGAACATTTGTGAAATAATGAGGGATGCTGTGATATAAATACTTGATTATTTGACAGATCTAACGTTACCACCACCTACACCCTTGTTCTTCAGCATTTCCTGCCTTTCACAGGAGTTTAACAATCAAAATAAAGCATTCTACACCATGCACCCATCTGCTCCATAGGCACTCTTGCAAAGCAAAATCCATTTTCTTTTATCTTTAGATGGCAAAAGAATGTCTCATTTCAGCCTAATCAAAGCCAGATCACACTGTTTTATCTACTGATCCATCTGCAAAGCCTTACTGGGAATTCAGTGCATTCCTGCCTGCATGAACCCTTTACTCTGTGCAAGTTCTGGCTATGTCTTTGTGGTGTGGTCACCTCCTGGTCACTGAAGAGCAACGGCACTTTTTGAAGGAATGACAGTTCCCAGTGTAAGGACAGGAGATTGCAACTGAAATCTGATTCCTGCCCCAAAGGAGTGCAAGTATTCCTGCTCTTACAGCAATTCCTGGTACAGCAACACGGCTGCCTCACAAATGAGTGTTTTTGGAACTGAGGTCCCTGGAGAGGTCAAGAAAGCAGGTTGGTAGCAGAACTTTGAAAACTCCTGTCGATGGGACCTATTTTCTGAAATGTACTGGAATTCATTTGGTATCAGTAACAACAATTTTGCCATTTTCTAGCTGCACTGCAAACGTGCTTGAATGTCCCACCCTGAATCAGGACACACACGGAAGGGGGGCTACACAGGAAGCTGAAGTGCTCCTGGCTGGCAGGACAAGCAGGACTTTGTGCCATCCCTTGCTTTAAGGAGCCGCAGCTGAGTGCAGGGCCCTGGCCTGGGCACTTCAGGACTGACCTGTTTGAGGAAGGGCAGGTCTTTGAGGGATTTCCTCACCCCACTGCCCAGAACCACAACCTTGCAGTGGGAGCACCAGCGAGGCCTCAGTGCCGAGCCTTCTGCCATGTTCTGGCTGTGATCCTTGTAGCCAGCCAGACCTAGGGAACAGATTGTCTGTCAGAGGCTGTAGCAGATTAAACCCAGTTTAGGAGAGGTCACAGAATTCTTCACTGGTCTAGAGGAGCAGCACCCTCCTGGAGGGGGCATGGAAGGAGGGCTTTAAACCTTGACCTGATGGATAAATTGTATAAATCAGATCTAAACCAACTGTGTAAACAAGGCAAAAATACATTCTTGTGTAGAAAATGACAGAATAAACTAACACAGAAATACAGGCTTGAACAACCATGTCAAGATTTCCAGCATAGGAACCATCTTTCTGAATGATGGATTTAAAAATCAGACTGGACAAAAAAAAACCCTAATAATGTTAGGAGCTATGGGAGAAATGCCTCACTGACAGTGATGTAAACAGATAATGAAAATCAGAGATGGATGAGAGCTACTCATGGGTAAAACCAGGACCATCCACATAGTCATGCAAGAAGAGAAAAGTACTGTTTGGAACAAGAAACAATTGTTGCAGTCTAGAGCACGAATTTATGAGACTGAAATGCATCAATTCTGACTCAGTGAAACCCTGGTACTGAACACATGGAAGCTGAAGCCCACTCACCATTGCTGTTGGCAGGGAATGGCACATTGGGCTGCTTCAGTCCGTAGGGCCCCATGATCCTGGCAGGTCCCATGGGCCCTGCCTGGGAACCCTGCAGGAGCAAGTGCTGCCTGTACTCCATAGATGGGTTCCCTCTGTGAGTGCTGGTGGCTGCCATGGACGATGGGATGTCTGGAGCGTTACTGACCTCGTAACTGTTGGGAATTCTGACGTGAAGCAGGTTGGAGAATGCTGCTACAACGCTACTGATGTTCTAAAAACAGTAATAAAAACAAACTTTTTCTTACAGCTGACAGGCAGTTCAGACAGCAAAACCACAAACTATCAGATTGCAACAGCAGTGTTACTGCACTGTAACCCCCTCAGAGTCACTATATATAAAACAATTAACTGCTGTTGTACTTTATATATGTAAAAATGGCTTATTCCTTTTACCTCAGCAGCTGTGGGATGCAAAGTAATTGCTACAGAGATAAGGCCAGATTTAGGACCATTCTGGGATGGTCCAAGCTGGGAGGCGAAGAAGCCAGAACCAGGTAATGCTCCGGAACCAGGTTCTGATTTTATGTAATTCCTTTTGGCTTCTGAACCTGAAAACAAAACAGAATACGGCAGGTTAATCCTGTGCTTATGGGAATGAAAAAAAACCCAAACAATCCTAGCTGTAAGTGTTCACTCTGCTGCAGCCTCACCTTTCCCAGTGCTGCTGGGTAGGATGGGAATGATGGGAGATGGGACGGGTTCTGGGTTCTCCTCCTTCACGACCGACAAGTCTGGGTAGCGACTGATCTCCATTCCCACCACGCTTTCAGGGGAGGAAGAAGGAACAAAGCTATCAGGAGTGTCCCTGTCCTCACAGTGATCTTGAACCCTGGAACAAAACCCAAAAAAAGCTCTTTTGGAAATGGACTGAACTTTTGGTAAGCCAAAGATATAAATCACAACAGGGAGCTGAAATGAACTTGCTTCTTGCTACTGGTCACAGAACAAAAGTAGGTGGTTGGGTACCTCTGGGTATCTCATATTCCACTGCACACATATTCCATTTCTTGGGAAAGATCCATGAAGAAAAGCAGAGACACCAACAAAGCCAAACCCTCTGTTCCCCATGGCTCTATCTACCAGGGTAAAAAATTAGCACTGAATATTTGAACCCTTTTAATATTTAAACTGCCTGGCCTTGGTCCACATACAGGCTCCAGAGTTTCACAGAGACCCATATTCTGGTCTCTGGGAGGCAAGTGCAAGGGAGGCAAAAGGGGAGATCTCTGCACGGAGACAGCTTCCAGCCAGTGTTTCTCATCTGGGATGCTGAATGGAGCTGTGGGGTTTCAGGATGGCTTTTGCAAAGTCCTGCTGCTGCTACAGGACTACACCTGTCACTGCAGCACCACACTGCTCCAGGAAATACACCTATTTGTATCATTTTCTTCCACTTTCAAGAGAGCAAAGTAAGGAATCACTAACAATTTAACAGAATCTAGAGTCTAGCAATGGCTGGCATCACCTGTTTCACTATGCTGCTCTCTACACCTGGAATGTTAAGAGTTAAAATGATCCTATTCCATTCTCTGCCCTTCTGTGGCTGTGCACAGAGGACTTTGCTTCTCCACACCCTCACAGTCTCATCCACTGAAAGATCGCAGAATCTGCTCCAAACACCTTTTTGAAGGCCTCAGGGAAAACCTACCTTAACTCCTCCTGGTTGTTGTGAGGTGGTGTTGGAAGTGACGCAGGAACATCCACAGTTTTGGGGCCCTGAGCCATTGCTCTGGCTAATAAATCATCCTGTGGTCTGAAAGGCAACTGGAACTGCTTTGGCCCCAGAGCTTTGGTAACTGAAACCAGAAAGGCACAGCACAATGAGACATCTGGACAGCTCCTGCAGTGACAGACATGCTGCCCGCTGGGTCTGGGTGGGGCCTGATGGTGACACCACTCTCAGACACTTGGGAGTTCAAAAAATTGTGACCATTCAGGATTAACTTCCATTTTTACAAAAACCTGCAAATTTTGAGCAAACAGGGCTTGAAAGGCTTTTGAGTGTGCCTTCTGCCACTATGAGAGGATGTTTGTTTACTTAAAAAACCCACAAAACTACAAAAAATCAACAATTTTGTAACAACAAAGGAAAAGGGCAGTGAAAAAAGGGATTTAAATCACTGAATAGTCTTTACAAAGAGCCAGTATAAAGAAAGAAAGCAATTTTAACTGTCCAAATTATGAGCATCAGGAAATACATCATGACTGCACACATTCTGGACAGGCTGCTTTGAGCTCACTCAACTAAGGAGTTCACTCCAGTCATTTGCACTGGACCCAAAATACTGATCTTAAGGTTTCATTTTTCATTTCTTAGAGCTAGAGTGTGTCTAGCTCAACATATTTTTGAAAGCGAACAAGGAAAAGGCATCAACAGGTGACACTATACTGGTGTAAAATACTGGTAACGATTATAAACAATATTAAATAAATATATAAAATATAAACAAATACATAAAAATAATAAAATACTAGTAATGATTATAACCTTAAAAGGTCTGGGCATTTTGTTTTTATAAAGGGGTACTGCAACTGAGAAGCACCCTAGGAGAGAACCTGGAGGTGACTGAGGGGAGACCCCACAGCAGCCTCCAGCTCCCTCATGATGGGAAGCAGAGGCAGGTGGTGATCTCTGCTCTGTGGTGACAGTGACAGGACCCCAGGGAACGGCCTGGAGTTGTGTCAGGGGAGGCTTAGGCTGGATATCAGGAAAAGGTTCTTCACCCAGACAGTGGCTGGGCACTGAACAGGCTCCCCAGGGCAGAGATCACAGCACCAAGCCTGACAGAGATCCAACAGCATTTGGACAATGCTCTTGGGCACAGGGTGGGATTCTTGGGATGAACCTGTGCTGGGCTGGGAGCTGGACTCGATGCTCCTTGTGGGTCCCTTCCAATTCAGGACATTCTGTGATTCTGAGATCTGTTTTGCCATTTGCTACTAACAGGACTCCCTTTTTCACAGAACCAACACACACAAGCCCACTCACCATCGTGGCCTCCCAGCACTCCGGCCTTGCCGGCGAGTTCCTCCGTGGTGGCAAAGCCGTTGACCAACTTCTGGCAGGCCACAGGCGGCGGCGTGGGAGGGAGGGAGGCCGGGGGGGTCGGGGGATTGCTCAGATTGTTCTGCTGCAGGACATTAATTAAAGAACCGTCAATCAGCAGGGAACACAGGGAGAGAACCGGCCTTGTTCCAGGCCCAGACAATGTAACCCACTCAGAGTTTTACACCCCGATGCAGCACTGATAAGCAGCCATAGCTGATACCCAAGCACGTGACCAAGTACAGAAAGGTGCCTACTGCCAAAGACACAATGATTGGCTTTTCTTACATCAGTGATATCAGAGAAACAGTTTACATGAGGAAACACTGCCAAATACATGACCAAAAGAAGATGTGGCTGAAGTGTTTACAAAAACAAAAAAAGAACATTTTAAGGAACAGTTTCAAACAAGTTCCTACAGGTCCCAACTCTGTGCTGAGAGCTGTTCCACAGTGACTCTCCAGCACCACGAACAAGTCGGCTTCCCCCACTGTCACTGCAGGGAAGCTGCCTTGCATTCAGCACAGGATGAGCAGTCACTGAAGCAGCTATCAGGGAGCAGCAGATACTCTGCAAGTTCAGATGCTGGGCTACTCTCACCAGTTTATTCAACTGCCCATATTTTAAATGAAAATTAAATGAGAACTTCAGTATCTGTTGTTGCTGCAGTCATGCCTACAAAGCTAATCCTCATTACTTACTTTTGACCACAACAACTACTTCTGCAGGTCCCATTCTCAGCTTACACACTGTGTAAGGCTGGAGAAAACACCACTGGTTTTAATAGGTTTTTATATTAGGGTATCCAAGCAGCAAATTTGATTCTGTCTGTTCAGTATCTCGCTGCCCTCCCCATATTGTCACTTTTATCTCAAAGACTGAGTTTTAAATGCTGTGGGTTATTAACTCATCAACAAACAGTCTATTTTTTTCAGAGTTCCCAGGTTCTTAGGGCTTGGTGGGCCAATGAGAAAAAGTCTATTTCCTATTTAATTCACATTAAGAAATGCTTTAATGCTTTCAATGACTTCGCAAAGTACTGAGAATTCAGTCTTTCTGCTCCACAAAACTGTAATTACAATTTCCATTATTTAGCATCCATTTGTTAAAAGAGTAATTGTAGTTTTTAATTAGTTCACAACAACACAGTTTCCAGAACCGGTTCCCACTTTCAGAGAGTAAAACAATGGTGACTGTTTCACCACTGCACTACCTAGTCTAGCAATGGAAGATTATTTTTCATCTAGTTGCATGAAAGGCAGGAACTCTGACTAGTAGTAATAATATCATGGATTTCTCTTCCCACAGAGAGCACATTACAGAAATCCAGATTAAAACCATACCTTGTAAATGAGCTGGGAGTAGTAATCTGAAGCCCCATCAAGAGTAGCACTGCCAAAACTTCCCACAAGTCGATTTCCACCATTTAGCTGGCCACTGCCATAGGGGAGAAAGTGTGCAAAGCTCACTCCAATTATTGGTTCCACCAAAGGCAGAAGAGAAAGTTGCTGTATTAAAAGAAAAGAAGAAGTCAGAAATTAATTTAAGTGTAATACAGAACACTGTAATTCTCCAATCACTGGAGTGGTTTCTAATTTAAAAGAAGAATTGGAATTTATCCACTGTCAGGAAACTGTGTCAAACACAGGCCTCTCTGTCTGCTAAGGAATGCAGTCTCCAGTTCAGCTCAGGCTCCCTGCCAGCTCATCCAGAGGCTGCCAGAGCTGACAGGAACTCCATGGCTTTGGGAATACCTGCCATGTCAGCTCACCTTCCAAAGTGAAACAAACCCAAAACTTTAAATTCCCTAATTTTGTGGAAGTTCTCGTTTTCCCCAACCTGTGCTCAAAATTCAACTTCATCACGAATTTCACTTCCATTGGGAGAAATCCACTGTTCCACGCGTCCTCTGGACTGCCCTTCCCAGCCCCTGCACACTCACCTGTTTCAGCTGGATGAAGGTATCTGCATTAGGATAAACAGCCTGCTTTTCTTCTTCCTCTTTTTTCCTTTTCTTGGACCGGGGAGCTGCCTTCTCTCCCGTCCTCTGAGCCCTCTTGTTTCTCTGCTTCTTGATTTCAGGTCCTACATCTGTTCTCTGGAGCTGGCTGTTACTGCACCCAAATGCACCCTGCATCTGGGCTCCTGCAGTTTGCTGGTGTAAAAGAAAAGGAGGCGCAGCAGAATTTTTGACACGTTAATACACAGCTCACTCCGATCTACTGCATGACTCCAAAAGCACAGGCACAGCGTAATAAATCTCACTGATAACAAAGTTATTTTACTGGCAGGTGGAACTGCTGAACTGTCCCTACAGACAGAATTATGACCCACCATTAACACCCCTGACATCTGAAAACATCATTAAAAACTCACAGGCCAGAAACATTCTCTTTTGAAAACCCTTTAAAATAAAGTTACATGTGCAGGAAACCTTGGAGATGTTCATGAGGGCCTAATGAAAGACAGACTTGGTGGCAGAAGAAAGGCGTGGAAATTAATATAATACAAAAGTATTTTGAGGTTAGAAACAAAAAAAGTGTTGTGAAATGTTTCTGGATTGTATCACTTGCTTAAATACTTCCAGTACAAATCTCCAAAGCCTTTTTCCCATGGAAGCACAGCTGGGGAAAAGGGATCAGAATGGGATTCTAATGCTGCAGGGGCAAGCCAAAAGAAAGTCCATTTAAAAAAAAAAAAAATCCATTATTATTTTGAACAGCTCTACATGACCCCTACCACCAGTATTCTAATATTCCTACCACATGTTTTAACTGTGGATCTTTAACACTTAAATTACCCGTTGCTCACAATTACCTTTATTTTTATGAGTATTTATTCCTTTTAAATACATTTAAATTTTGTTTTAAGGATGAATTTTGAGTTTAGGCAGTCAAACCCCAAAAGCAGAGATTAAAGATTACAATGAAATGACCAACAAGCTTAAGCGTAAAATGCATCCTGCCTCCATAGAAAGCACTTATCTTTACATCTGTTTTTAAGGACCTTATAAATTAATAAATCATACACACAACTCAGGTGGAGTCACAGGAGAAAGCAGCACCCAGACACACCGTGTTCTGTGCAGACACGTACCAGTGGGTAATAAGGAATCATACTGTAAAATTCTGCCCTAATATGAGGAAGTGGTATTTCTAAAGACAGTTTTCTGTAGAAAACCGGGGCTTTTTTGCATCTTAATAATTTCTGAATATGCTGACCTAAGAAGTTGTATTAAAATTTATTCTTTTTTCAACACAGGGGATTTATTTATGAAAAAAAAGCAGGAAAGAGGCAAAAATTCCTTAAAGCTGTTTCCTCCATCCTTGTACAGGTAGGTTATGTCCCCACCTTTCCACACATGCCCACAGTAAGGCACAGACTAGGCTTGGGTTGCTGCTGACCACAGTGCAACAAAACCAGCACCAGGCTCACCATTCCTTCCGCTGGACTCTGCTTCTCTGCTAACTTTTTATCCCCAGAAGCCTCTTCTTCTGCTCGGCCGCTGTTCTCCGGTTTCTGATTTAGAAGAGATGAGGACTTCTTGTTTTTTAGCAGGTGTTTCAGCAGTTCATTCCCAGACTCCCCTTTGGCTGCCGGAGCACCAGGTGGCTGTACTGGACTCGGAGCTGAAGAGGTCGGCTGCGAGGTGACCTTATCCTCCTCCACCTTAATACTGCTTGGATTTTCTGGTTTAGGCTCAGCTTGACCTGAGCATTGATCACTTTCTGCCTTTTCCAGTTTCACTTCTTGGAGGCTGGTGGGTGTGTCCGTTTTAGCCTTTTCAGCCTCTGCATTCCCACTGGGCTGTTTCTGGGACACGCTGCTGCTGCTGCTGCTGCTGGGGAGCTTCCCCTCCAGCTCCGGGGAGCTCTGGCTCTCCCCTGCGCCGGATGTGGAGGGGCCCGTTAGCTCCACGGACTCCTGCTCATCCTGGAGCCGTGGCTCGTTGGGGGTGTTCACTGTGGAGGTAGCATCAGAAACGGTTGGAGTTGACGGTGCAGTGATATCCGAGTGTGGAGTTGACGGGGCTTTTATTGACTCGGCATCATCGTCCTTTTTCTTCTTCCGCGTCCTTTTCTTTTTGCCCTTCTCTTCCGGGATTATGTCAGAATACAGCTGGATGAGAGACTGGCCTGACACGGGGATGTTTGGTGTCTGGGGCACAGCAGTGTCTGACCCGCACGGGGCACCGCTCCCCAGCACTGGAGACGAAGGTACAGTGGAAGGGAACGGAGGCCTGACCTGGTTCTGTGTAAAGGCAGCCCCAGGGAGATTCCCATGAGTTTGTTTTACATTGTGGAAATTGGGGGCTCCACCTGCAACAGCAGATGCATCAGGCCCAAAAGCTGCAGGTCCCACTGGCCTTCGCTCAGTGCTCTGCACAAAATTGGTGGCAGGAGGGGAGGTGACAGCACCCTGCTGCAGGATCTGCCCCATCTGCTGCTGCTGCTGCTGCTGCTGCTGGGGGGATGGCTGCAGGGGCCGCGGGGTTTGCATGAAATCACAAGGCAGCTCAGAATTGAAGAAAGGTATCTGAGATAAGGACGTTTTGTTATTCAGTTCAGGCCCCATCATACTGTGCTGCTCCAGCTCCATCCTTTGCTGCAGAGCTCTCTGTCGATCCACCTCCTGCATCAGCTGGATGCGCTGCCGCTCCTGCTGCTCCCGTAAGCGCTCCTTTCGCTCCCGCTCCTGGAAACTCTCACTGAAAGGGTTGTTGTCCTCAAACTCCACCCTCGGGGGTGGTCCTGCCTGTGCAGCTGCATTTGGGCCAGGCACAGGAGCTGGAGTACCAGGAGCAATTGGCAACGGTGTCATAGGAGGCTGCATCCTTGCTGGATTCATGGAAATGTGACTCGCAGGGGCGCTTGGAGGCTGCCATCCTGATAAATTTGGCATCCTGGTGGGGTTGGACTGCCCAGGGATCACCACTGCGTGCTGCTGATGCTGGAGCTGCTGTGCCACCATGGGGAAGTTCTGCTGATTCATTGCTGGTGCTGTTCCTCCTGGAACCATGGGAGGCTGGGCCTGCACCCCCGGCATTATGGAATGGGGGGCCATCCCACACTGCTGCTGCTGCTTGATCCGGTATTCCTCAATCAGCTCTGCGTGCTCCTTCTGCTGCTTCCGGATCTAAACATTGAAACAGTCATTATTGACCTCTGCCATGTACTGTGTAAGCAGCATAAACCATGTAACTCACCACTGTAATTCCAGGACACAACGAACCTCAGGCCGGAACAGCATTTCTGCAGTGTTTTCAATGCTAAACAGCCATTACTTCATTAGAAATACTCCCCATCCCAAGACTTCAGACAAAACAGGAGCACCTCAAAGTTCTAATTACACCCCACGACTGCACTGTGCTGGAGAATATACAAACCTAAACCAGCAGTGATCCCTGTCCTACAGATCTTACCATCCATGCACAGGATATGAACAGTTGGGAACAGACAAGGAAAAGGAAACACTGAGATGGATGATGTTCACACAACAGCAACATTCTAAAAAGATGTAACTGGAAAGGAAAAGTTTGCAGGAAAACACTGATGGAGATTCCCGTTTGTTCACAGGCAGATCCTCAAACATCTCATGTCAGATGAAAATGCAACTGCTGCTTGAAAATTCAAAATTTTAAGACCAAAATAAACTCAATGTGGACACTACAAGTTATGCCTTGTAGTTTAGGCAAACAGAAGTCGAGGGACATGGCAGTGTCAACTGGACAAGCAAGAGCCTTTCAGAAACACTGCAGATACCCAACTGAACTCGTCTCTAAAAGAATAAAAGGACTTGCAACCCGCTACTAGTGATAGATACAAACATTATGGGAAATCTCTCTCTCTTCTGTTCACTAGATATGACTTCCACAGCTTCCATTTGCTATTGCAGGGATAGAAAAGCTCTATAATGTAATGTGAATTGTTTGATAACCCTCTCCCTTATCTGAAGCAAGGGCTAAGACAGAAAGCTCAGGATAACAGTGGTGTCACAGGACACACTTCAGGCTGCAGGACAGATGCACCCAAAAGGATATTTACTCAAGAATCCCAGGTCCAAGATGATTTATGAGCTCTGCCTTGGCACTGACACTGCTGGATAAACAGAGCCACTGCACAGAGCCACTGACTGGATCCATATGCACTGCACAGATCCAGTGCTCCAGGGCTTCCACAGCACTAAACCTGGGCTGGCCCCGTGGGGTTGTACCACGAGCCATCCAAAGCACCACAGCCTCCAGGGCCTGCAGGGGTGGATCAGCTGTGACTGTCCCTGGAATGAGCTGAGGTGTCCAAGGCCCTGTGCCGAGCACACCCGGAGGCCCTGAGCCGACCTGGAGGTTTCAGCAGAGCAGGGAGAGCAGGAGCACAGGCACAGTGAGCCCAGGCACAGTGCCACAGGGGCCATCTGGCAGCGTCTGTGTGGCTCTGTGCCTGGGCAGTAACCCTGGCTCACAGCAGCTTGTGGGGCACAGTTAGCTCCGGGTTTTCCGTGTCCAGCAACAGCCACTCACAGGGATCCGGGCGCTCTTTTCTCTCTCTATACATACAGAGACTTTTCAAAAACTAACAAAAGCTTGATTGTAGAAAAATGACTCGATCTGATCTGATCTGATCTGAAAGAGTGGCAAATTGCTTCCAATAGAAGGCCCTTAAATCTGTACTTTGAACCTCATTTAAGCTCCTAGTAGGTATATAATAAAACGCTGCTTAGGATGTGGATGAATCAACCACTGCTAAAGGGCAGTGGATGGCTTCTGCCAGCAGGAGATTAAACTTAAATTTAGAAATTACAAATAAGAGAACCTTAATTATGGGGCAGTAAATGAATCTGCCAGCAATGTCATGATTAGCAGCTGTTACTTCAGTCTAACTCCACCATAAGATTAGACTGTCATATGTATAATGAAGATTGGTTAAGGGGAATTTTTTTTTGCATTTATTCTACTTGTGATTCATTGTGAAAGGGAAAGAAAAGATTATGTAGAAATAATTTACCCACTCCATCCCTCTTCCACACAGTGGGAAGATGAGCCAACTAATATCCCATCCAGCACATACTTTGTCTTGAAGCAACACAGGAGTAAGAACTCAAGGGTCAGATATCACTCAGGACTTCATTCCAAGCTGTCTGCTGCCAATTTTTTCCTTCATACTAGTAAAGGATAACTTAAAAGCATTTTCATTTTCAGCAGGACTAGCTGATCCTGACAGTCATGCCAGATAATTTACAAAAAATGTCTTGAGGAACACAGCATTCACTACTGGTGGCCAAAGCACAGATTTAACAAACCTATCACAGGTTTCATCTCGCTTACTATTATCATAGTTACAGTACGTGAAATTCCAACTGAATGTAAGGAAAGGAAAACAAAGCCCAGTGAAAGTGGTTACATGTAGAAACGGGCCCAGAGAGGCTGGGAAATCTCTGCCCTTGGAGACTTAACAAAACTTGACTGACAAGGTGCTGAGTAGCCTGATTTAATCATGAAGCTACTTCTGCTTTCATCATGACTAAAAGATCTCCAGATACCCCTTTTATTTGTGTTATTCCATGACACAATACTGATGATCAGCATCTAGGAATGAGACAGACCACAAAACTAGACCAATGCTAAAGATACAATGAAAAGAGATTTTCAAACAGTAAAAGAAAAGATTGGGTAAGGAAGTTATTCAAGCCTGAAACAAAGCCCAGCATGCTAAAACCTTTCTCTGAGTATTTTATTTTTGCATTGCATGGTTCCAGGAACTCTGTTGCAAGTCATTTTGCCAAGGAATTCCTCTCTTCCTGAAGCACTAACCCAGCTTTTCGTGGTAATGTTTGCTACAGCCTATTCCTTTGCAGCTGCAGGGTCACCCACACTCCAGAGCAACACTGTGACACACGCAGAACAGAACTGGGAGCGGCCCCCTTCAAGCAAAGCTCCAGTGTATCTCTCAGAAGATTTAAAGGAGAGTCACAGCAGTGTGACAGCTCAGTGCCAAGGTGAACAGCCTGGACTCCAGATGATTACCTGATCTAGCTGTTTCTGGACCATACTCTGCTGCTCAGTAACGTGTTTGAGCTGTTCTGCATCTTCCTCTGGGAACTCCCGGCCGGCTTTCTTGGCCGTGCGCTGCTTGGCTGACAGGGCCTTTTTGGACTTTCTGTGGGCTCCAATCTGCTCCTCCAGGTACTTCTGCTGCATCTGAAGAAGTTGTTGTGTATCTTGCAGCCATTCCTCATATTGCTTTCTTTGTGAATCATCTAGAGAGAGAAGGGAAATGAAGTGTGATATGATCTCATCCTGGAGATGAGGAGATGAGCTCTCATCCTATTTTTTAGAGCTCAGGTTTAACCATCAGGTTCTCCCCCCATCCCTTATTTTAATAGTGATCAAAGTCAGCCAAATTGGATGGAGAATTTGGTATTTCAAGAAACAGTATGTTCTTGGAGTGACTTGAGTAAATGAGCCAGATATCCAAATTACTGCATTTGTGAGAAAAAGCAGTTTTAGCACAGCCCATTTCAAGAGACATCAGCCAGCTGTTGAGGCACCAAACATGCACTTGTGAATGAGCAAATGTAGATTTGAGAACTGCTACAGAACCCAGTTGTACCCTGCTCTGGCACAGAAGAGGGGACATGGAAGATCTCTGGAAGTACTCAAGTACAAAGAGGTTAGGGAGCAAGGACATAAACTTACAGGAAACAGGGCCTGATTAATTCTAGTGTTAGCAGAAAACTGTTGCACACACAAAATTGATTTTTATTACTACTTCTAAGAAAGAGATTAAAATGATGAGCACCATCAAATAGTCATGAAGTGAAAGAAAAATACTGTCTTTGTAAAAATCACTTTGCCAGTGTCAGCCTTCAGCACAGGGCTTTCAGCACCAGCGCCATTTCCTCCCCCCAAAATAAATGCCTCTCATTTAGGCTGTAACTGAGACACTGCTTTTCTTTCAAATGAGAAATAATTGTCTGCCACAGGCAGTCCATTGCTCTCTGATGTTTTTCTGGAGGCACAAGAACCATGTCTGCTAACACTCGATCTGCACTAAGCACGGAAAGCAAGAGAGAACATTGGTGTTGGTTTTCATTTGTCTCCTGATCACATTTTTGGGAAGCTGAGACACCAGGAATACTGCACGGATCTTCCTTGTGAAGGTCCTTGTTTAAAAGGGGTACCACATAGCAGCCTGATTTCAGTGTAAGTATGTCCTCCTTGTCTCCAGACCCTGCCACCCTCTACTTCAGGAGTCACTGTGTCAGTGACAGCACAGACTCTGAACAGCTCAACTAAACCCACTCAGGGTGAGCCACAGCCTCGAGGGGGCCGGTGCTCCCAGGGAAAATTCTGCAGAACTGACCCCACAAACTGAGGGGACAACTGAGCGGAAACACTGAGAGTAACAGGAGCAACATGGAAGTACTGAAATATTAACGAGTTCCAAGTAGGGGTAGCTACTACTGAACTGAGAAACAGATTTACTCAAGTGCTCAGAAGCTGCCACCACCCAACCAGAGCAGGGCCACACTGAGTGCTGTGTGAAATGTCACCACAAGTAATTAATACAGGTAATATTGCCAAAGCTCCTCACTGCACACCCAGTGCTGCTACTCCAGCTTCTGGAAAACGTGAAGGTGTTTACTTCTGTTTCTTATTCATAAAGAACAAGTGAAGTACTTGTGATGGAAACACTTCTTTACTCATGGTCCTCCTCTCCCAACATCGGCTTGGTTTTAATTTGTGCTAATAAATCTTTCTCATCATAGAGACAAGGATTCACAATTGATCTAGGGCAGCCAGAAACATGGAATGCAAAAAGCCAATGCTGTACATTTCTGCTTTCAACAACTGTGCTTCACAGCCTGGCTTGCCTAACCAATGCCTGGAAAGCTTTTTCTGGTATTTGTTCAAATGACAATGATGCTGCACAAAAGTTTCTGCTTCTGAAATAAAAAATCCCATCAACACAGACAGTTGTTCTCACTGAGCTCAGAATATTGCAGCACAGCCAAATACCAGGTTTCTGATAGAGCAGTCTGCCAGTTAATAGATTACTGCTCTCACACAAAGTCTCGGTTTCCCTCTTTCCTTATGGTGTTTTGTTGATGACAGGTTCTAGAAAAAAAATGTTAACAGCATTTACTACACACCCCTTTATTATCTGGCATCATAATGATGAAATGACTCAATTTTAAAAGGATGGTTGTTTTGAGAGACAGGATCCATTCATGGATAGTTCATCTTAAAGAAAACAGAACTGTAAAATGGAAAAATAGAATTGTACAATAAATTATTAAATATTTACTTACTGACAAAACCAGGACCAAAATTGGGAGGATTAGGTCTAGAAATCTGGGGTGTCAAACTTCCATCCTAGAAATTTCAGAAAAATAGACAGACAAGGATATTAAGTCATGATTCAATTAAAACACCCCAAACCTAGTTATCATTATTGAACAGTTTTGTTTCAAGCCCATACCAAGTTGCATTACCTGTGTAATTGCCTGTTGCATATGATTTTGGCCTTCACTGGTCTGAGCGCCTGGCACTGGCTGACCCATAAAGGGAAACCTATTGATAAACAGAAAGTGAAATTGTAACCTTGAAAACTGACATTTTAGGAAAGAGACAACCTATTGTACTATGTTCAACTTAAACAAAGCACCCAAATATTTTACAGACATTCATTTGAAGTTCTGTACCAAACCTTTTCAACATCCAGAGAACACAAACATTTTGCCCGTGGTTGAAACTACTGCATTTTACATTTTTCAGAGAGATGACGTAAACATGACCTACTGTGCTAGAATAGTGAAAACACACATACACACAAATCTGTATTTGTATTTTCATATTTCATAATTTAAAGAAAACCAGCTGAATGTATTTAGGTTTCATGATCACCAGCACAGTCAGCTGGAGCTGGGTAAATGCACACCTTGGGTAAGCCATGTACTTTCATGGGGCACTGGACAGAGAAAACCCTGATTAAAGGGCCACACAAAAGGAACAGGCACAGATCCTCCCTGCCCCATGACTCCCCACCAACAGCAAGGACAGCCCTGGTGCAGCCTGCACAGTTCAGAGCTCCTTTCGTCCTAAGAAGGGATTTAAGGAGAGGATGGAACTTCCGCTACTTGGGCTAAATCTTAATTATACCCAGCATTAAATGATTTTCTGCAACATGAGGTTCCACTGTTACATGGCCACCCCCAGTTTTCCTGCACAACCCGTGGGAGATGTGTCATTACCTCATGAGTAAGTGGGAAAACAAGCAGAGCATCAACAGTGAAGCCATGTTGGCCATGCTGACACCTGACACTACAACTGGAGCACAAGCCTGATGCTTTTGAATACCTTTTATAGTTCCTACTGCCACACTGGCTTTATTCCCGGGAGATAATCCTGTGCTAGCGTGGACTGTGAAGTATATGGCAGAAAGAACTTTTTCTACTTCTAAACATTTTTGCTTCCTGCAGTATCCCCAAGCTCTGTCATTCACTTTCACATTTTCTAGTCCTAAAGAATGGTATCGAGTGTTGCCTACCTGTTCATGACCATTGGTGGCATCCCCATGTTGCTCTGTGCCATGACTTTGTTGATCCCCTTAAGAGCCACCATTTTTGCTTTCATTATGGGATCCGTAATTGCATCAAAATCTGTAAGAGAAAAACAGCAGCAGTGAATCACACAGCTGAACATTACAAGTTATTAAATGGAAATTACTTGTTTACGTTTAGTTCATGTGTAAATCTTCAGTAAAACATTAATTGCATTCCTATTTCACATTAATTGTCTTCTCCACTTTGAAATTCAAGGTTAATAAGCAGTTTCACGTATCCTCCAAGAGAAGTTAGTCCAGCAACACAACAAGTGTCCTTGTTTTCAGCCACAGCATACAAACAAAAGCAGGTCAGTCTGAGAGTCTGAGAAGGGCTCTAGACCAAATCTGGCCTATGACCCACCAGATTAATAAATTCTATTTATAGGTTTAAGACTCAGGAAGAAGAGTTGTTCTGTGATCTTCGCTGACAACTGGCACACCATCACTAATGCACTATGAGAATGGCTTTGTGGCTTTGATGGTCACTGTAGTTACAACTTACACAATCCTCAAAATTTAGTGTTTCGTTACCAATTAAATGATGGTGATGGTCTTGATTTGAATGCTCAAACTCTTAGGTTATATTAAACAAGCAACCACAGTTCTTCAATTGTTTTAGTACAAGCAGAATTACTTGTGAGGTTCCTGGGCCTTGCCTAGACTGTGGGTTAGTAGTAGCTTTTGATAATCCCTTGTGACACACCAAATACTGCAAAAAAAAGTCATAAAACAACCATAAATATGAAATTGATAGATCAAGTATCAAAAGGTCAGTTACTGCACTTGATCACTTAATTCTGTTTACAAAAGGTGCATTTACTCCATATCACATAGGAGAACCTGAAGGATAAAGAGAGTATGTGACACAGCTGATGTCACAAACATTATCAGTAAAGCAGAGTTACCCTGATCCTGGTAATGACAACAGCAGCCTTGCCACAGAGTTCAGAATTCCACCCACATGCTCCATTTCCATACTCCCTTTGTACCTAATAGGCAGGTTGATTTTTATTATGCCACCTTCAAGCTCTACATATTTACCAGCTTCTTGCAGAGCTGTGGATTATTTAACCATTTATTGCTGCGTTTTTAAAACACCAACCAGAACACAGACAGGCAGAACACCCACATACCAATATTGGGGAAAAACGGCTCCGAGCGCTGGCGAATCATGGCTTGCATCTGTCGCTGCTGCTGCTGCTCCTGCCTCTCCTGATCCAAGAGGTCCTGCAGCAGAAGTGGCTGCTCCTCTAGCAGGAGTGGCCTCTCTCGGTTTTGCTGCTGAGCTAATGGCTGAGGGAGCATCATCTGCTGGGGACCAGAGATGCCACTGGGACCAGGACGGTTTGGTACAGCCACAGCCTGGTTAGAAGTCTGTCCTGTCCCAAAGTTATGATTAGATGACTGACCCTGAATAAATCCTGGATTTGGTGACCCTTGAGGAAAATTATGGTTCATTCGTGGAACCATGGGCAGATTTGAATTTAAAGTGTTTTCCAAGATCTGTCCAGCAGGTGTCATGAGTGTTTGTGGAATACCTGATCCATGGTTCACTTGTGTGGGTGGCAGAGATTGAGATGGAGATCCCAGAGTTCTTGCTTCAGCACTGTCTGAGCTTTCACTAGACAGCAAACTTGAGAGGACTGGGGTGGACCCAGAAATACTGCAGGAACTTACTGCTCCTTGAACAGGCAGCGGAGCAGATCCCTGAGCATCTGGACTAGGCACAGTTGTATCTTGACTAGGAACAGCAGGAGTTTTGTCAGGGAATTCTGGGTTAGCAGGTTGCACAGGAGCCTTTTCTCCGTCCTTTAACTCCACTTCAGCAGCCTGTTGAGTACTTGTGGACTCAGTATTTCCATCACCTTTTTCATTTTCATTCTTCTTTTCCTCCTGAGTGTTTGGGGAAAGTACTTCTGTTTTAATCTCATTTTCTGTAGATGATTTCTTTGGTGGAGACTGGCTCTCAGCAGGGGCAACAGTTGTATCACCTTGTTCTTTCTGTTTGGGTTCTTCTGCCTTGGCCTGGATATCTAGTTTGTCATCAATGGGGACATTAAGGTCTAGTTCTTCATTAAACATTCCTTTCTTATCCCCCACATCAAGGTCTGGGTCTGTGTATGCAATTAAATCAAATTCCCCAGATCTCAGAAGATCATCAAGGTGAGGATCATTGGTTTCCAAATTATCTAGAGTGTCCAGTTCATCTCCTTTCCCATCCTCCGTGTCCAGGTTCAGATTTTCCAAATCCTCATCATCTAAATCCTTGACTTCAACCCCATCAAGGTCTTTCACATCCAAATCTTTTACAGCAGGATCATCAGGATCAAGCTTTTCTTCTAGACCATCACTTGGCTGGTTGGGGATCTGCAAGTTTGCAGATTCATCACTTGGTGCAGATGCAGCCAAAGATGGTCCTGGGAATGCATCAGCAACTGGTTGACCCAGAGAACGCATTACAAGTGCAGGTGGGTTCTCAGGATTGATTTGATCCTGCTGGGACGGGGCCATGTGCTCCAAACTTGCAGACATCTGCAGCTGGTTTGGTATTGCTTGAGGATTATGTCTCAGCGGTTCCGCCTGCCTTGGGCCTGGGAAGTCCTGCCTGGGCAGGAACCCGGGGTGCCGCTGATGCTGAGCTGCTGCATCCATCACGCTGGCAGCAGCGGGATTGAAGGGCAGCCTCGGCCTCCCGTCAGGAGCTCTGTGGCGCAGCTCGATGAACGCCTGCCCCAGGATGTTGTGCTGCTGGACCGGGATTCCCTGCGGGGGAAAATGCTGCGGGATCCCAGAGGTGTTATTGATCTGTGGGCTGCTCACTGGCCGGGGCATATCGATAGACAGGGATCTCCTCAGCTGCGGGGGAACTCCAGGGCGCTGCATCGGCTGCTGAGGACCAAGGAAACGTTCCTGACCCGAGGGTGGACCGTGGCCACCTCCTGGAAACCCATATCTAAAATAAAGCATGAAAGACTAGATCAGCTTTCTTCTCAGTCTCGCATGGCTGAATAACTGTGCACCAAAATGCTTTACATGATGCATTCATCAAGATATTTAAATAAATGTTTTGACTGATTATGCTTACATTTAAATGAGCTTTATGACTACAATAAAATAATTGCTTTAATTATGTTTAATAAACAACCTGTTTTCAATTTCAAGAATAATAATGGATAGAAAACTCTGACAGTCAGAACTAACCTAGTAATTAAAATACATATTAATGCAATTCAGAGTAAAAAACCCCCAGTGTGTGGATTTAGAAATTACTGAAATAAATCCAGATACCGAAAAAATTTATTTCTGAGGTAACAATGTATGTTGACACTGGTATTCACTTTACATTGTAGCATTCATTGTAAAAATGGCACAGGCAGGACCTGATGTTTGATTACATTCTCATTAAAAATTAATTTCTCCATTATTAAGACATCAAATATAAAGTCTGATCTTTTACTTTGTTTTTAGAAATGCCCCAAAGCCACGGGTAACAAGATGTTTCAGGTCACATTAAGTTTGACTAGTTCTGCAGTTTCTCCATTTATATTTCTGAATTATTCCCAACAAAGAAGTGTAAAACCCTTAGTTCAAAACACATATTCTATGTTACAGGAAAGCCCACTGCACGTAGGGAGTTCAGGAGGTTACCAGCTCCTGCAGATGGTTTTCCATCCTGTCTAAAAAGCCCCCTTTATCTAACTACCCCTGTAATACCCTGGGTTTAAGAGCCCCAAGAGCTTACCTCAGACCATGAGGTCTCATCCCCATGGTGTTCATCTCTCCTGGAAACTGGGGCCTATTGAACTGCCCGTCCCCAGGGAACGGCCCACGCTGCTCCTTTGGGTACATGGAGAACCTTGGCCCACCTGGAGGGACCACAGAGGACCTGATATTCCCAGGATAGGGAGGAGGAGGGCGGTTGAAGATTTGATTTAAGTTGTCCTGCTGCCAGTGCTGAAGAGGGGCTGCATGGGGAGGAGCTGCTGCGTCCTGCAAGGCCTTTTCCTGGCGAACTGCATTCTTCTTCTGCTGCTGCTGCTGCAGAATAATCTCACGGAGTTTCTGGCGCTGTTTAAAAGAAAATAAATCATTACACCTGACACTGCCATTGACATCTCTTGAAGTGTTACACTCTGCTGGGTTAAGCCTTTTGGAGGAAAGGAATCCTTCAGTTGGTACAGGAAAACATTATAAAATGACCACAATCACCTCAGAAATGAGAAGGGGGGGTCAAATGGTGCAAGGTGCTGGTAACACAACTTAACATCCAGACCCCTTGTTAGAGTGTATGTGTGATCCCATTCCACCAATTAACATGGAAACAACTCTCTTTCCCTTTTTCTATTCCAGTAATGCAGGCCCTTTTACCACAAGAGAAGTGCATTCTGAGGGACAAAGGTGACTAGAGGTCCACTGAAGAAAATTCAGCAACAGGTTTATGCCACAGCTGCAGAATTTACTCTAACTCTGTATGATAAATACCACCAATCTTCCATTAAATTCACTTCCCATCCCTCCTTCCACACAGAAGATTGAGCAGCTTTCCACAAGCTGAATGTCTCTCAGCAACAGCTGTCTGCCAAACATTCAGAGACAGAAACATGGAGTGAAGGTGCCTCAAGAAGAGCAGTGACCAAGGGAAGGATTCACCTCAACGCACTGGCCAACTGCTAAGTGAGATGTGTGGTCTGAGATCTTTGTCTGTACTCCCTTCTCCAGCCAGTGAACAAGTCACTGACAATCAGTTCCACACCTCATTTGTTACAGAGTAGAACTGTTCTTTAAAAATGTTTTTTTCCCTCAGACTGTAGCTAAAAGCACTATTACAGACCAAACATCTACGTCTTCAGTGGCTTCAAACACTGCCTTTGCTTCTTTTCCAGATCTTGTCCAAACTCCTTAAAAATTACTGATGTTTCTATATTCTTCATATTGTGATTCTATTCAGGAAGACCAAACTAACATATTAAGTAAATTAAGGTAATTCTTACTTTACATACAGATATGTTTAATGGCAAGAAACTTATTATTAATAAGAATGAGGAAAATTCTTCCACTTATAAAATTTTAGTATCACCAGAATTCTCACCTGTCTTAACTTCTCTGTATCTGCCTGGGACATATTCATGGTATTCTGTGTATCTGTTACTCCCGTGGTGGGTGCTGGGCCAGGAACTTGGGAAACTTTGGGAAACTGTTGTCCTTGAGAAGTCATCGGAGAATTTCCGGATGCACTGAAGGTGCCCTCAGATCCAGGCCGTGGCTGTTCGGCAGCATCATGGGCCAGCTGACCGGTTCCAAAAGATTCCGGCTGAGGTCTCGGAGTCATTGGTGGCTGATCATATGGGTCACGTGCTGGAGTAGCTGCACCATGGCTAAAGGAATCCGTTATTGCAGGTCCTGCAGCCCTGGGAGTTTGAGAACACGGATCTGACGGCCTGACAAAAGTGCCCTGCAACCTGCTCTGTGGTGCCTGCAGGAAAGGATCTCTATTTGGTATTAGTCCTGGCCTTGTCATGGCAGGTCTGTTAAAACTCTCAGGAATCCCTGGCCTTGGGGTTGCTGGCTGCTGGGAGTAAGGATCACTGAGAACTGGCCGTGGTGTTCCAGGAGGCTGGGCATAAGGATCAGAATGCCTCTGGTTTGCTGGGGACTGAGCAAACAGATCTGCTGGCTGGGCAGGTCGTGGTGTTGGCGGCTGCTGCATGTAGGGATCCACCGTGGCGGGACGGGGAGTTCCTGGGGGTTGGGCATACGGATCAGCAACTGGCCGAGGAGTACCTGGGGGCTGGGAGTAAGGGTCCTGAGAAGCTGGCCTTGAAATGGGCCCCGACTGAGGGAAAGAATCGCTCTGCTGTCGCACTATGCGGGGTGGGTGGGCAAAAGGCTCCTTCATGGCAGGGTGGGGAGTGAGGGGAGGTTGGCTGTAGGGATCATTGGCCTGGTTATGGGAGAAGTTATCCACCGGCCTCGGGGTCAGAGGGGGCCTCTCATAGGGATCAACAGCAACGCGCCGGGGCGTGCCTGGCATGGATGAGTAAGGGTCTTGTGGGGACTGAGGAGGGCGCAGAGGGGTTTTGAAAGGTCCAGGGCTCCCATCAACGGGAGCAGGAGTCGGGGTCAATGGAGGCCGTGCATAGGCATCAGCAGAGGTTACTCTCTGTCTCTGGAACGTGTCAGTCCTCGGAGCTGGCTTAGTAAATGGATCACTGCTTCCAGCTGCTAAAGGAACCTTCCCCGACTGCTCCATAACTATGGGCGACCGTGGGACCCCCAAGGGTTTGGAGAACTGCTCTGCTGGCATGACGGGCCTGGGCGTGTCCGGTGGCTTTGCATAGGGATCGCTGCTGCCTGGAGATGAAGAACATGAGTCCCTGACTGGCGAAGGCCGGCTTCCCGATGGCTCCCGAGACATGGCTGGCTGTGCTGCACAGGAATCCAGAGGGGCAATGCTGTTCCTTCTAACGAAGTTCTGGTTGATGGGTGCTGGTCTGGGTGTTCCCACCATTTTAGCATATGGATCCATAGGAGAAGGAGGCCTGGTGTTTGTGGAACCTGGAGAAAACATCTGCTGTGATGATGTCTGAGGAGTCTGAGACTGAGACAGTGAATCGTGTACTGGGATGCGGGTGGGAGTGGGAGGTGGGGCTTGAGGCTTCAGGAACACATCATCTGAGGACGCCGACGTAGGCGTAGCAGGGAGCTGCTGCTTTGTGAACAGATCCTTATGGAATGTCTGTTGCGCAGGAGACATATTTCCATTGCCAGTCTGCGGCGTTAAGGGGCTCTGGATCCCACTGCTGGGCGTGTCTGAGCCAGACTGGTTCAGGAGCTGCTGTGAACCAAACTGCTGCTGCTGCTGTTGCTGCTGCTGTTGCTGCTGCTCATTTTTAACCTGTTCCAGCTTCTGTGTGGCTTCTATTTTGGCCTGCTGCTTACTTTTTTGCCGCATTTGCTGTTTTAAAATGATGAGGAAAAACGTTACACTTTTAAGTTTAGGGTACACAAAATCTTTCTAACGACTGAATCTATAACTAAAACTTTAGGACATATCCAATGCGAATTACAAATAATTGCAAATTTTAAATGCAATGGGAGCAGAGAGTCCAGCTATTTGTAAAGTGCAATTACCTTGACATGCATCTTGCTTGCCTGGGAATAAGCATTTCCCAGGTTACCTAAAGAGCATCAGTGCTTTCCAACCTCATACTCTGGAGACAAAGGTTACTGACATGCAGCACTGATGTGGGCTTTGAGAGACACCCAGCCCCATGTGAGGCAGCAGTCTGCAGGACAAGGTTACTGCAATACAGGATAGGTAATGAAAACCTACTGCACTAGCCAGCCATGCAGAGAAAGAATAATTTATTTCTATAATACACAGGATTTAGGAGTCAAAATATAAAAGAAAGTTTTTTTACAAGCATCTTATTGTCTGATAACATCTATTTTCTCCCCAAGCAGAATGGCCGACTTTATACTCTTCTACAAAGGAAGATTCAAATTGATTTTGTTACATCAGATTCTGACAACGCAACAAAAAGCAGGAAGACAATAACAAAACGCCCCGAGTGCTACACACCTGTCTGAATTTCCATTCCTGCTCGTGTTCCGATTCCCTCTGTTTTAATGGATCTTTAAAGAGGTCGGAGTCGATGCGTGAGCTGGGATCAATGCTATCCTGTTGCTGCTGCCTTTTCATGGAGTCATTTGACATCTGTACTTTATTGATGCGCAAAGCAGCTCTATTATCTCTGGCTTTTTGCTAGAAAAAGAGAAAAGGTGCAGTTAGCCTTGTTTTCTTCTCCTAAGTGTGCACACTGCATTTGTTATTCCTACAAAATCTATCACCAAATTATCTGTATGGCCTGTTTTAATCACACACGTTTGAGGAAACAAAATTATGCACTTCAAAAGGCATTCCAAATGGAAAATCCTTCCCCTCTATAGAAATTCTGTATTTAACGTATATGGAAGGAAGTAAGAGGTTATTAGCAATTAGTAAATTAGTAAATCTATTAGCAAAGCTTTTCCATATAGGAGAGTGTCTGTTCCAGGCACTGTGCTGTGCCAAGAAATTGTTAATCGTTAAAATCACCAGTTTACCTTTCAAATCACATATTGGTGTGGTCTACAATCTGAAGACTGAGCCCAGCAGATGATGTTTGGATCAATAAAGGCCACTAATGTGGAGAACTTCAGTGACAAGAAAAATACAGTCTACTCCATTAAATGACCTCTAAAGATCTGAGTCTGTTAACAGCTAACAGTATAAACATAGGACATGGGCTTATGGATCAGGAAAAACTGTATGGAGACACAGCAATTCCTCTTCAATGAGGCATTTTACAGCCACAGTGACACTTTAACGTATCTAATGGAAGTTTCAAAGAGCCTGTTTTACCACCAATCTCGGATGTGATTTCTTTTCTGAACCAAACCCTCACAATTCTCTTTTTCACAAATTTATTTGCAGCTGTCAAGTGGGGGCTGCCTAGAGGAAAAGGCTTTAATACTTCCCCCCCAACAACGAAACAGTGACATGGATGAGAGCACCAATGTCACAGCAGCAGAAAAATCACTGTCAATTTTCCCTTAAGTGATGGGATTGTGCATACTAAGTAAAGTGCAAAGCCTACAGTGAAATTACTGACACTCCTCTGAATTTCATCTCAGCCTTTACTCAACCCCTCCGAGTGCAAGTCCCTCAGGAGAGGCACCACTGCAGCTTCTCGTGTGCACAATGCCAGGAACCCCAGCAAGAGCTGCATGGCAGGGGCACAAGGACTGTTCTGAGAGGGATTAACCACATCTTGCTGTGTCAATACTGGTGTGCAGGAGCCTGCACTCTCCTCTTGAACAAAAGGGAAATAATTTTTGCTGCTGACTTTTGGAACCAGGACAGGTTCCAAAACACCCTTCCACCACAAGGACAGGACTGCATTTCTTAAGAATGATGAAAAATACAGCAATCAGTAATAGAAATAATTGTGAAGTGGTAAGTGCCACCCATGTAAGTGGGTATTATCTTATAAACACTACAAAGAAGGAATCACTCAGATTAGCTATGGCACAGACAAGATGACACAGAGGTCCAGAGGTGCTGGAATTGCAACACTGAATAAAAAGCAGAATAATGATGATGCCTCAGTGATACAAAGAAGAAACAAGAGAATTATTCTTTCAAGTGGAAAGGGTTTCAGAAAGATCAAGAACTCCACTTCTCACAATGAGTTTGGGATCTGGTTTATCCTCTTGAAAGTTGTCATAGATAAGGAGAATTTTAAATTTGGACAGCAGGAGATGAAGTTAGCACTGCTAAACTCTGAGTCATCAACATGCAGAGGGAGTCAAGTTTGATTACTGATGGGACTACACAAAAAAGGGCAGGTAGGGGGAGGCTGAAAACTGCAAAATCCACAGGAACCTGCAAAGTGAGAATGATCATCCAATTGCTGCTGTGAAGAAATGAAGATGAGAAGCAGGAGAGAATGGAGATGTGACAGGAAGTTAAAGAGAAGTACATTTGCCAGCAATGATTGGGAAGGTCCAAAAGAATCAATAATACAGGTTCTGAGATTTGGATGCACACAGGCTTCAGGGGAGGCTTTAACAAAGCACATGGGTCACCCCCTTTGACAGGCTGATGTTCTGCAGGATGGAATCAATGACCATGTAACTCCATACAGCTGCTACAAATACCTGTGTTCACTTGACTCAGATGTGAAGAAGGTGAATGATTTTGGAGAGAAAAATGGAGTCATTCATGCCCCCCACAAAACAGAAGATATCAGGAGTTTCCATCACAAAGCAATACAAGAGAGTAAGCAGAGAAGGGGAACAGTGAAGCAAGAACACAAGAAGTAGAAGTAAATGAGGAAAGCAGGGGTGTGAGCACTGACACCTCTGGAATTGTTACTTCAATAGCTGAAAGACTTCAGCAACTCTAATGGGGAAAAAAAGAATAGTCCAGTGAGAGGGGATGATAAAAGGCAGAGGAATCTCATGATCAGTTGCTATTATCCTTCTGAAGAACTGGTGAGATTCTGTGTAGAAAGAGACAGAGCAAAGATGACTTGAAGCGTGGATCAAATGCAGCTGAGAGGCAGTGGGAGCCAGAAATGTTCTCATCTCAGCCAATATCTTTACATTGCACAGCACTGACAGAGTTTATTCCAAGACTGAAAAGCAAAGAATACAGCTAGAAGTATTCAGACTTAGAAGTTGAATTTATAATGGTTTTCTTGGAGTAATTGAACTTTCACTAAACCTTTAACTTGAGTTATTAAAACCAAACCAAAACAACACAACCTTATAAATGAAATATGTTTGCTGTAAGTATACAAATGCAGGCGGAGTTGTTCTTACCACATAGGGAGCCCTCTCCTGAGAGCTTGCTTTCCTCCATAGTTTAGCAATCTGCTTCACTCTTGTAGCCCAGTCTGCAACCAAAAAATGTGTCAATACACAAGGTTATAGTAAGTCTATTTCAGATACTTTCAAATCAAGGTGCACCAATTACTGCAAAATGATCAACTTGATTCAGTAAATCACTCACCTGGGAATTCTTCCTTCAGGTTAGGGAAGTTGATATTTGTATAGAGAACAGGTGCTACAGTTGCCATTTCACCCAAAGCTTCTTCTTTCTCCCACTTTAGGGTGCTTCTCTGAGCATTGGACATGGTATCGCCTTCACCTTCCAGGGGTGGAGCAGCTGGTGCCCATGAGCTGTTGGGATCGCTCACCATTGGATTGAACGCTGGATTCTTATCCCTGACAGACCAGAAAAGGGGGTTGTTTTACAGATTGTATAAAAACAACAAAACAAACCAACCCTCAATTAGCAAAGTACTACTTCTGTTTGCTATTTCAGCAGTGAACGTGCTGCAAGAATACACAAGGTTTGGTGGTGGCTGTCAAGATCTAATAACATCACATTAGCAGTAACCAACAGCACCCTCTGAGTGTGTTTGTTACTCATGCTTTTTTTTTAATGGTGAATACACTAAATACCTTTTATTCCCCATCTGGACTCACCTGGCATCAGAGTATGGCTGCTGTGTAATGGGAGAGAAGGTGCCCAGCCCACCTCCAGCAGCCAGGGCCGTGTGAGGGAGATGAGGGTTGGGGCCAATCAGACCATTCATGAGGGGCACTCTTGGAAACGTGTTCTCCCCTGCAAAGAAGAAGTTTAAATCACTGTTTGAAAGGATGACTGCTTCTAAGGCAGACGTGGAACCTTTCACTGAAAAAATAATGTCTCCTCTCATGAAAAACTAATCACTTTAGAATTTTACAGTGCTGACCTGACATTTTTGGACAAGATTTTCAATCAGTTTAAAATCCTTCCCTATAAGCTTAAAGGATTCTTTTCTACTGTATCACATCCCTGCACAGATTTTTTTTTTCTTGTCTAAAATTCGATTTTTTTCAGAAATGGATTTTTGGAACTCTTGCAGTAGTCCATGCCATGGTACTGCACTTTATAGTGAGGTAATAATCTCAAAAGCTGAAGGTCTCCGTGTTTTTTACACCCAGAGCCAAGCAGAAGCCATGGAGAAGGTGGTTTTCAGTCCTTGCAGGATTATCATTAGCCACCTGAATTAAACATCTCCTCTTCTGAGACTCCTGAGCATTGTACCAAAGCAAGCCTCATTATCTACTAACTCCCTAATTTGTAACCAATGAAACAGATAACTCCACTCAAATGAGCATTAGCATTTTCTAATTAAATGTCCAGTCTAGCAGTACGAAGGCAGAAAGTGTTATTTATTTGATTACAGTGTTACAAATGTGGCACAGGCAGATTCATTCCAGCAGATGGTATTTGCAGATGTTACTACACAAGAATTAACTCTGGCCTTTGGATGCCATCACTTAAGTGAGATTATAACCGTTGTCCCAGTATTTCCTTAGAAGCACA
This sequence comes from Pomatostomus ruficeps, assembly GCA_013400735.1. Classification (NCBI taxonomy): domain Eukaryota; kingdom Metazoa; phylum Chordata; class Aves; order Passeriformes; family Timaliidae; genus Pomatostomus; species Pomatostomus ruficeps. The sequence continues at coordinate 153,991 of VYZT01060770.1, read as the reverse complement.
GAAGTAGCTCAGGAGTCAGATGCACCTGCAGGATGACACTGTATCATTCTCCCATTTTAGGAGACTGTTTCTGATCTATAGGTTATATAAACTCTGCAGCAACTACAGTTGTAAGTAACACAAAGTTTAAGATAATGTACTTTATTATAGCTGAGAAACACAGTAACTGTGAAGACCTGGCAAACAAACAGGATGGAGACTCTGGTTTGCACTGTGGGGTCACATCTTTATGAGAAGAAAGCAATAATTTTATTTGAAATCGCTGAAACTTGATGCAAGCTGCTCCATTACTGAAGCATTTATCTCACAGAAACATGTGGATCATTCCACTGTAACAGAAGCAAATTGTAAATCTAAAACTTTGTCATCATGGCAGCTCCCACAGGGAGGAGCTGAGCAATCTTACAGAGCTCAAATGCTGGAGCTATCTCCAAGTGCTCAAGTAACTGGGAAATAGGTAATGGTATCTATATAATCTTTTGCTTTAAATCAACTCATTATTTACTTTAAACACTCTCCTTTCTAAGAGATTTTGAAACCTTTTGTTTTTATGAAAACTGATCCAACTAGGAAACAAGTCACTTTTCTTCATATGATTAATTCACTGGTCAAATCAATTTGCATAGTACTTCTTGTATAAAAGAGTATAAAAGAGTGGGCACTCTACATGAGCTCAGGGAAAACCTACTCCATCAAAGGTGATGTTTGATGAGAAAAGGAGCACATTCCATTATTCTCATACATACTCTGCTTAGAAAAAAAGCTCTACTGGTAACAATAATAAATAAATAGAAACAATCTGTGCCTTGACTTCAATATAAGAGCAAGGATATGCTCTATCAACTCATGATAATTTTAGTAGTAATAAAGAAAAATAAACTACAATTTCCAAGAAAAATTTCAAAATTATTTAGCCTCCACTCTATTAGGACTAGGTAATACGTTAAACTGCATTCTTACAGAAGTTAGGACTCAGTCCATCAGCGTTACAGAGACTCTTGTCTCAGCCTTGAGGAGGTACTCAAAAGTAATTAAAGAGTGAAGTCAGAAGAGAACACATGCTTTATCACAGACTAATTTCCAAACCATCAAAGTGTCAGCTAAAATAAAAGCATCGATATGTCAGAAAAATCTCAAACAACTGTCCTTTTCTATTAGCAATATTTATGTGGCTGTTAATCACATCCTCCCTTCGGAACAGGTTTAGGGTGATACTTCACAAATTAACAATGGCAGACACAATTTGGCGTAAGGTGTGTCTGTCCTACTTCCACGTCAGCATTTCGAAGGTGCACAGCTCTCCTGGCCAGGCTGCTGGGGCACCAGAGGAACATACCTTGGCTGTGCAAAGACATGAGCTGTGGCGGGGGAGGAGGCTGGGGCAGAGGAGCTGGCTGTGGGGCTGCTGGACTCAGCACAGCTGTGAACAGATCTTCAACATCCTTTCCTCCCAGCTCTGAAAAAAACAAGTCTGCGTGAGTGGCTGGCATTGCTTGTGAACTCTGCTCCATAAAAGACAAGGAGGATCAGAACACGTACCTGGGATTTTGTACAGTTTGCCAAGAATAGCACCTGGACAAAGTAAAGGCAAGACAGGGTAAGTAATCATCAGAGGAAACAACAGAAGTAATTGTGCAACCAAGTCCAAACAGCTCTGTTACAATATAGAGCTGTGGCATTTGGGGGAAGAAAAGAGGGAAGATGATTTGTATTTAAGTTCTCTAGAAGGCCCAAATTAAGGACAAAAAAATTACCATCTGTGACCATTTTGTCTAGTTCTGGACTGAGGATTCCATCCAGCTGCTCTTCACTCAGTGGCCGTGAGCTCTGGCTGACATTCGGCTGGGGCAGAGAAGAAGGATCATCAGAGATGGGGCCAATATCCAATCCAGCTGGAGGAAGAAAGAATATTCAATTAGACATGAATAGCAAAATTTGTTAGTATCGAATAGAGAGCATAAACCCTGGGTTTTTCCCCCTAGAATTGAGCTGTCAGCTAAACCAGGACTTTCTAATATTTGAAAGGTAAGGCAAAACAACACATTGGTTAGAAAAAGTAAAAAAACCTTCCCACTCTTTACCTCCAGTTTATGGTATTGTTTGAGAAATGTTAATTGAATATAATGCAGCTGGAAGAACGGGAAATAAGAGCACTGAGCTTAGGTCCAGCAGGGTTTTGAATGTATAGGTTTCAGTATATAGTTCCACTTAAACTGTTTCTCACATTTTCAAAAGAATCACGAGTAGTAAACATGGTTCATCCTCATGTACCTTACGGTTCACTCCAAATGTTCCTCACTTGAAATATTACATAAAGTATCTGCTGAAATGCTGTTGAAGTGTAGCCAATATAAAATAAGAAGTTTCTGTTTCAAAAACAAATCCTGGTATTATGGGTTACATAGAAGTGATTTGTTGGTACTAAGAAAACATAATTTACTATGTAAAATTCCCTAACATCTCTTGTAAGTCAATAAATCTCTCAAATTAGAAAAATCTGGGAAAAAATAACTATATCCTTCAGTATTTAAAAAGTATTTCTGTAATAGATACCAAATAACCCCAAATTTAAAATAATGAAACATGCCATTCTACTTATTGTCAACCAGTCTTTTACACAGAGCGATGAACCATTATCCAGTGTAAACAAAAGGATTGATGCTGACTGCTTTAATCATGCTTTAATATACTCACATTGATAAAAATGCTTTTCATTTACAAAAAATATCACTACGATAAAAACTACACACTACAGGAAGTAATATTTACAGTGGCAGCAAGAAAATGCATGGGTTTGTAACATGAAACACAAAAAACTAAGGAAGGTTTTCAAAAGCTGTAAGCAAAACTTGATGCAGGACTCTTAAAAGCAGAGTGCAGAGTTTAGAGGTCGTGTTAGACTCACACACCACGGAGTGGGAGATGAAACATGAATTAGTGACACAGTAAAGGAGAAATAGGTTCTACACATGCAGTTCTTTCAGCTAAAACCACTAGGAAAAGAGGGCTACTGCTAACCATGGATCATCCATTGTTTAGATTCTTACCAAATGGGGAGGGTGAGTTCTCAACCTGGAAAGTGCATAAATCAAGACCTACAGGACCCAAACCAGATAAAATGGATGATTACAACACGAAAACAAAAAAAAGTAAAGAAAAAGCTGCATGCTGAAAAAAGCTACGCAGGTATGAGAGACAATGGCAGCTACATTTTATCCTCTCTTAAGCAGCAAAGCAAAGAGCCAAGTAAAACAAAATGTTGACAAGGTTGGGCATTTTTTTGGTAGAATAAACCAAAATCGTTCCAAACCAAGGTATTCTTAAGATATGAAAATTGTATCTGAAATGACCTAAAGCATAACCTACAGCTACAGTACAACAAATACTTCTATAACCAAGAGGAAAAAAAGACAACAAATAGTGGAGACACCCCACAGCCATTACATACCTGAATGATCTCCAGACTTTACCAAATCATCAGAAAGTATTCCAAGAATATCATCATCAGTATTTAAGACCTCAGAAAGATCGGCCAAAGGATCGTCGGTGCTGCCTGTGGAAGATTCAATGAACAAAATCACCATTTCTGCATCACTCTGGTGATGTTCTTGAGCTGCAAACCCAAGCACAATCACCATTTCTGCATCACTCTGGTGATGTTCTTGAGCTGCAAACCCAAGCACAGATGTAGCAGGCTCTCAGGCCTCCCAGAGTGTGTTAAACTGCAAGTGTCCCTGGGCTCAGAGGCTGTGCTGACCAGCACCCCCTCCCCGCCAGGGCTGAGCCACCTGCACGTGTCACATTGTTCAGTGTTCTTAGAAGGGAAAATGTCATCGCATCATGTACAACAGAGACTGGATGATTTCAGGGGAAAAATAATCCCAAGATCTCCTCTGAACTTGCTCCAGGACACAAAGGCCCACGAATGTAAAAGTCAACAAATGGGTTTTATATAGGACACAGTTCACAGTAAATCAAGAGTAATTTTTTTTAAAGGTAAATCAGTTACTTCTTTCACCACCTCTCTCTTTCTTAATATAGAAGCAACTGGATACTACACCCTAATAGGGAAGTGAAATCTAAGAGTAAGAAGCAATAGTAAATAAATGGAAACTGAAGATGATACTTTTAGGATCAGAATAAAACCTGAAGGAGTGAGACTGGCCAGAGGTAGAAATGTCATGTTTGTTTGCCATCTAGGAAAAACTGGCCTGGTCTAGCAATAAATTCTTTAATATTAAGTAATAAATTCTGGGTACTATTATCTTCTTGACCTCCAATTCATTAGAGAGGAATTACACCAAATGCCCCATCTGGTTTTACTAACTAGTTGTTTTGGAGTATTACAGATGTGCAACATTTGCAAAAAATGTTTGACACACAAATAAAAGTTGAGAAAAATATTTTTCAGTAAAACTGCAGACTGTCATAACTACATGAGCAATCACTGCCAGACCAATGAAACATGATGAGATGGCAGATACATATATAATTAAACAGAAAAACAGAGATTAATACAAATCATAAAATGTACAATGTGGAAAACAAATATATGGCCAGGCTGAAGAGGGACCAGAAAGCCAAAGAACACACACATCTCACTCATGCACAAATGTTATTTCCCACTGTTACAATCCAACTACCCCAGGAAAGTACACAGCTTAATTCAGAGCCAAGGATGTACTTCCATCATGAGACACTTTCCAAGCTGCTAAATTTAACAAAGAATTACAACTTCCTTCTGCTGGTTTTCAGAGACAACCCTTTTCCTTTCTTCCATTACCAAGTCAAACCAAAAATTACTTTTCTTCACTTTACTATTTTTAATTCTTGACTTTTACCCTTTGTAATGCAGACAAGATGAAACCAGCCTAATTAAATCAGGTTTTATATCTGCCACTCAATCACTCAACGAGGTGGATTAATAAACCAGTGCACACCAGTCCATTTAAATGTACATACAACAGCTCCTACTGATACCAGCAAAACTATCTCAAAGTGCCTCAAAACCACACCACTTTGCAGGCACAGTTATTCTGTGTACCTGGTAAAAAGTACTGTTAAATGTAAGGCTCCCAACAGAACCTAGCTGTTGGGGTTTGGTGGGTTGCTTTTTGGGGAGTTTTAAAGTTTGTTTGGGGTTTTTCAGATACTTGTTTTCCTTCTGGCAATTTGGTCTAATTATGCAAGTAACTAACAGCAGGCACCACAAGGTGATGTAATGACTTCAGCCGAAGGACTGATTTTAGCCCTTGACTTTCCTGAATTCCTGCTTGAAGGCAGGTAAGTATCAGGGAGAAAAAACCCCGTGTGAAGGAGCACTGGGACTGTGTTAGCCACCCTTATTTCTTCTCCAGTATTTTACGTTACTGTGCTTTTCTCCACAGCCCTTGTGCTTGGGAACAGTCCCTAAAAATTCAGCTTCTAATTTGAATATAAATACATTGTGTAAGTAGCTGGGAAGAGCTCAGGTGAAATGATATAATGTTTAAAGATACCAAGTTTACCACCCATAGCTACATAGCCATGAATAAATCAGGCTTCAAATTAGAGGGTCACCAACTATGAAGGCAATCAGATCCCACAGTGGCCTTCAGGTAAGTTGGAAAAACCATCCTGCTTTCAACACAGAGCTTGCTAAGTCTGTAAAAAGGCTGAGTGTTGGTGATAGCAGAGGGACAGAGTCTATAATCCGTCAAACTCACACAAGACATCTAATCTAAAGCCTGTTTTTACTTTTTTTTCTTCTATTTTTTTCTTGTTTTAATTCCGTGTGTGCTAAATATTATCTTGGAAACAACGGAATCACTTGAGTCAGCTGCTTCAGATCAGAATCAATAGCTGGTTGACATCTGCTGCCAAACAAATAGCTCAATACTGCTCATTAATTTCACTCTTTGCAGAATGGAGATGAAAGCCAAGACAAAGCAAAAAGGAAAATAATTTGCTTGTAATGCTGCATCTCTAAGAGAGTACAGTTCTAATGCTATCTTGTGATCCTGATCCCTCAAATGCAGTTACTTTTATTTATTAATGAAGTTCTAAAATCATAAAAATGCCTGTCCCAAGGCTGCAGCCATCCCAAGATGTTTAATCACACACAGTAACATTTCTGGTTATAAAATGTCCCAGCAGCACCTGAATCAGTGGCAGAGACTCAGACAACTCCTCTCCTTTTGTCTAGGAACAATTTCTTTAGCATTCTCTGAAGACCCCACTTGAACTGATGACTTTTTCAGCACTTCCAGAAAAAAATGCACTGAATTTAAGCTACTTCAGACTAAAGGAAAGGTCACATTGCCAGAGCCTTCACAGAAAACACCTCATCAAGAGGCCTCTCTGTCATCAGGGACACACAGATCAGGATACCCAAGAGAGAGGCAGACAGTCCTCAAAATGCAAGAGATCCAATCAACACCTTCAGCTTCATCCATGAACAGACAGGGAGACCTGTGAGCGAACCTCTGCACTCTGCTCCAGCACCTGGAAGTGATTTGAAGGGTTGGTGCCAAGCAGAACAGAGTGCACAGTGTGCCACGTGTTATAAAAACACAGCAAAGGTGAGTGTGGTAACTGAAAATAAAACCAGGAACCTCTTTGCTGGACAAAAATCAGGGCTGGGAGCCTAAAGCTCATTTTGGTCAGAGTCTCTAGAAATTACCAGTAAACAAAGGATTCCCAAACCCCTCTTCTGTGCAGCTCTGCCCATCCCCATCACTACTGCAATCCTGGCTAGTGAAAGCTTCAGCTGCCCTTAACCAAGGTGTGAGAACAAATAAACCACAGAACGTGTCCCTGAAATGCACTGCCAGCTCAGGAGCAGCCTGAACACTTCACTGCCCTCCCCACAGTCCTGGGTACCTGCTGGAAAGCAGAGCCACTTCCTTAGGCGCTTGAGAGCTCTCTGGAAGACGAACAAACACATCTAACCCTTAATCCTGGGATTACACAAATGGGAGTTTCCAAGGGAAGAACATTTTCCTTGTGGAAAAGACCTGTGCAATTATGGAAGGACTCTCATGGGAGTCAGAAATCCTTGTGGAAGTGGCATTGTAGGAAGACAGCACAGCTGGTGACAACACAGTCCTGCAGCCCCAGTGCAGGGAACAAACAGTTCCTGTTGCTCCTGCTCCGCAGCCAGGTCTGTATGGGAGTGATGAAAACACCACAGGTGCCCTGGGCCACTGTTCCATCTGCAGCTCCTCTGCAGCTCCAGCCAGCAGGGAGCTCTGCAAGGAGCCAGTGAACCAGGGCCTCTCACACGGGGATGCTGTCATGGAAATAGCTGTGTGCCACAAAGTCATGGGGAAAGAGTTAAAAATTGCACTGGAACTGATCAATACTGGCAGATGACTTCACCCACTGGTGCTCCAACTACAACAAACAGCTCCATCTGGACACAGTTTTGGCTGGAAATCTGAACAGTTGCAAGACAATTGTTGAGAACATTCCTATGGCCAGAAACCACTGTCCTCTGAGTCTCTCACATGTCAAATGGGAAAGACAAAAGTTATCCACTAAAGCCGTTGCTAGTGATTTATTTATTAATAGTCACCTCTTTATTATTTATTTCTGAATAAAAAGAAGAGGAAAACACAACGTTTTACTACTCTGCTTTTTTTAAGAAGGACTTTCAAACTCTGGAAAATCTGAGTATTAAATAAATATCAAGTTCATGAATTTGTAAAACTGTGTACTACCATAACACATGAACACATTAGTGACTTCAGTCTTGCAGTTGGATAGGACAGCAAAGACCTCTGAAGCTGAATTTCTCTGGCTTCAAAAGAAAGCTGGTTTGGAAAAAAGTCACAGCAAGCCTATATTCTTGTAGGGCTGAAACTAAGGGAATGCAGACCTGAAACACTCCATTTCCAGCAGCTTCCCCTTCAGGGGAAGTTACTTTTTGCATTCTCTCTTACTCACAACTTCAACTGCAGAAGAATCAATGTGTAATTATAATAGCCTTTTGCTTTTCATTTAGCAGATTTTCACTGAGTAACCATCATAAATAAGTGACCTTTCCTCAAATGACTCTCTGGGCAGTGGAAACTGTGTCAATGTGTGCAAACAGTTTTAGATGGAAAAACTTTGGGAATCAGCTGAAACACGAGCCATAGATTAACTAATATACACAAGAAATAGCAGCAGTTTTTGAAAATAAAGACACCTCTAGCCAACAGCATATACTACAAGACAGAGAAAAAATAATCTGGAGGAGCCAGTAAGGTTTTAATTGCTCTTTTGTGTGAGGCTGCTCTTTCAGCAGCACTTTACAACCCTCTGGCTATTTGCAAAACTCTCAGCAGAACATTCTGAGATAGCAATAGCAGAAGCAAAAGATTGCCTAGGGGCTACAAACTGTACCCGGAAAGGGCACTCATGTTCAGAAAGGACATGCTGAAACAAAAATTCCAAGGAGACTGGCAACCTAAAATCATCTAAAACAGTAAAGAAAAGTTGGATGATATTCATCCAACTAGTACTCACTAGACTACTAAAAATATCTTTTGATTAGAGTATCTATATTTTCTTCTACACTGAACTGTATGCTTGTTCTTACACAGAACTAATTTTCATGGATTTTATAGCCATAGATGTTATAGTCAAGGTGCTGCAGATGTGCATTAAGTGCCAATTGTTATGTCATCCACTGCTCTTTCTGAAACAGCTGGAGCCCTTGAGCTGAGTATCACTGAATAGCTGTGTAACTTAACCTCACAAGGACAGTTCATATATAGAATGCTGGAAAATACCTCAGCTAAACAGTGGGAGAAAAGTGGGAAAGAGTGTGGAGAAGTCCCAGTTACCACAATAAAATCAAACTACTGAATTATCACTAACTTAGGTTTGTATACCTTGAGGTCCCAGTTTTGCCTGAGCTGGAGTGGAGGTGGAGCTAAGAAGGGGGTCAGATGAAGGATCCAGGAAATTGGTGGCCAAGTTTGTTTTACAAGAAAGTGGAAGTGACTCTTCAGGTAAATTATCCAGGCTCATCTTGTTCTGCCTACTGGTATCCAGTAGGTCTTTCCCAAAGAAAGCTTCCTGCAAAGGAGACAGAATAATTCAGTGTAGGAAGAACACTGCATTGATTGAAAAATTTGAGTAAATGACAAAGTTAAAATTAAAAGCCAAGGATTAGCAGAGAGATATAAACACAGTCCCAGTCTCACAAGTGTTCCAGTATGGCAGCATCTCTTCCAGGCTATGAGCAGTGGCTACAGTGGCTACAGCTAACTTACCTGAGGAAGCCACATTACCAATGTTTTAGGATTAAATTCATGCCTTAGATTATAAAGAACAACTTTAGTCTTTTTACACGTATGTGGCACAGACAGTGTACCAACACAGTATTATGATCTATCACAGTTATTTAGTATGGAAAATATTTCCCCTTGCACAGAAAGGAAAGCTGAAGAAGGGAGACACTACCAGGCAACTTGATCTCGAACTGTGGTTCAGTTTTGAGAATGACCATGCACTGCCTTTCACAAAGTCATCCTCATGTCTAACTGCAGTAACAAAACACCTGCAGATGTTTAACTTACAGCAGTGGCTTTTAAAATATTACATAACAGCCATCACTCACCCAAGCCTGAATACTCAGTAATCTGACAACAACCTATCAAATTTTCAAATCAACCATTTTCATTATATAACAACCTTTCTGTTTCCATGTTGTCTTTAAAATCTTGACTTAGGATACAGTTCTAAAAATAGATCTAAAAAAGATAGATTTTTCAGTATCAATTATTCTAATACGAACAAAGAATCTAAGAAATATTCCCCATTTTACAGGAGTAAAATGCACATTAAAAATATTTATAAGTCTGAAAGAAATGTTGTTCAAGTATTTTCTTTCCAAGTCACTTCCCGACTTATGAAATACAAATTGTTTTTTAAAAAGAGATTATTCTGTCTCTCTGTTAATTCATTGTTTTCAATCCCAATAGAGCTGATGCCATGAAGTTTGGTAAACATCTACCAGATAATAAAAGTCTTCATGAAGAAAGTGGCTGAGAAGAAGAACAAGCCAAATACTGTTCTCAGTGAGAGACATATGTAAGCCAGGTTATAACCTGGTTAATGGAAGGAAAGTTGCTCAGTCACCATCAATATCCTGGTTATTATCCACAGCTGCGGCCTCTTACCTGCTAGGGACACCATGGAATTAATGGGAGGGAAGACATAAATCCATAAAACTGTAGGAAAACAAGTTTCCCATATCAAATCATGTTTTATAATCCTCAAAAAGCAAAATGAGAAGTTGAGGAAGCGGCATGGTCAGGCTAAGACATCCTACAGGGCTGAATGTGGAACCATCATGTGTCAGTTCAGAGAGGAAAGAAATGATTTTTCCACCCCATCTCATCTCTCAGAACAAGGAGAGATCAAATCCATTGAGAAGGAGCACTAGAATCTTGGAGATTTAACATAATATACAGTTTTCTGTACAAGCTCACGAACATTCTTTATAGAGTATGAATGATCAATTTGGAATCAGAAAAGAAACATGAATGGTTTACAGGAACTACGGAACAACACGTGAAAATCAGGTTTTTAAAAGGATTTGCAACACAAGGAGTGGATCACCAGCTTTACCTGCAAGTAGGCAGGAAAGGTTTCTTCGAGTTTGTTTTTCTTTTTTCTGTAACGCTTTTTTATTTTCTCAGTACTTTCAGAAGCTGGGGTAGACTCCTCAACCGGAGTGTCTGGCAGCTGTTCTGTCCAACCTACAGAGGAACATTTGGGCACAAAGAAATGAAACACTCAGTATTTGGCTCTGAAGGTACAGAGGCAGCACATCTGGCTATCTCCAGGTGCACGGGTCACTGCACCTCACTCCAGATGCATTCCAAAGGTGGCTTCGATCCAGCTGGGAGCTCCCACCCAACACCCAGGCTCTGGCAGCAGCAAATGCCAGATGTGACATCACTCGCATCACTCCCTTGCACCTCCCAGGTACACACAGATCTTTAACTTCTGTATCCCCAAGCAACCTAAGAATTTGCTAATCTGACAGAAATTATAGGTGCCATTCAACCAGATATTTGAAAAGACAATTTCACTGATGAAGTATCTCCAGTGCCATCAGTGCTGAGTTACACATTAACCACCTTTCATTTCATACACTATTTTCTTCTCAAATGAAAAGTAAAAAACTTATTTTTTTAAATCTCAGAAAGAACTATCGTATAAATAATGAACAGTCTAGAAAAAGAAATCTATAAAGAAGCCCTTCAAGAAAAATTACACATTTATTCAGCTGTCATATTTCAAAGTGGCACTGCTTTTTCTAATAAACACAAAAGCACACAGTGCTCATCAATCATTCAGTATTTTATTACAACAGAGCAAGAAAAACACTGCAGGTAATACAGAACTTTTCAAGCCCTGCTACTTCTGTCTTGCCAAAGTAAATTACATGAAGTTAAGGACTCTGGCAAGTTATTTAAGAAACTATATTATCATGGTAATAAAATCAAGTGTGCTTTGTACTGCAGTGATCTCCTGCAGCATATCCAGAGGACCACGAGTGGAATGAGGTTCACCAACACTGTGACCTCTGCACTGTGCGAGAGGGAGATTTTACAGAGAAAAGGATGTGACAAGGGTGCAAAAAATCCTGGTAAAGCTGATGAGTATTGGCCACAGAGGCGGGATCTCAGCAAGCTATGATGATTTAAAACAGACAATGATTTTCTCATTTTTAATTTTCTTATTATTTTTCTCAATTGTGCTTGAGCAGACAAAAAGAAGCTCCACCTTTCAAATGAAGAATACTTGTTTAAGAAGACTCCTTGTTAACAATATGCATTGTACTGTTACCCAGAATGGGGAATTAGCTTTTTAGCCAATTTAAAAAAAAATTTTTACTTAAAGGAGCAGACCCCTGTGGAAATGAAAAGATCTAACACAAGATTTTCAGCCCTACCTGAAATTAGGCAGTATGCTACACTGAAATAATATTTACAGAGCAGAAACACAGTTGTAACACTAATATTAAAGAGAAAGCAAACGCTACACCTAAATTAGGAACTTAGGTAGAATATCTCATTGTACTGATAAAATAAGCATTTTTTTTGCTTCATAAAGTAGTTATATAAACATAAACAAGGACAACATTTTCATGGTAGATTTTAACAAGACTGCTGGATGCTGTCTCCACCATGTTGCACAAATCTACAGCAAGAGACTGATCTGGCCCTACAAAGGGTAAAAACACAACAGAAAAGAGAGATTACAGGAGAAATCACAGGCCAGGGTCTCTGCCTCTGGGGTGGTATCAGCCATCCCTCAGAAGCAGCTGCCTCCTGCTACTGACTTCCCAGGGAACAGGCTCTGAACTAAACACATTCCACATCTCCCCTGAATGATACCTCAACATCCTCTAGATTAGTGTGAACTACTCCAGATGGATGGAATAATTTAGTCTAATCACACACAGCAAGGAAGAGAAAAAAGCCCATGAATAAATTCTGACTCCTTGTTAGGTGCCCAATCTACCGAGAACTGCGGTGTCAAGAGGCAGGAAAACGGCTCTGCCATGGGAAAAGACACCCAACAAAGTCAAGGATTCTCCAACCCTGGAAAACACAACACTGATGGGGAAATATGACACACATGCAGAAAATATTTCTGTATTACCCATTATTATGAATGATTTTTTAAAATAATCTTCCAAAACATTAAACATGAGGACAGCATATGAAACTCTCAGATATTCAGTTTAAAATACAAAGGAATTATTTCTTTGTGCAACAATAACATATCATTAAACTCTCTAATAAAGGATTTTCCAGAGCATAAACAGATATATAAAAATTGATTAGACACACTCATGGAATATGGAACACTGGTGAGTATGGTCCAGAAGACAGCCCTGGACCAGGGCTACATCTGGAGAAAGGTGTATCAGAAAGAGGATTGCTCTAAATCTAACTTAGGAATAATAATAATAATAATACTCACTATTTCTCTCCTACAATAGCCTGCAATTCATTGTTTCAGTTTCTTGGTAAAACATGGGCTCTGCTGAAATTATAGCTATGCAGCAATGGGTGTTTTCAGTTGAATTAATAAAGCCATTTATTACAAACATGACAAACAAGAATGTTGATGAGTTGTATTGTTTTTATTGCATTAATAATGAACAAACATTTAAAACTAAATTCCTGCACTTACCTTCATCTCTGCCAGGCAATTGTTCAGAAACAGATCCAGAAGAATCTTTCCTGGAGAGAGACCTTTTAGTCTTCCCCTGCCCCGTACGACTTCTCTGACGTACCATAAATCCACCAATACCTTCATAAGGAAGCAGAAATTCAATGTATTGAATAAAAACTGTGTCCCATAGTACAAATGAGAGCCAAGATTACTCTGCAGGTCAAGGGGACTGCTGCATCTAGACGTCTAAGAATGACTCTGAGATACTTAAAGAGTTTTCATGCAGAGTTTTATGACACATTTCTGAATTTTGATGTCTCAGTGGGTATATATGTAATCAAAAAGGACTGGAATTTCAGGACTGTAAACCATCCACAAGAAGTTCAAATCACCAAACCTGGCAACTTTCAGATGCTGGTTTTCCCCTCCCTTGGGGCAAACTGATGAGTTGCTGGAATTAGCTGTCAATCTACCAAATAAAACCTATTAAAGAACCTCAAAGGATCACAAAAAACCCTCTGCAAACAGCTCTGGAGAGCCCACCACTCCAAATGGTGGTATTAGAGAAGGACATATCACAAATAGAAAGATAATTAATCAACATCATAGTGCCTGAAACTCCTGAATCCTTCACTAGAGACCGACAGCAGAGTTCCTGGTCCTGCTGTGTATGTATCTAAATGTGTCACATACAGGTTTGGTTCATTTTCCAGGGGAATTGTTGGCTGCAGAAAACTAATGGATGACTAATAGATGAATTCCACCTGGATACGGCTCAAGTGTTTGTGCACCCAGAACACATAGTTAATTAATTCAGTCAGGATAATTAAGAGTCAACTGCACTGAGAAATTAAAAGAAATGAATTCATCCAATATCCGAATTCATTAAAATTCACCTGTCAGAAGTAATCTGCAAATACCTGGGAAATTACTCTTTTAAAATATTTCAGAAAACAAGGAAAATAACTGCAAAAAGTTCTCTGAAGCTCAGGTATTGCCAGATATAGATAGAGAGACAGAAAGATAGACAGACAGATAAACACATACACACAAAAACTCTCCTTCACCAATTATAGAAATACAGCACAATCTCCCATCAAGTTACGAATCAATACAAGGTATTGACCTGAACTACTGCCAATCACTGACAGCACACTAAGAACAAGTGCACTGCTGACCAACAACCTTTGGAAATGTGTTCTGGTAAGAGCTAAAAAAACTTTAAACAGAATAGGGAAAAAATCTACAGTCAACAGGACGCAGTAGAATACTTCAGAATTTCATATTGCTTTTTAATGTTTCTTTGTAATTAATTATACAGAAAAAAGTGAGCAATGGACACACAGCCATCTAAGTTACTTTATCCTACCAGGTCTGTAAGGTTTTCGCTTCCTTTTTTTAATCCCATCAGCTCCTTCAGTCACTTTGGTATCATCATCCACAGCTTCCCGTTCTGGGCTGGAATCTGATTTTCCATCACAATCCATAAGATCACCTTCTGCAGAAAAGAGGCAATGGTAACTTTAACTGGAAAAGGGAAAGAAGATATTCTTTTCCAAAATTTCTATATTTGACTGTTTCCTGAGAAACTCAGGATGACAGGTTTTTCAAGAGGGTGACAAATAATCATAATCCCTGGACACTTTTGGGAAACCCACCCTATCTATACACTCATTTCCTATGAGATGATGTTTAGACCAAACCAGAGAATAAATGCTATAATTAATACACATAAATCAAAGAAAGTTTTTGGTACCTCCTTTGCAAGCCTGTGCTAAGTGTCTGAGTAATTTCTAGCTATTCCATCAAGGAATATGGATCCAATTTACCAAGATAAACTTCCTTTTGCTCATTGTCCTCCTCAGATTTGTTTGATAGGGCTTTCTTTTTATTGAGAAGACACTGACAAACTGCAGCCTGCACTAGGAAGGTGAAAAGTAATGACTTTTAGTGTAGTGGGTTCATGACTTGAAGCCGTGTGGCTGACTGAAAGCAGACTGATCTATGAAGAGGAATTTGACTTATACAATACGAAATTCAGCCTGAAGGAGTTACTCAGCCTTGAAGATGAAGACTGTAATTCAAAGTTAGAGTGTATATTCTGTGGGAAAGCAGGGTAGAAACAGATGTAAAGTATGATGACATTAAAAAGCCTTTGGTGTTGAAGAGACAGGGAGCTAATTCTTCCTGATATCCCCCAAAAGACCTTGCATCTTCATTTTATCATAAAGCTTCTGAAACGTTAAATATACTCTCAGCACTGGAAAGATACTGGAATTGTGATGTTCTGCTTTGGCTTTAGGTGTATAATTCTAAATGGACAAAACCACATGCAGTTGTAAGAGGGAGAAACGTTGTAACAGACAGAGCTGGACTCTCTGACACCACTTCTGCTGTGGCAGAACTGCAACCCTCACTCTTCCACAGGCTGGGTCATGGCCCAGACTTTCCCACTGATAAAGACCTTTCTGAGTTCTACCAGCAAACCAGTGGTTTGGCAAAGGCTGAAGCTCCCAAAATAAGCTCAACTTCCAAGTGAGCTTTACATCTCTAAAATGTAGAACACTCAATGAAATGCTGAACCTGACGAAAGCCTACAGACGAGAGGGTAACAAAATTCCACAGTTTTCTCAGATAAAGCCTCTTTTTCTCCACCTGGAACATCAGAATCAAAATAAGTGTTTTTCCTTTCTCCCTGGAACTACTACACTGTGTTACTCCAATGAAAACCATGGCACAGCTTTATTCATCTTGAAGCTCAGCCAAAAATTCCAGATGTCCAGAGGACAGACACTGATCCCCTCTACGGAGTAGAGCGCTACACACACAGAACTTTAAGGAAATCCAGCCCACCTTCCCTGTACTTGCTGTGCTGTTACCATCACACATGAATGTGCTTTAACTCTCAAAAAGGCAACTAAAAGTGATCAGAACTGAAGTCTGTGAAGGCTCTGGCTCTCTCTTTCAAATCCTTCTATCACATTTATATATCCTGTTATCTCCTTGAAAAGACCTACCACCTACAGAAGCCAACAAGCAGCTAAGTCAGACCAAGTCATATAGAAAACAGGCACACATTTTTAAAAGATGATTAACCACTGAAGAAGAACAAGGGAAGTGACTGGCTGCCTCCAAATACAAAAGCATTTTTTGCTTTCAACAACCTAGCTGATGGAGAATATGAAAGTATGAGATGAAATTTCAGTCTGTGTAATGCTAGGAAAATGTACCAAATCCTGTGAATACTGAAAGAAATGCAAGAAAAACAAGTAAACTGTTTTAAAGATTATAAAGAAATAAAGGAAGCTATTATTAGAAAAAATAGTTCTAGTCAACAACAGAGTGTAAGAATGTGCTCATCAAACAACAAGAACAACACCTTCTATCAACAAGATAACACTGAAACTTCACTGATGGCTGAACTACCCAGTTATCTCAAGTATACTCTGTAGCTAAAATAAGCTTTTGGGGACATGTAATCTGATTAACACGGCAGTGTTGCATTAACAGAGCTGTGGGGAGGTGGGGTGCTGTGTGCCTCTGTTCCTCTCCTGACAGACACCTGCATGACCAATGCAATGACTCTCTCACCTGCCACTGGAAGGAGCCTTTCCCAGGCCATGGATTAACACCTACTGTGCCATCACCCTTCTCAGGACGCTCAGCCAGACCACAGCAAGGACAACGGTGCTGCACCACACCAGTGGTGTTAGCCCAGAACACTGACTCAGGTCAGCTCAGCTTACTTGTTTCAGAAAAGAGAAATACTCTCAGCAAAGAGCTACACCACTTTCCCACTTGATTTTCATACCAGCTTCTCAGTGATACAGATGTTGCTTTGCTGAGCCACCACTTTCAAACAGTGTTTGCACTGAACAGATTAGACAAAAAAGTCATCTCCTATTACCAGTGCTAGCAGCCCTAGAAAGGTGAGTTTCCTGTAGGATGGATGACCCATAAACAGAACAACAAGGAAAATCCCTGAAATGGACAACAATGAGCCGTGACTACTGTTCAAGAAATTTCCATAAAACATTCTGCACAGAACACAGGAGTATCAGTGTAATAAAAACTCCCAGGGATATCTGCAATACACGCAGGTACTGCAACACTCCAAGCTACAAGACATGCCAAAAGTAGACCGCTACCTCTACTGTCATCCATCTCCCCATCTCTTGAGTGTTCTGACTGGGCATCTGGGGGTGTCTGAAGCACAGCCACACTGTTCTGATTTATAATCTTCAGTTTAAGCTTTGGTTTCGTCCGTTTTCTTCTCGGCACTGTAACAGTGAGGCTCTGTAACTGAGACATGCCGGATTCTGTCAAGCAGACTCCATCCTGGGTGTATGTCTTCGGTGGGTCTATAAAAGTTGAATGAATCATAACAGCAATATAAAACTCTTTTAATTTACAAGTCTTAGGTTTTTTTAGGAATAGCACTTACAAGAGTTAATAACCCACATGTATGGTGCTGACCCGTGAGTGAAGAAGTTGGTATAAATAAACCAGAGATATCTGACACTGTCTTACACATTACAGTCACAGCTTTATGACTTAGAGTCTGATGTCAAATCCAGCAATAATCCATGACATTGCTATGAAACAACTTATATCAAGGACTCTTTAGAAAGAACAATTTTTTTATGGAAACTGGTGCCTTGCAGGATATTTTCCTTATTACTGGCACCCACAGAAAACTGTGCAAGTCATACTTTGGGTCCCCGCTGCTTATCAGCCAAGGCCCCCATCCAGCCCTGAGCACTTTACCTTCATCTTATTAATGACCTTAAACCTCCCAGAACTCCTGGTAACTCAGAGAAGTTATCAGCCCTATTTTACAAGCTGACAAAAAACCCCATGTTGTATCAAGGGAGCTGCTCAAGATCAAACTGCAAATTGTGGGTAGAACCCAAGTCTCTCAAGACCTACAAGACTGCTTCCTCCTCAAGCTGTTACATGACAACTGGGTTCACTGATTAGCTCTAATATTCCTTAATTCACCATGCAGAAAGGCCCTGTCACCTGTGCGGGGCTCTGCAAGTGGAAGCTTGGGAACTTTCAGGGAATTGCCAAATAATGAAGAGGCTGCAATGATGCTTCAGCTCTCTGGAGCCAATTAAATCATGATTTGATAACACAGCTCTTGAAAACATACAAATATAATGACATTTGTTCCGTTTAACCAAAACCATTTTCTCTTGTAACATCTCACAACACAGCTGGTTCTGAACACAATTCTTCCCACTTGATTGCCTTCTTACACTGAACTTGAAAGGTGTGTGTTTCAAAAACATCTCATACTCTTTTCCAGATTGAATATTTGAAGGGGGAACCTTCTCTCGGAGGGTGTCAAATGGAAAAAAAACCTCTGACGTGATGGAAGCTGTCCTAACATGACGGAAGCTGCTGGGTGCTATCACTCTGAAGACTGACTTGTGGTAGGCTTGCCAGGATTATAAATTCTTAGCACAAACCAAACACGGAGAAGCTGCATCCTCCTAACAGCCTGAGCCTGTAGACATTGGTGTACATGCTTGACTCAGCCACACTGTGTTATCACCACTGATATTAAGGCAAGCAACTAAGACTGCAGGATCAAAGCATAATTTCAAGTAATTATTACCGTGCAGGTATGGCAGGCAAAAGAGAGCGAGGAAGAGAGAATGAGGAAAAAAAATGGAAAGCATGCTGTGGTAACTGAAGGATAGTTAATGCTGTGTGTTACAAAACCATAGGAAAAGGAATTCTTGTCTCATGGAAAAATATACCCTTAAAATACACTAAATGATCTGATATTAAGCATTTACATTCTTTACCTAGTTCTTTTGATTTTGAAATAATCTGAGCTCCAACTGATGAATCACAACAGTCCAAAGAAGGCACTGAAAAATACAAGGAAAATAATTTCAACTTTTAAAAATGGTGACTCGATTTAAACTGAAACTATCAATTTTCCTTCGAACAGTTCCGTTGAACTCCCTAATTTACACTGCTGGCAATTATTTACTTGCACCTTTACAACAAAGGGCTTTTCAGTGTCACAGACAGATGTGACTACAAAACAAGCCTGATAAAAACTGAAGTTCTCCAACTTCCTAGAGCCATGAATGGCATTGGAATAGAACTGAACTTAATGCGAAATTATCTCCATCTACTGGAGCAAGGGCAAAAGAATACACTGCATCTCTTGGGTTGGAAAGCAACCTCTACACTAGTCATGATGTTTGAGTTTTGCAAAAATGGGAGGACTTTGTGAAGTGGGTATTGATCAGTATTTCCCCACAGAGGGGCCAGCACACTCCAAGAGCTCTGTACACAAGATCCTCGCTGTGTCTGTGCTGTCAGGCCTCTTACACAGCACTTATGAGAAGGCTGATGTATCTGAGAGCAGATAACACAGGACCTGCTGGAGTTAGATGGGGGCAATTCTTATTCCAGATAAGAGTATTGATAAATGGAACAGCAGAAACTCAACCTGAAAACTACACCTTGTGCTCTGCAGGGAAGCAGAGGAATAGTGCGACTGAAAAAATAATAATCAAAATGTCCTGCAAAACAAAGCTAGTTTGAAATGCTCTTCCCATCTGCCTTAACTACTTAACTGCAATCATGCTTCACTCACCTATGATGTGGAGACTAAATTTTTAATATTAGTAGTGATTTCACAGAGATTATGTAGACAGAGTAAGCAAAGTGAAAATTAGGAGCTTCTATCTCGCAAACATTGAACTGGAATCAGAAAACCTGTTAGTCTGGCACAGTTAGCATTACCACAGAGGCAAGTTTACCCACGCTTTCTTTCTCCTTTTTTTTGCCTAGAAATCTTATTCACGCTGAATTTAGGACTCAAGATAACATCTGGAGTATTTCCTTTGTGTCTGTCACACAAGATGAGACCCCTGAGGCAGCGCACCCGTGGGGGGTTCCGTGTGTCACATCAACCATGGCACGTCTGCTGCTGCTCCCCACCTCACACACACCACGGGAGCCAGGGCAAGACTGGGAAAAGCACAAAAGCTTCCAAGAAACACTTAAAACGAGTATGAAAACGACAGGATGTTGTCTAGGCATATAAGCAAATTTAAGGAAAGTGCAAGTCTGTCTTCAAAAACTACAGTGCTCTTAAAGTTTTATGCAATGTGCAACCAATGCACAAGGTATAACCTACAGAAAACCAATATTCCATGCAATTAGTAAATGAAAGGAGCCTATGAGAACTACTGAAAAACTGAACACAACAGTGGAGGAAAAAGACAAGAAGAAAATAAATTGAAAATGACATTTTGAAAGAGACACCGAGCCGGAAAGAAACAAAAAATATGGGACAAGCTGCAGAATGGAAGATACTCAAAACACTGAATTGAAACAACAGAAAATAGGCAGATTCTAAGAACTATTCAAAGTGGAATAAGACGTCATCTGTTCATTTAATTGGTTATAATTTACAAGATGTTTTAAGACTGAAGTAGCAATTATTGAATTGGAATCTAAGGTAAACAAGAAATTCAGGAAGACAGTTGTGAACAGGAATTGAAAACCTTCATTTAAAAGTCAAACAACAGAGAGATCTTCTCATCCAGGTCAGACGGAACAATTTTAGCTCTGGAGACTGAATAGAGTTGAAATGCTCAAATAAACAAGCTGATAGTGACAGAGGTGAGGCCTTCAGAGACCCACTCACAAAAACTGCACAAACAAACCGTGTTTGAAGACAGTATCAAACAGACTTCCAGAAAAGGAGCTAATCAGAGTGCAGATTAAGGATTACAATCAATAAAATGGATAGCAGAAAAGCATAGTACCGTTAGAGAAAGCCTATCCAAAGGAAAAAAAAAAAAATGGAAAAGAAAGTGCTTTCTGAGGCATTCAGCTGAAGTTCAACCAAAATTGTTAAACCTATCTGCAAAATGGTTTAAACATGCTAAATATTGTACAGCATTTTGTAGCTTCAGCCAAAAGCAAATAATTGCACAGCATACAATATGATGAGAAAAGAAAGGGAATTCCATTTATAAGGCTGTAATAGAATAGAGCAATTCTAAGAAAAAATGAAACCAGAATATGGGACAGAGTGAAATGGTTGATGTAGAAATACAGCACTAGCAGAGCACTCTTTATTGGGTGCCTGCATAACTGTGTCAATGACAGAGGGATTTTTTTGGTAAATACAGTAACACAAGAACATTAGGGCTGACATAATTAATGCACCAAATAATAAAAAAAATCAAAAGTTCAGTTTTGAACACATAGTATTACATTGGATTTATATCTTGTATTTGTAAAGTATATAGAATTTAGTTTCAGAATGAAGAATTTATACCAGTTTAATGAAAATGATACAGCAGAGACTGTCAGCCATAAGGTGTCTCACTGGCAGTATCAGGCACCCCTGGACAGGGATAAGTGATACCAAATCCTCACTGTCTCCATGGGCATGTGTACTTGAGCCCCAGGAGGAATAACTGCACACAGGCAGCTCAGAAACTGCAACCAGATCAGTTCTAACTGGTCACAGACAACCAGGCAGAGCTGGTCCCTCTGCATCCTGCAGAGCAACAAAAACGGCACCAAGGGAGGAGGAAGCTGGAGCCTGGATGGAGAGAGGATGGGAGTGAGTGAGGAGGGATGAATTTTGCAGAAGGGACATATGACATACAAGGGCAAATGACACAGAGGCAGAAGTGATGAGCAGACGGTCAGGAACTGCTTGTCCAGGGGTGGATATGGATGAAAGACACACACACCTCTCCTGACCGTGCAGGATTTACAGCACAGGGGGAAAGCTGCTGCTGCCTAAAGCACCTGCTAGCATCCAGCCATGAGAATTTGGAATTTTTTCTAGAGGACACAGCAATATGTTGGGAGATATATGATACAACTTGAGACAGTACTAAAAGGAACCTGATAAAACACTGATCAGAGATGGTTATTTCACAAAAACCTAGTAATGCAGGTTTCTGGTACACTACGTTGGAGCAAATCTCACCACATTCTGGCTTCTGATATTTATGCATGTTCAAGAAGAAAAACACTATCTTTTATTTCTGTTTCCTGAAGAACATGACTCTTTAAGATTATCAGGTATGATGAAATAGGGAAGAGCTCTTACAAATTTTAAAAAGTTTCCACTTTCTGAAGAAAGAGAAATGAAAGCTCTTTCTAAATTCCTACACACTAGAACCATTTACTCTTCACCAAGAGTACACCTGCAATGTTTTGCTTATTTATTAGGTTGAGGGGCTCTTGTTTCTTCCAGAAAGAAAGTGGTTAAAAACCCTGTACAATAATACTCGCAGCATCTATGATACATCAAAAGGAAAGGGCAGGAACCATCCTAGTAAGAATCCCACAATATGATACATTTTAAGAAGCCTTCTACTGCTAACTAACATTTGTTTCTCTATCAAATGCTAATTCTTCTCACTTTGAAACAAAAAACTATAGAAAGTTTTCAGAGGAGTTTTAGAAGAATTCACAAAAGACCAAACATTTCATATAAAAGTACATGCAGGTGTTTCTATGAACATGCATCAAAGGACATACTCAGACATGCAACTGTGCAAATGTACATGTGTTAAAGAGGTTTTAATACTGAGTCCAAACAGAAGAGAATAAGGGGACAAACTTAGCTTATAAAAAAGGTAAAAAAAAGCTGCAAAGAAAGCTTGGGAACTCCCAAGGGACTGGTTCCTGTTCCTTGGAACCCAAACCTAAGCAACACGACTTCCTGGAGGTGTGCAGGAAGGACTAACTCAGGGGCCAGCTTCTGCCTGAAAGTGAAACGCCTCTGATACCATCTTGTGAAGCTATTCCATCTCACACATCAGGGATTTAATTATCTCTAAAAGGCAGCTCTGCCAGCTCCAAAGAGAAAGGAAGGCGTATTTCTTACTTGGCTCTTTTTGCTTTAAGTACTCAAGGCTTATTATCAAAATAAACAGAAGTCTGTGTTATATCTGCAAGTTTCTTGCTTTTTCCCCTTACAAAACCTCTTTCCTTTTGCATTTCTGGAAGCAGATCTTTACAATGAAGTGACTTGCAGAAATACAGAAGCATAAGTCTTTCTTCTATTTGTGATAAAAACGGGTTCCTTGGAAGTGCTCCAGCACTGCGTGGAGTTGAGCAGGGAGTATATAAACCTCCAAGGTCAGGTCAGTAAGTTACAATTACTGCTGTGATGAGGACATGCCGGTGCAAAGGGACATGAGATGCTCTACTGAACTTTTCTTGGCAGACCTCTCGAGCACACGCCTCACAACATCTTCCATCTTCATCAGGAAAACCAATCTTACTGACATCTTCTTGGTGGGTACAAGCTTTTCTTGAAACATTTGCTTAGTTCTGGCACCTTCCTCCAACTGTTCTCTTGTGACACCCCAATGAAGGGGTAATATGAACACTTTAATGTGCTTATGCTAAAAATGGGAATAGGTGTCAATGTTAAAGCAGCAACCTCCCTGAGCTGACGTGCAGGGAAAACAGACCTGGGCTATCACCCTTGCAGCAAGACCATAAATCACGTCACAGGCCAACCTAACCGCTGACAGGCCACTCACAGCAACATTAACCAGCACCATCCCATGGAACCAGATGCCGTAAATGTGCTCAAACTGCAGTAACCTCAGCTCCTGAAGTGCCACTGCCACAGAACAGCGATACCGACCAGCAAGGCTGGCGGTGTCCGTGTCCAGGGAAGTGCAAAGTTCATCACAAGGAATTACACATTTTAATTAACAAGGAAGGGGCAACTCCCAAACAAAATAGGATGGCAAATTCTTTTTGAGACTGCAGGTAGAGAGGGACGTACTGGTCTTGAATACTTTGAGAGCTGAGGAAAAGGCATTAAGAAAAGGTGAGGGAGGAGGGGAAAAATGCTTACACAGACTGTTACAGCTACTGCTGCCTCAGACAGCCTCAAAGCATCAAAACACACAAACTTTTTCTTCTTAGAAATAATTTTCAGATTCTTCTGCAGATGTAACTTTAGAGAACTGGGCTTTCTTCCTTCCACTTGACAAAGTGAGATGCCTTTGACCCCTTCACTATGAAATGCTCTTATCTGTTTATCCATATCTTCAATACCTCTACCCAGAACCCCCACGAGGTTTCCTCTGGCCTAAATCATTGGAGGGTGAGAAAGAGCTGAACTTCCACAAGAGCCTTTGAAACAAACACGAAAAATATCTTAATTCTACCATGAGCCAAACCTCCATGAGAGCACAGACCCGTAAAACATTCCCAAACCTATTTATCAGGGTGCAATCCTGCCATTGGTTTCAATCGTCTTCTTACCGTTTGTTGGTGGAATGTATGGCCTACAAATGGTACAGTCAAAACCCATATCAGCTATGTTTTCCACTTCCTCCTCTGTGTTTAAGTTCTGACAGATTGCATGCATCCATCTAGAAATTAAGTGGGGGAAAAAATACAATTTAAAGGAAATAGGTGGTGTTTTAGGAGACCCAAGTATCAGTCTATGGTCCAAGTAAAGGGGAAGTAACTGTTTGGTTTGAATTCTTTTAGGGAGAAATCACAGAATCAGGTTTTCCATATACAGCATCCCCTACAGTAGTGTGTGATCATAGCAGCAGATCAACTATTTCCCTCCACAGGAAGGAACTCTCCATAAAACAATCTCCCAAATATGTCTTAGTATTATAATTTTCTCCCTATATTGCAATAATTTTAATTACTTTATACAAAGTAATCTAGATTTAGCCTCACAACAACAGTCTTGTGAGGTAAATTAGTTTTATTTTTACAGGGCAGGGGGGAAGAGGCACAGAGTGATTAATTAATTTGCCCAGAGTCAGATAGTTAAGTCTGTGGTACAACTAGAAATGAGCTACTACGAGACTTCTGAGACTCAATAATCCAGTGTTCTTTACCACAAGACCATTTCCTTCATCTCTACCCTTTTACATTAGGGGAAGAAAATTAAAACAATACTTGAACAGGAAAAACATGTGAAATATTAGAAATCCTTACCGATCACACTGTCTACACTGAATTATAAGCTCCTCATCCCTGTACGTGCGGTAGCAGATTGGGCAGGTGGACAAACTTGCACAGGGAGCACACTGTGTGTAATTATTTTGCCATTCACATCTTAAACCTGGAGAAGTTGCTCCACAATGTCTGCACCAAACACACCTACAGGACAGACAAAAAAATCTATTATTTTCAGTTCACAGGAAGATGATTTGATGGTTTTAAAACCCTTCGACTTCAAAGGAGGTGAGTAATTAAATTTTAAGTTAACATGTTTAACCACAAATGTTTAACAACATTATTTACACTTTTTAAAGAAAGTTCCTAATTAATAATTCCCTTCAAACTGCAAAAGCAGGCAGATGGGTTCTTGTAACAGCTCAACAGGTCAAAGGAGTTCCTGCTTCCAGTTGCCATTCACTTTGAGATCTGGAGACTTAGCCATGTGAGAGGTCTGCTCTGTTTGTGTTTCACCCAAGTAAAACAAATGGTCTTCACAGGGTTTTATTTCGAGAACACTTGGGTGAAGCACCCATTCATTTTTCCAACCAAACACTGGAATGATTACAATGAATGTAAATTGGAAAATTTTTATGCTAAGAGTTTCAAAGGAAAAAAATTGTCTATTTCTACTTATGTGTTTTTTGGGATTGAGATGCAGTTCTAAGAGGAGGTAACAATTTCCCTAAATGACTGATAACTGAATGAAACAACTTTAAAAGTATTTTGCTGGCTTTGTTTAATACACCTGACCGAGACACGAGTAAAACCTTGTTACAATCCAGCTGCCGTCACAAATACCAAGTGACAGAGAGAAGCAAAGAGGCCAGCAGTCAGCATTTCTGAGCCCAGGCCCAAACCCACCATTTGCACTTCCAGCCTCCCTTGGGCACGGTCTGCAGGGGGGGATCCAGGCAGTAGGTGTGGTAGCTGATGTCGCAGTCGTCGCACAGGAGGAGCCTCCCCGGATCTGTGGCTTTCCCACAGGCTTCACACACGGTGCACTCCAGGCACCTCCAACCTTTGCTAAGTACCACTTTAGTAATCTGCAAAAGGCAAGGTGAGAATTAGCTGAGAATGCTCAATGAAGTGTGATCGATGTGTAAATTCAGGCCTGGCTTGTGGAGCTCAGGATGCTCTTCCGGGCACACCACCCGCGTCTCAAGGAGCTCTGTATCAATTAGACTTTGTGCAGCTTCAATAAACAGGCGTGGATTAAACAGAAAGAAACTGTCCTCCTTTCTACTCTTTTTAAAAACAGGTGCAATGTTTCCCTTTTCCAGTCACCTGGGACTTCACCTGGCTGCCAAGACTTTTCAAATGTCATTGAAAGTGGCGTGGCAACTGCATCAGCCAATTCCCTCGGGACTCTGGGATGCGTCTCATCAGCTCCCAGAGACTTGTGCACAGCCTGCTTCCTCAAGAGGTCACAAACCTGATCCTCTCCTGTCATGATGTGACCACAGTGCTGGGGTTTTAGCCATCTGAAGCAAACAGCTAACTTACTGCAATCAATGTATAATGCAAGAGTAGGATATAAACAAAAAGTCAAATTATAATTGCATGAAATACGCATATGGTATTTTGTAAAGCACACGCAAAGTAAACTTTTTTGACATGTTTCAAAAAAAAAATTCCACTTTTACACAGATATACTGACATCACAACCAATGAAAAGTGTATAGTGTATATATCTAAGTAAATAGCTTATTTTGTGCTTGCTAGGTCATTTCACAGCATTCAAATTTAATTTTCACACATTCTCTCCTAGACTAATGAATGTAAAATGTATTAATTAACCACTCCAACTGCTGTCAATTCTGACAGCCAACAGGCAAATTGAATCAACTAAACCTTATGCCCCTAGTAAATGAAGATGCGGTATAATTTTTTCTTTGTTTTTAATTCTGCTTGCATCTAGGTTTAAAGCTCATATCTCAAACTGTTATTTTAACCAACTGCTGGATAATCAGGGCTATTTATGATTGTGAAATTACAAAAAGGTTAATTTCTCTTGAGGCTATGCATACTATAAAATGACATTTAATTAAAGTCTTTCACAAGTCGCATACAAATAATGGTCACATTAGCTGATGAATATCTAACAAGTTAATGACTCCCCTAATTACCACAAAACCAAAGGCAGCATAGTGCTATTAAAGCACAATATGAAAACAGTGTAATCAAGTAATTTTTGTGTGCGACAATAGCACTCACCTTAATACTGACACAGTAGGGATGGTAACACTGCCCACACTGGGAACAGGCCAGCAGGCGGCCCTCAGCACCTTGGCCAAAGCTCCCGCAAACCACACACATGTCCTGCAATGACAGAGAGAGCAGACTCTCAACACCTGCCAGACACTACCTTCTGAAAACATATACCATCCAACTGGATCATTTAACTCCTAACAAGGACATCCATCACTTTATCATAATTAAGAGCAGGCAAACAAAAAGAAAAATTGTAACTATTATCCTAACCTGATGGAGAGTGAACTTGTCACTGTTAGAGAAGAGGACAACTGTGTTATGCATTGAGTTTTCTTCCTCATCTTTATTAGATGAAATATCCATGGTTGTGACCTATTAAAAAAACACAAAACATGAATGGCAAGCACATCACATTTCCTAAGACATGAGACAAAAGGAAACATGCTCTAAATACGAGTTTTGGAAATATACATAGTTAAAGCTTTCATAAAAAGCTACCTCCATCAGAAATTACTGCATTGATTCACATTTTCTCATCAGTACAAACATCATTGGTATTACAGCTTTACAGATATATTCCCTTCCTCTCCTTTTTTCACCTTCACATATCACCCCACTGCACTTCCAAATGGAAATGGAAGGAAAGGCATAGTCTAAGAAAAAAAACACTAAGCAGAAACTGTCATACTGCGCCCAGTCTGCTCTGTTCTCTGCATGTAAACACTGAAGTTCTTTTCATCAGAAAGTTAATTGCAGCAACAGACTTTTGAGTATTAATTCAAAGAGCAACTGCAGAAATGTAGTTTGTCCCATATTGCCTAAAATGTGGTTTAGCTAATGTTCCAAGTATGTTAGAGGAGTAAGCAAGAGCTCTAAAGTTACTCGTTGTAAGCAGTTTCTTTATGAGGCTTATCTATCTTGACCATAAAAACTTACACTGAACCTGAAACAGCTGTTTTGATCTCAATCCATCAGCTCTTACTATAGACAGTCATCTTTGTTTTTCATCAAGTGGTTTTTATTCTGACTTGCCCTTTAGTAACTCAGCATAGTCATGTACAGCTTCTCAGGAAGAGAAACAAGAATAAAAGACTTCAACTGTGTTCTGACTTTCATGTGAACCTTGAAATACAGAATTTGCTATCCATGAATTTAAACAAATAGGCCCAACTATTATCTCTGAAACAGGAATGTAAGGGCACACAGTTCCATATAAAAGACCAAATGCATGATAGAGAAATGTAACTTTGTTTTACCAGCTGTTCCAATTATATAAATGTGGATTATTTTAAATACAGTGTAAGTCTTATGCAAGGTAAGTTTTGTTTAAATAACAACTTAAATATTTTACAAACATAACTCTAGGGACAAATGTAAATATTACATCAGCTAGAGGAATCCTTCTGATACACAGTTGCTGAAACTCAGTATTTACTGACACGTAGCTAAAAAGGGAATATATTCTTTATGTGTTTTAATTACCTAATATTTGAGAGCACTGCAGCTGTAACTAACTAGCCAACTACAAAGCACCCAAAACACCTTGATCTCTTCAGGGAGAACCTTTCCCTTGCCTGCTTTTCCACAGGTTCCACCAAGTTCTTGTAGCTGCACATTCAAAAGAGCAGAATTTGAAGGACTGAACCACTGCAGTGTTGGTGTTTGCTGAATCCCAGCACTGACCCACCATGGGTTAATCTGCAGCCACTTTCTTCCCCATTCCCAAGATATACCAAGATATTTCCACATCTGTGTGGCTGTCCACTGATGCCATGCTGAGTAAGAATCATTTTGTGCAAATTGACTGAAAAAACTTCCATTTGAAACGTTTATTTGGAAAAAGGCTGTTCTCCTGGTATTGGTAACTTCATCTATTCCACCATAAGGCAGCCACATCTCTGGAACTCTGGAGCTGCCATCTACTTGATGACTCAAAGGATCAAATTTCTGCAGGAAATTGTGGAGAGTGGTGTCCATTTTGTATTTATAGCAAGTTGCCTAACTCACTCTCCTCTGTGCAGTTAAAAAAACTTCTAGATGTTTGATCTATAAACCCCAGCTTCTCTTGAAGTACAGATTTG
Source organism: Pomatostomus ruficeps (assembly GCA_013400735.1). Classification (NCBI taxonomy): domain Eukaryota; kingdom Metazoa; phylum Chordata; class Aves; order Passeriformes; family Timaliidae; genus Pomatostomus; species Pomatostomus ruficeps. The sequence goes on along the minus strand of VYZT01060770.1, from coordinate 124,538 downwards.
TGCTTTCTAACACCAAAATAATTATGTGAATGCCTCCAATTCATTAAGGTGCCTGTGACTAGCCTAAGTGGAATTCATCCTGTATGTTTAAAATTACAGATTTGCCTACGAATCTTGACCATCCAATGCTTTAGAACAGAAAAATGATAGAGACGATTGTTCCTTTTTCAGATCATAAACACCAGAGTATTCCAAGATATTAATACACAGGCAGCAGAAAGTGTGACAATGCTGTACAAACCTCAAGCAGATTACATGTAAGAACACAAAAATAAGTAGCTCTGAAGAGAGTCTTAGGAATTACTTCACAAAGACATAAAAATTAGTAAATCCTTCTCTGAACATGAAGTCTGTCAAAATCTGCAGGGCTGGTTGGTAAGCAAACTTGGAAAGGAACATTCAAATAGGAGAAGCCCACAGTGGGGAAAAAAGTATGAACTGTTTTGCCTTTCAGATGTCCAAGTTTTTCATACTGAAATCCCTCTTCTCATGAGGAGCAGACTAGGACTGTGTAGGATTTTCGAGTTTTAAAAACACTCAAGTATTAAGTAGCTTAACTATCAACTGCAGTGAGCAATCACTTGCTTACAATCACTTCAGTGCTTCTGAAGAATGGGAGGCGGCAAATGTAGTGATTATTTTCTCAAGGGTTTCTGGACAGAAGCTGTGTACAGAATAGTAGACATCTGATCACAACAAAGAACTCAGAGTCACTGATACAATGATTTATTAAAGACTCAAGGAAGCTTTTAACTCAGTAAATCGTGATCTCTAAAGGACTTTCTGAAGGAATCAGCAAATCTGGGGACAAGGAAATCTGATTGATGTAACTTCACTACCAAATTCTTTTGGCAAAGTCCTTCACCAATGCTACTTAAAAAAAGTTAAGCTGACAGCATTAGAGGAATGGCCCCATACTAATTCAAGACAAAAAATAAAGAGGAGAATAAATTATCAATTTTATATGTGGGAGAACAGCACTGGTGGAAATCTGACAGGGCCAGTCTGCTAACGGGTGGTGGTGCTCAACACACTCGTGTGCAATCTCAAAAATCAAGTGAGAAGCAAGGTGACAAAGCTTGCCAACAGGATTGGGAAATTCAGCATGATAAAATCCAAAAGACAAGTGTGAAGAACTGCACAAGAACTTCATAAATCTGAGTGCTGGGCTATAAAATGGCAGATCAAAGTCCACAAAGTAAAGTAATTAACATGACAAAACAACAGTATTGATGGAAACACGGAGTAGGTTCCATAGAAGGAACAACTCAAAATACTGGCATTCTCCACACCAGCAAGTCCAGCGTGGAAGGAAAAGCAGAAGAAATGATGGAGGTCTCTAGAAACTGAGTGGCATGGATGGAGGAGGTAAAGAGAAACCAGCTCTCCACTGCCTCTTCCCTAAGAGCACTGAGGGGCAGGCAGCTAATGCAGGAGGCAGCCACTTAAAGCACAAGCTGAGGAGCTGCAGAACTGAACAAGGTTAACATGGTCTCCTAAATATTTTAAGTAAATGGGCAGATTTATGAAAGAAAGCTCCAACACAGCCTGCCCAAGACAAAGACACCACCTCCTGTTCAGCAAGTCCCCCAGCCACAAACTGCTGAACTGTCTCCTCCTCTTCTGTTCTGCACCTCTGCACCACCACTCAGCCTGGAAGAACCCCTGCTCTGCCCTCCTATGGCTGCTGTTACATTCTCAGGCACAGACCCTGCTCTCTCCTTCTAGGTTGTTCCAGTGAGTGCTGCCTTTACCCAGCATGTTCTGCACCCCAGGAAATGGAGGGAGTACTTTAAGACTTCCAACTGTTGTGTCTTTAAATGGCAAGAGCAGCACAGAATTGCCTCAGGCCCATTAAGATGTAGTGTTCCAGTTCTTCATCACAAGCAGTAACAGCCAGGCTTCATCAAATACCCCCGGCTTTGTACTGTTCCTTGTTTTTTTTACACAGTATTTTAATACCAGAATTACAGCTGAATAAAATTATGCTACATTAACAGACTGCAATGTGACTATAAAAAAAAAATGTGCTCACCCCCGGAATGACCACAGCACCGACTCCATTCTTCAGTTTTGATCTTCCTCTGCCACCTCTTCCCGACAGCCCCGCACCACGCGGCCGCCGCTTCCCCGGGAATCCGGATCCACGGCCCTATTCAATGGGACATAACAATGTAAATGCAGCCTCAGGTTCTTTCGTTACATGGGATTCAAACTTGTTCAATGCATCCAGCGAAAAATGTAAGTAAAAAAACACCCTATCATTTCAGGTGAATATGAGCACACCAGGGCATGGTCATTAAATGACTGCATCAATCAGTGTGAAATATGTTTAATTACTTACATGGCAAAATATGATCACCTTTATCATAAGTGACATAGCACCCTAAACCAGGAATGTTTATTTTCTGCTCAGGAATAACTGGAAATATGGGTTTCCCCTACCCCACCCCCCGGCCCCAGTTGCAAAGTTTCCAAAATATATCTTTTGTTCTATGATTCATTTTTCTTTTCTCTTTAAACAGTCAGCCCAGACAGTCATGGGACTTCTGCACAGGGTCTGGACACTTGATTACTTGTAATCATAGATGCTTTTCTTACACTATGAATAATCAAGTGAAACCTGGAATTTATTAGGATTCAGTCCCACTCACAAAGCAAAGTGGGAGCTGGCTCTGTGAAACTCTCTTAATTCAGCATATACAGAGGGAGAGAGAGTTTTTTATATTAATTCTCTCAATTACACTCAGATTACCATTCCCCATAATGTGAAGCTTTTCTTACACAATTTCCACTTATTTACAGACAGCTTCTTTTCTCCCTTACTTATTTAAGATGCAGATGCAGAGCTGCAGTGTTGTGCTTTGGAGTATTCAGTGTGTTCAACTACAATTATCCTTGGAAAAGCAAGTATGTTTTTAGTAATAATTACCTGTTATTCATACTGTGACTTAAGTTTGAAATTCTGGGGGTTTGGGGTTTGGTTTTTTGTTTGGGTTTCTCCATCTTTTTTGCCTTTTTTTTTTTTAATTTCAGAATGAACTAAGCACAAGAAGCTTCCTAATCCTCTCTAATCACTTCCAAAGAGAAAAAGAACATATTCACAGCCCTAAACTCTGGCTGATATATCCGACATCTTTTACAATGTGTCTCAGAGCCTCTAATCTGTGTAAGTGATGATCATTATGGCATGTACTCAAATAAGCACCTTTCTTACTACAAAGTAAGTACTGAGATTCTTTACTGCACTTCGTATTTGTCAATAATCTTGGTTCCTAATACAACCCACATATGAAGCACAGAGTATAAGGTATCCAAACATTTGCTGCAAAATACTTTTAATACCAAGGAAAAACATTTGCTCCATAAAACAATGTTGATGGAACCAACAAAGCTCCTTGGGGACTGTGTCACCAACAGACATGAACAGTTTTTACTGACAGACACAGGAGTTCCTTGGATGGAAAGCAGCACTGGGGGCTCAATATTCCCTACAGCATTTCTCAAATATTCCAACTCCTGCTTTAAAGAAGATATAGAACTTTATGGTCATAATTAAAGGGAGAATTGAAGGATGCCAATGTTAAAATTTTATTAACATCCATCTATTAATGAGAAGAGAAATTAAATTGACTTGCACACCAAGTTAATGTAATGCAGTGACATTTGAGGAATGAAAGGAAGGATGCTGCTGGAGGCTGAAGAATTTATATGTACTGAGGTGAAACAAAAATGTCCTTAGATATCTATGGAGTTAATACATATGCACACACAGGACATACAATCATCAATTTTTTAAGATGGAAACTCTTCTGACAAGTTTCTTACTTTCTGTTTCAGACCAGGTATCAGTATTGTTATTTTCACACAACTAGTAACAGGAATAAGCACATACTTGTATCAATGTTAATGCTGAATATTAAGCTGAAAATTAATGCTTAAAGCAGCAAAAGCTAAGCTGATGTCAAATTAAAATAAAATTAGCATGAGAGTTAAGTGAGATGAACTTAAATCATTGGGAAGCTACGGTTATTTATCAATTTCATCATTTAGCCTTTTTTTTTTTGCCTTTATTTAAACCAAACAATTCTACTTTAGTTACTTCAGGTGCTTTTAATGGTGAATGTCACTGTGGATACAAGTTTTGGTCCATCTAATCAGGTCGGAAAGTTGTTACTTATTCCCCCATCAGCTAAAAATGATGTCACTTTGAATCCACTCTGCAAGATTTCTCCACAGCAACAAATTCAAGCCATCCTTTGGATCTCTGCTCCTTTCCATGCCTGGCTTACCTTACTGCCAGTCTTAAGGACATCTTCCTTCTCAGGTAATTTATTTTGACAGCCACATAAAGCCAACCACAAAAAGTGATGTGCTCAACACACACAAAATTTGGGTAATACAAAGTATTCTTTGCCACTGAAAATCAAGGCAATGCCATCATGCTGTACACTCTGGAGAGCTCACATCTTTTAACCTGAAAGCTCCAGAGTTTCAGTAATTTTTAGAGGCTTTAAACAGTAACAGAAGGGAAGATTAATTCAGGTGTGAGATACAGAATTTCATCACTAATCTCTACAGCAGAAAGATAGCAATGGATACATGAAAATAAATTCAAGTTATTTACCACTTTGATGCTCCAAATGGCACTGCCAGGAAGCTGTCTGGATTTAAAAATGTCCCGACCTTCTGAAATGTCTGGGGACCAGGAAGGTGGGCTGACTGTATTATGGGTACTCCAAGCCCCCTAGGATATGGTAGGTGAGAAAATAGATGTATAAAACTTTGCAACATAAAAAAAAAAAAAAGAAAAAAGCAAAAAGCAAAGAGCAAGCAACGAAAAAATAATCTGAAAAGCAAAGCACATGCAGGCATAGGCATTTCTACATTAACTTAAGTAGTCAATTAGTTCACTGAGTGAGTAGAAGGTGGGAAATTTTTAGGTTCTCATTGGAACACACCCTAAAAGGAATATTTACTTCCACCTGATGGTTAAGTACAACAAAATGAGTTTTATAAACAAAGCTTAATACAAATCTAAAGCAAGCAATCATAACAACAACAAATTACATGCCTAAATTTTATTGCATCAGTGAAGAAGACAGTAGTTGGAGGTGGTAACATCCCCTTTGATATTCCCAATCACATTTTGAAAGGACTGATGGCCTTAGTTGACTTTTGAGGCTAAACTACCCACAACCACAGCAACAACTTGTCTGAGTAGCACAGCGAACAAAAGGAATATGAATAAACCACTGGACAAAAGAAAAGGAAAAGAGCCATGGGAATCAACAAAGCACCTCATTCCTGCATGTTTTTCACAAATAAACCATTATAAAACCCCACCACCGAGTTTTTTTCACCCCAGTGTTTTCATCTTATGCTGTGGTATCACACTTTAACATGTTATTATGTACATGTAATAACATACATCCACATGGTGTACTTAGAAACTCTTTTAAACTAATTATTATCCCTATTGATATAGTTCCCATCATGGTGAGATATGGTATGACTGTCACTAGAAATAAGGCAAAATGAGAAGAAAACGCTAAGACAGACAAGGAAAAAATGCTAAGGCTCCTCATACACAGTAAATCCATGGAAGACTTTCTCAAGCATGGAATAGAGACTGCAGAGTACAGACATCATAAATGACTTCACTGCCAATTTACACATTAGAATAGATAAAGGACAGTACATTCTCCTAATTCCAAATGTGTGAGAGTGAAAAACACCGAATACCAGGATGAAAAGCATAGGGTTACCTTCCCCAGAACACCATTCAGCAGCAGAATCACAGGGCTGACAGGGAATAATCTGAATACAAACAGTCCCAACACAACTGCTCACACGGGCAAGCCCAAACACATTCACACCTCTGAACACTGGGATGTTCAATAATAATAAGTATCAAGGAAAATGAGATGGCTTTGCAAAATGTGGGTTTTTTTCTCCTTTTGTAAAATGCAATTTCTCCATCAAGAATGTGCGGGAAATAAGTGTTTTTTTAATCAATGACTCCATCAATACATATATTTATCCAGGACTGTAAAGAGGTGTCTTGCTAACAGCTGCACTGACTGAGAACAGGGCTATCTCTCAAGCGATCTGGTGCAACAGAGCCAAAAGAGAAAGTTTGTCAGTGACCTAAAAGCTTAATGATGGATAGAAGTCACATGGTAAAAACACCAACACTCGGTACAAGCCCCAGTGTGGACACAGTGGTATCAGCATAAATCCGCTTTCTGGGAGTTCAGCTCTGCCCTGCACAGGGGAGAAAATATGGACAACATAGGACTTTAAAAAAATAACAACTTGCCAATTCTGCCCACACGGGGTGGTAATTACACACAGAGCCCCCAAAGTGCTCAGTGCCCACACCACCTGTGTGCTTGGGATGGCCCAGCAGTGCCTCCCCTCTGCCAAGGGGCTGCCAAAGCCCGCTCCAGAACAGCTCCTGCCAGCAGCTCTGCTGCAATAAACAGCTTGGACTGGAAGATTTTGCTATCCCAGGTTTTTCCTTTACTTCAGGTAGGTGGTCACCATGCAGACAACTCAGCAGATCAAGAGTTCATCACCCTCTAACAGGGGAACAGAGCTGGGCAGGAACCTTCTGCACCTGCAACGTTAGAGATGGACGAGCCCCTGCTCACACCCAGGGCACAGGGACAGAACCCTCGTGACAGAACAGGGACATCAAGTCAGAAATGGGGGAAAAAAGGACGTTTCATACACTGTTGGCAACCACATCAGCAGGTCTGTGGCACAGGAGATTCACCTTAACTATACCAGCCATAGTTTTAGAATCAAGTGACAGCCAATTTTAGCAGATACAATTCAAACTTTCACTGAATTTTACTTAGTTTCCCCTATACTTCTAAAATTCATAATGCAAATATAACTGTTCTTATAAAATGGCAACTCAAAGAAAATCTGTACAGCAACACAAAGAAAATCCTTTTATCAAAGAAACAATCTTTACCTTAATCTATGAAGGAGGCAACATGCTGACTTAGGGTCAAAATTCAAGATCTTAAACATGCTGAAAATACTTAATCAACAACTAAAATTACCTATGCTTACTTTAGAGGTACAAAATTATTCTCCTCTTAAGAAGATAAATTGCTAGTGATTAAAGATATTTAAAAGATTAAAAAGCTAAAAGAACATGAAATCTGAATATGAAATATTCAGTCTTGCAAAACAAAATGAATTGTATATGATTCATGAACCATATTGTTAAGAATTAAATTGGAAATTTAATCCAAGTTTTATTGTAGATCAGAAAAATTTGAATTCTTGGTAAGATAAACTTAATTAAAAACACACATTTCCACAATACCAGGAACAAATGAATTACATCAAAGAGATGCATTAATTATATTTTGGCTTTTAATTAATGCCTATTGCCACACAACACTGAGGAGAAAGTTCTATTCAGTTCATTTACATCAGAACCCCAGCAATAATTATGTACTGTGACAGAAACAGGAAGTTCTAATTCTCCATCATATTCTTGAGTCCTCAAAATTGAACAACACAGCTGCAAGTAAATTATAACAAAAGGAAACCCAGTGTCAGCAAGGGTCAGGAGATCTCACTAAATTACCACTGACTGTGTTTAGCTGCTTAACGCTTTATGAATCCTACTGCAATTGCAAATGCACAAAGCTGGATTTGCAATTTAATATTTAATGTAATTTTAGAGTTGTGAACAAACGTCAATCACTTGAAAATATAGCTCCCCTCATAAAAAAAAAAAAAAAAAACAACAGAAAACCAAGCAAGCACCAAGCATAAAAACCATAAACAGAAGCTGATCCTTGAAAAAAACTCTTTTTTGATCTTTTTCCCCAACATCTACTTTTACAACAACACAGTGATACCATGTAAGTGAAGACAGCAAAAAAGCCACAACATCCAAGTCAGCACACATCCAAACCCATTATAGTGCTCTGCATTTTTTGGTGTCATTACAAAAAATCCCTTGAAACACCAACAGGTATTCAGTGTGTTGCATAACAGTAATCACCAAAATCTTCACGATGAAAATTAGATACCTCTGAACATGGTATTTCTCAAGGAACGCACTCTGAAATAATACTAGAATAATATTCATGGCATTACAAAACCAGAAGTTTATTTATTTTTTATTCAAAATGATTCTACAGAGCATCCTCAAGTCTTTACCTACCACTGTCTCAATGGTAAAATTTGTAATGTCTCCCATTTACTGACTTAATCTTACACTTTCCAGTACATAGTGCCATAGTAAAAATAACTATTTCAAATTTCTTCAATTCAGATACACAGAATAAACATAATACCACATAACACAGACCTCCACAGGAAATAGTCATTTTCCTTGAGACGATTTATTTCAAACTAGATCTATGTCAGATTAGTCATTAATAAACTTAGAGGATAATTTCTATGAAGACTACTGCTTCAGAAAAAAAGAAATTTGGAAATGATTAAAGAGAGGTCCTGTCCCTGACATAAATTTGCAGTTTATAGGCAACAGTGGAGCATCTGCATATTCCATGGAGAAGAAACTGGACAGACACAACTCTGAGGTCAGCACTGTAAAAACCTGACCATGCTCCTGGTGAGTATCTGTGATCTACGAACACTTAAATTTCACACACATGGAAAAATTAATTTGGCTTCACTATGGAGAAGGGTAACAGGAACAGCCCATGGACAAATCCCAGTGAGATGCTGAGCCTGGCAGGCAGAGGGGCCTCTCACAGGGCTGGATGCAGCTTTCCTGCAGCCGAGGGTATGGATAACATGCTGTCCTAAAAAACTCTCAGCAGAAGGGCACCCCACTGACAGGAGCTGACACATCCCCCAGCGTGGAACAGGTTTGTACCAGCTAAAGCCAATCCACACAGCTCATAACTGTACCTACATTCTGGTTCATACACAGCTCCCCTTTTGGTTACAAGATGGATTTTCTCCCGTTGCTTCCACCCAAAGCTGGGATGCCTGCAAAAACGCCAGGGGCAAAGGGATGCTGACACCAGCAACACTCACTGCAGCCCGGGAAGGGCTCGTGAAGCCTTTTTAAGCAGAATATTGCCTTCATTTGTGAGACGGGTGTTAGTCCCTTCCAAACAGGAGCCATGTGGTGTTGCAGACACCTCACCAAAGCAAACTACCAATATCCAATACCGAAAATCACTTCAAATTATGCATAACTTTGTATTCAATGGCAAACCAGAATAGTTACTCAAATATATTTTATTAGCAATTGGATTAACAGATTCTGGAGAAAGGGCTAATAATTCACCCTACTGCCCAGCACAAGACATTAATTTCATGAGAACAAATCCAGATCAGAAACTATCCTTTAATATGGATTCCCCTGACTCCAGTGAAGCCTGTGTTTTATAAAATTGAGGAGAAATATATCCAGGATCCAGGGACTTTTTTTTCCTCATTCTTCTTTATAGGAAGTTCCATAGATCCACTGCAATGGATATATTATTGCATTTTTAAAACAGAAGGACATTCCAACAAAGTAAACTGCATATTAGAAGCTTTGAAACTTCTAGGAGAAAAACTACCATTTGTGAAATTATGCTGGCTTGTATTTGGGCTTCACAGAATGATCAGACTCCGTGAAGGAACTATTTTAAACCTGAGCAGTCCTGGACAAGCAAGAGGTTCTGCAAAGGCAGTTCCTCTGCATAACAGAAGAAAGCAGGGGTGACACCAATGTTAACTGCAGAAGGCACAGGAGCCACAATCTCTTCAATCAATAAACTCCACCCAATTTGTGTAACTTGTCCCCTCCCCTCTAAGACAGGCAGCCAAGAACCCCTGCAGCTGCAAAGTAACATTATTATGGCATAGCCTCACACATGACACAAAGCCACACAACAGCAACATCTGCTGTTTTTCAAACAGAAACAAGCAGACCCCAAACCCATACAATTTGGCCGCTTTTGAGAAGACAGAATTGTTCTTCAGTGCCACCAGGAGAAGAATCACACATGACCAGGTTTATTCCAAACAGCTACACCTGTAACTTCATAGCAGCACCTTTTCCTCAGAATTGTTTTCCCCATTTTTGCTTGCTTCTAGATCCATGTGATCACCTCCATATGAACAAGAACTGAAACACTGTGTTAGGCTACAATGTTTTGCAATAAGCTTATGTCTCTCTGCGATCACCAAACAGCACTTTCCTCAGCTGCCAGCACCTGCCCTGTATGATGCTTTCCAGAGGCCAGAATTGGAGGAAACATCCATTTCCAAGTTTTCTACAGTACTGACACAAGGAAACAACAGGTCTTGTTTCCCTGGTTTCATACCTGGTGAAAAAATGCCTGCTTGCCTTCCAACCTACCCCACAGAATCCGCATGTAACAGGAAACCAAACAGTCTGGATGCAATCCTGTGCCATGTGCTCTGGGATGACCCTGCCTGAGCAGGGAGGCTGGACCAGATGGCCCACTGTGATCCCTTCCAACCTGACCCATTCTGTGATTCTGTGATTTTGTTTTTGCTCCTGTCCACAACTCTCCATTTGAAAAAGTACACAATTCCTTTTAAAACTGATCTTTTCAGCAAAAAGAATAATTTAAACCCCCCACAAAATGAACCTAAACCTATTTCTGTCTGCCATGCAAAGTGATGACACACTGTGCATTTGCCCAATTACACCTTGCTCAAAAGGAAAACACCTGCCTGCAACTGGACATTTCAAAATCTCTTTTCTTCACCATCTACAGAACATCATTCAGCAGCTTCCTGTCCCTCATCAAAAGCCCAGAGTAGGAACTTAAGAGCACTGAAGAGAAACTTGTCACTGTTTAAGATATTTACATATTTCTGCAAATATGATGTATACACCTTACTGTACAGTGACCCAGGGAAACCTAACTGCAGCACAATAAACACAGATCTCCTAAACTCAGTGGAAACCGCAGAAAAACCTTTCAGAACACTCTCTCCTACCTTAGGAAGCAAAAATTTTGAACCCTTAGGTGCCTGCCATGTAAAAACTGCAAGAATTGTCCAAAATATAAAAAACCTTTGTTAACACTAAGTGCAGGAAAACACGAAATCATCAACCTGGAAGTCCCAAAGGCTAAAAATAGTGATGAGAAGATGAAATACTAACTTGCCACACTGACACACATTTTGTATAGAATTTCACCAACGAGAAATGAATACTCTGGACTGATAAACTATTTTCCCTGTAACACGACTCGAATAGAGAGCAAGATGTTGCAGAAAGTGACAAACTTGAGGATTCTTTTCAGTTATCGAATTTAATCCCAGTCAAACCACAACGATTTGTACAAGACAGGTCTCCCACGGTGTTTCCTAATGTAACAAAACCACAAAATTATTTGCCACACCATTAGAAAAGTTGATCAAGAGAGTATCTGGCAGAGTAATGGAAACAGAGTTGCAGAAGGTTATTCTCTAAAGCCAGTTTAAGAAGTTTTAACAATCTTGAAAGTACCAGCCAAAATAAATGCATATATGAAAAATATTAAAAGGTAAGCTAAAAAGTACAGCATTATGTATATATGCATTTGTAGCATATAGTATGAAAAACACAACCAATTTTCTTCTAGTTTGCTCTAACCATGAGCCAAAAGAAACTTAAATTCTCACTAGAGAAGCTTTATGATGGCTGACTTTTTAATTATTTACCATAACATTAATTCCTTGAAGAAATAAACTATACACCCACTTAGAATAAAAGCATATGATAAGAAATAGGTGAATTTGATGAGTTATATGAAAATTCGAGTTTCATAAAGATATAATGAAACACTGCACGTGCTTACCTGTCTGGATCTGGGTCTGCCAGGGGAGAACTTGCGTTTGGTGATGGCCGGTTTTCCCATGCCGATTTTTGGAGTGACTGATATGTAGGTGGTTGGGAGAGCGCTCCCAGCAGCTGGAGGCAGCGCTGGGGGCTGACTGTGCTGCACATCTCGTGCAGAATGCAAGTCTAGAGAAACGTCCAGCGAGGAAGACACATTTGCCTTGTGTAGATTAAGTGATGGGGGAAGTGAGGGGCAAGTCTCAGCCGGTGGTTTTAAGGGTTTGTCTCCAACTGGTGAAATATTTGCAACACCTCCATTTGAAGCAGTAGTTTCTACTGCTAAAAGAGCTGGTGCTTCTGACTTCTCATGGGTTTCTTCCTTTTCTACATCTTTCTGCACTTTTATTATTTCCAGTTGTTGTTCTATGGGGACAGAAATTTCTCCTTTTCTCTCAGTCTCCAGCGTTTCTGGTGTCACAGTCATGGTCTCAGGCACTGCAGACAGAGACCGAGAGTCTGCTGTGGACACTTCTGACACCTCCACACCACCCTGAGGCAGCTGTGTCTCCTCAGCCTGTTTGTCCAGCTCCTGCTGTGCTGCAGCTGGAACACCTTCCACCACTTCCATCATTTTCTCAGTCTGACTGTCACCAGGTGCTGGTGTCTTTTTAGGAGACATTTCCATTTCAGCTGAATTGACTTCAACAGAGACTTCTGCTGCCAGTTGTGTGGTCTTTTCTTCTGGTGATGTGCCTGTAATTAAGTACAACCATATTAAAGGCTTGCTGTGAAAAAGAAAAAAAACTTCTGGTGTACTGGTCAACAAGTATACTTGGTACACATCGTGCAGGCCAAGCACATATCACTTTACTTCAGTGAATTTAATACGTAGCTTAAAATATACTTCAGAAATATCCTTCTTTGTACCTATTTTTACAGTAGTCTATATTTTTAGTTCATTATCTTTCTTCCCTGAAAACACAGCAGAGTAAATTACAAGAAAGTAGACCCAAGATTAACTTTTGAGGAACTGAACACACATTTCCAGGTAGGCAGCCAAAAGTAGTTTCTTCATTTTAATTTCTGTGTATTGAAGATGTATGCTATCATAAATTAATGTATTTTAAGGTACTGTCCAAACACTTCCAAAGAGCTAAGAAGAACAAGACAAGTACAAATAAAAACCATTTTCCTCCTAAAACTCTTTCAGACTGTAGGAAATTGGCTGAAATGAAAACAGCTGCTGCTGGTTTAATTTAATTTACTAATGTATTTTGAATTTCTTTCAAAAATATTTGTCTAGCCTTCCCTTGAACCAAATCAAGCATCTTTCATCCACAACCTTCTTCATCAAGGAGTTCCAGAGTTCTTGTTCCACTCTATAACGAACCACATTCTTTGCTCTGAATTTGGCTTCTCACACCTTCCTTTGGTGAGCCCTGATTCTCTTAGAGGCCACTTGCTTTCTATTACACTTGCACTCTTAAACTCACGCTGCTGCAATGTCCTCAGCCACTAAGTTCACAGCCAGCATTTCACTGTGAGTATTTCTTCACAGTTTAAATCATGGCCCTTCTACTGCAGGCTGTGATGCACAACAGAGTGACCACAGCTAATCTGAAAAGCTGGGTTTTTTTTATTTTGTCTTTAAATGCAAGTTTCTTGTCTCCCCTTTTAGCAACCATTCTCCAACATCATCCGGGACTGGATGGGACACACTGGCACGTTCTTTACCCCGATATTGGTCCCTAACACATTCAGAGGACTTGACCCTTCTTTAGCTGCTCCTCCCTGTGTCCATGGTAAGATGCAGTTTCTCCCAAACCAGAAATGATCGGCTGCTGCAACCGTGTCTGGAAGATTCTCTTTTACTTAAAAAGAGGGAAAAAAACCAAACCAGGAAATCCTTAACCAAGGATACCTGTGGAGTTACAACCAAAAAGCACATAAGAAAAAGTGTGAGTGACTGTATTTGAATAGCAACAAATCACTGGGTTTTACTATAAACTCCCAGAGTACCAAGCATTCAACTATTTTTTCAGCTTGGAGAAAGCCAGTTCCAACAGAAAAGGAAACCACACAAGAAGACCCAAACAAGTAAACCAACACAAATATTCTGAAGACTTCTCTTTGCCTTCGGTAAAACACTTCTTCAGAAAAAAGAATTAATACTCTTGCTCAAGAGCTCAGATAGAGCTGTTACAATGGGTCTCCTACTGCTTTCTAGGCACTTTTCCCCCTTACATTTATAAAGCACTGCAAACCTTACTGACTGCAAGAGGGTTCTGAACTGGTATTTTCTCAGAGGGAAAAACTCTCTTACCTTCTGTGACACACCCAACAGCTGATTCCTGATCAGGGCCATCACCAGTAATGGGTTGCTCCTGAAATGCCATATCCTCTCCACAACTTTCCATTTCCATTTCATTTGTACAAGCTTGAGGAGAAGCAAAGCAGTTATTAAAATTGCTGTGTTTCTTCTATTACTTTGGCATCAGCAACTGCTGTCACTCTTTGACCTTTTGGCTAAAGAGACTGATATTTAATGATGATAGGATTTAAGACAAGTCAGGTCAATAAGAAGGTTAAAGAGACTACACAGTACTCCTTAAAAATTAAGAACCTTTAACTCAAAACTGAAGCTGTAAAACTGAAGCTGTTTTACACCTTTCAGATAGCAAAACCTGTCTATAAGGCAATTACATACACCGAAGAGTGAAAATATACACACAGTCACAGACTTTTGCATAGCCTGAGCAATACAAGAAAGAATTCTCTTAAATTCCAAGCCTGTAAAATTCAACAGAACTGGCAGCACGAAGGCTTCAAATTCGTACACAAATACTACAATGGATTATGGCATAGACAGGAGGTTCCAGCTGCTATCAGCACTTGGAACACTGATTTTCACCTCACCTGTTCAACAACATGAAAACTGAATTTTGCCACTTTAGAACTAGGATATCTTAATCTTTGCATGGAAAAGGCACTACTGAATGCTTCTCTGGCTGACAGGATCATTATAGAGCACAGAAACAGGAAATACTTTTTTTTTCCCCTTGAGTAAAAGCTCTTTCAGTTAAGGAAATTCATTTAAATGCACTAGATGAAGTATGGAAAACAAAGTATACAGCAAGCATTAACTTAAAGGGAACTGATCCTTCATGGATGTTGGCACAAAAAAAGTAAAACAAATATAGCTTTCTGCATCAAGAAAGTCTTTTTTAAGTTTAAAGAGCCAGAAACTATTAGGTGATACTACTTTTAGCACCCTAAAAGCTTCTCTCAGACTCTGCCAACTTTAAAATGATATTTTAACTTCGAGGAAATGATGATTTAGATTGGCTCCAAATCTGATTTTAAAGTACAAAAGTGCTCTCCTGGGTATAAAACACTGCATGACTGTACTAATGTAACAGCTGCAGATTACTCCTAGTAGCTGAGATGACAGTCCTGTCCTTCCTTGGGGAGAAGAGCACGCTTGTCAATGCTTCTACCAGCTAGAACTCCTAACAGAGGCATTACTGAAAACTTCAGCCTTCCAGATAAACCTGCTGCTTATTCAAAAGGGGGTTTGGTTTGTAGGAGACTGGGAGTTGTCCCAGTGTATGTTTTGGGTTGGACATCTTTAAAATGCTCTCAGAACACTGCCTGGGAGTGCACAGCCTCTCCTAGGCTTTCAGAAGGGATCTGCAAAGGCTGAAGTGGCCACTCCTCCTAACCTGATGCCCGTGATCACTGGCAGAGTGAACTCATTTACAGCCATTCACCTGCTGTCCCTGCCCTTCCTGCAGAGCACCTTTTCCATCAGGTCTCTACTGCTCACAGAAGGTAATGTACAGGCTAACATCAAACGGGATGACTTGTTTATGCAAAACATCGGTTTGAACACAAACATTAGAGTTTTGTTGTAGTCCAACACTTCCCCTTTCCTGCCAAAATTTACCATGCTTTCAAATCCACATACTTATGGATAACAAGATCAGTGCACAAGCACTGCTGCTTAAGCCCAAAAATTCACAGCACAGTGGTTGTGCAGTTGATCTGTCACCTTTCACCTCACTTCTGAATTTAGTCACAGCTGTACTTCTCCAGGGAAACTCAGCCTGGATGAGTGTAGGTGCTGCCCAACAGAGCACGTGGTGGGAAATACACAAAGGCATTTAGGTGTGAGTTTATTGCACAGTTCTTGTGGATGACCCACTGGACTCAGATCAGCAGATTCAAATTATCTCTGTGCTCCCTTACTGTTACTGACTGATTTTTTAAAAAATACTTTACACTTTTCCACAGCTTTCCTTCCTGCCTTCTGCTTAATTTGTCCACTTAGACAAGAACCTCTCAGAAACAAGATGACTGATCATATATTGCTTTGAAAAAGGACACCTATTAAAAGCTGTCTAGTTAAATATACACCTGTCCCTTGAACACAGCCCAGCTGCCAGTGCTGTGTCCTTCCTGGATACAGGAGGAGAATGGGCACTGTGAGACTGACCAGCAGCAAGAGAGAAGCTGGAGAACTGGATGTCTCCAGGAACATCTACCAGGCACAAATGCATGGAATAGCCAGGCTGTCAAATGAATACATTTATGAACTGTACCACATCCAAAAAAAATCAGAGAAGTTTACAGCTACAGGCCAAGAGGATGGAGCTGGAAGGTTGAGAGCCACAATTAAGGTGCTCACTAGCCCATGTTTGTGTCTAGGATCCTGAAACCAGAAAAACCACCCATGGATTGCTGCTGTTAGACAAAGGAAGGAATGAACTCCACGAAGTAGAATTTAAGAGGCTGGTTCACAAAAGACTTGGTGAGAGAGCTGCAGATGTTACATTTGATGTTAGATTTTGGAACTGTGAAGTTTAAGTTTGATTACCTGTTACACTGTCAGGTTCAGGAATGAGTTCAGAAGTGTTCATTACATCGCATGACTGAGTCTGATCCCCTTCTTGTCTACAGAGAGTGCAGATGTAGTCTTTCAATTGAGACTCCAATTCACTACCTGGAGATCTGTCACATTCTATGTGAATCCATCTGGGGAGATTAATTGATTGTGATTTAATTTATTGTGACTATTATTGTAAAAATAAAAATATAAAGCATCACAGTAAAAATCAATTTAAAAATTGCACTGTTTCCCATTCCTATGGGGAAATAAAGATTTTAAACCAATGCTTGATTATAGAGAATTTTAGAGGAATAAGCATGATATGTCAGCATGTCAAACAGTGAACAAACCTAAACATGAAGACCTAAATTGTCCCTAAAGCCAATCAGACTCCACAAGATGTAGAGCATCATCATGATGTTGCACAGTGAGATACAATACCACTGAATATGAAGCATAGCTTACATTCTTAAAATGTTCCAAATAGTCTAGTTTTTTATAATTACTGGAATAGAAAAACACAGAAAATTAAACAGAAGATATAAACTTGAAAATGAAAAAAAATCCAGATCACTGCACACAATAGCCTTTAGACTTTAGTATAATGTCTTTTCTACCTTGCTTCCTGACAAAATAGGTGCAATGCAAGAAGCAGCTGCAGCTGCAGCAAGCAACTGCCAGGTACCCTCAGGTAACGGCTAATTAATACTTATTTGCTACGATTAAAATAAAGCTACCTACTATTGTTCACTGTATTCAGGGATGAAGGATCAAGGAGCTGCACAAGATCCTGTGGCTCTGCACACCAAACACAGTGTACATCCTTCCCAGAAACACGTCACTGTCACACAGTTCATCACAAGCTTTATGCATTTTAGTACAAATCAACAGAAATTTGAATTCTTACCTTTTGCACATGTGACAATGCAACATATCTTTCTGGAAGTCTTGGAGGCACAGTTTTTCACAGAAAGGACAAGATAAGTTGTCTTGCTGTTGGTAACAACTGTCACATACCAAACAATTATGGTGCCACTGACAACTTGTTCGTGTGCCACACTCAGCACATACTCTACAGTTCTAGAGATCACAAGAATTTAGTAGTTAATTATGATATGTCACAATGTGATAGAACTGCCATTAACTGACATTTTCCTGTTCTGAATTAAATTTAATAGCTTTTGTCATTGATAACACAAAAAGTTATCCAAGATCTGACAGCAGAGTATGAATAACCTGCACAACAGCAAGAAGTTTCCTGGCACTACTCCCTGACTTGAAAGAAGTATTTCTTATGAGACCAAACTTTTTTATTGCTAATCTCAGTTATCCTATGACTGCCACAAACTGATAAAACATTATATACATCTCATATACAGGGATTTCCCTCATTATGCTGGAATTACTTACAAAGTTCCTGATACAACAACAAATTCATCCTGCCCTCCTCAAATGCAAAGGACCCCATGAGCTGCAGAACTGTTTCGGTAAGCAAGGAGGAGTTGAATAGAAAGAGACTTCAAGTATAGATTACATACACTACTACACAGCTTTGAGTTTACATTTTAGCTCCCATTATATCATGAGAGCAGCTGTTAATAACTGAAAGTTATCCACTCCACCTGGATCCTATACTTCTCTTTTCCCTACGGAAGTTGATTTACTGCCCTATATAGGCTGCTTCAGCCACAGCACTGACAGCTCCCCCCATGGAGCAGCTGTAGAGCCAAAGGATTTATATCCAAGTGGGATTCCTTCAGAAATTACAAATTATGTTGCATGGCAACAGCAATCCACAATACACCTGGAACAGCATCATGTGGATAACAAACTTTGGACCCTTATAACGACCAGGAATTACTCTGAAACTTTTCCACTTACTTTACATTTCCAACCATTCGTTGGTACGGCATCCATAACCGGCTGCAGACAGAAAGTGTGGTAGCCTTTGTCGCATGTATCGCACACCAGCATCTTGTTGTCTTCCCCAGAGTGTCTAAGAAAAGTAACAAGTGATCAAAAATCACTCAAATAAGCAGCAACAAAATATCTGTTTCACGGGAAGTCTAAACAGGAAGACACAGGTGAGCACATAAAAATGTACAAATACTACTTACAAATATCTCCAGAGACAATGCCTTCAAATTCATTTTTAAATAGGAGTGCAGACCACTATGTTTATTCACCAAGATCTGTGCAACCATTCTGAATTCTAGGTATTGGCCCACTTTCACTTACAGATGTGTAGGCAGGTTTAATGGCCTTTCTGTACTGAAATCAGTTTAAAATCTGCAATATAGATTTTATTTCTTTCTGAAGAGAACATCCAATTGTACTTGTTTCTGCAGTCTGACTGCAATTTTTCCAAAGGAAAAAAGGAGCCATCAAGTCTGACTCTCGGAGCTCCTACAATGTCAGACAATATGACTGCAAGAGCAAAACAAACATTTAAGGAAGAGATTTCAATTTTCCTACAATGATGTATTACAGAGCTCCACCACAGATTCCAGTGATAAAATAAATTTGCTGAGAATAAGACAAATAGTTTGGTAATATCTAAAGGCATTGTGTTCTGCCTTAGTTTAAATAAATTAATCCAGTAAGTAAACAAGCAACAAGATTTGCCTAGATAAAGCCTTTCAGTGTATGGCTGGATACGACCTCATTCCTGGGAGATCTGCTATTTTAAAAACCCCTCTCTTTGCATGAAGATACGCTTAAAATGCTGTTCTTCCAATAGTGGCGAGAAGCTGCCATACTGCATTAAGTAATTATTGAATCAAAGAATGGTTTGGGTTGGAAGGGACTTTAAAGATCATCCAGTTCCATGGCCAGGGACACCTCCCACTAGACCAGGCTGCCCAAAGCCCATCCAGCCTGGCCTTGGACACTTCCAGGGTGAGGCATCCACGGCTTCTCTGGGCAACCTGTTCCAAGTGCCCCTCAGCCCAGCCTGTACTTGTGCCTGGGACTGCCCCAGCCCAGGAGCAGGACATTGCACTCGGCCTTGTTGAAGTTCATGAGGGTCACACAGCCCCACCTCTCCAGCCTGCCCAGGCCCCTCTGGATGGTTCCCTTCTCTCCAGCATCAGCTGCCCCTCACACCTTGGTGCCAGTGGCAAACTCAGAGGGTGCTCTCAACCCCACTGTCCATGGCATGGTGAAGATGTTTAACAGCACCAGTCCCAATTCCGACCCCTGAGGAACAACACCCATTACTGGGCTCCACTTGGACATCGAGCCATTGACCCCAACTCTCTGAGTGTGGCCATCAAGCCAATTCCTAATCCACAGAGTGCTCCATCTGTCAAACCCATTTCTCTCCAGTTTAGAGACAAGGATACTGAAGTGTTGGACAGTGCTGAACACGCTGTACAAGTCCAGGTAGGTGACATCAGTTGCTCTTCCCGCATCCACTAATTCTGTAATCCCATCACAGCAGGCACCAAATTTCTCAGGCACTGTTTGCCCTCAGTGAAGTCACTGTTGTCTGTCACCATCACCTCCTCATGTCCCGCGTGCCTCAGCACAGTTTCAGGGAGGATCTGCTCCATGACTTTGCGAGGCACAGAGGTGAGACTGGCCTGTGGTTCCCCAGGTCTTCCTTATTTCCCTTTGTAAAAATGGGGGCCATGTTTCCCCTCTTCCAGCCAGCAGGAACTTCACCAGACTGCCACAATTTCTCAAATATGATGGATAGCAACTTAGCCACTTCATTCACCAGTTCCCTCAGGAGCCATGGATGTATCTCACAAGGTGCCATGGACTGGGTGTGAACACTCTCTACTTTTTCACTGGAGAGGAGGTTTGTTAGCAGATGCTGTAATTACCCAGTACAACAATTTTCAGGATCCTTTTTAGAATGTGTTTCTCTGTTCTAGCTTCACTGCTGAGATTTGCTATCTGCTGTGTGTGATCAGGGAGAACCATTTTTTTTGAAGTAGGTTGAGTGAATGCTAGCAAATACCAAGTGTTCTGCTTGGAAAACAGGAAAGCACTGATCAGATATATGAGGCAGTAGTAAAGTGGGTTTCTTTCCTTCATACTGCCCCAGCTGATCTGACTAAACCTGAACAAAATTCTTATTTCTTTTCCAGTAAGTCCATCAAAAAACAAGCAGGAGAAAGAACCCTGCAGTGCCCATCAGATTAAGTTATAAGAGAACAAGCCCACAAGCAGTCAGAGTTTTCTAAGTGAACCCTTAGAGTGCCACAGCAATTAAGTTGTCTGTCTGGTGCAACTCCTCAATCATGGTCACTCATGTCACTTTGTTTCTCTGCTCAACTAAGCCACAGTTTTGTTTCCATAATTCACTATCAGCCTCTGAAAGACATTCAGAGAGGGCCTGCCCAGTGCGAAGGTACAGGCACAACTGAACTGCCAGCTGAGTAAAAGCACAGGTTCCCAGACTGTGAAAGCACTGCATTAAAATTATTTGTTTATTGGTAAACTTTGAGAAAAATCTTCCTGTATAAAAGGAGGAAGAAATCAGAATGCTTTGCTGCTTTCCAGAACCTGCCAAGATAATGATAACTCTGGGGGTAAAACACACAGGACTTCCAGCTCAGCTCTTTTGGAACAGTTTCCAACACAAGGGTTTGCTCAGCTACTTAATACAGTACCAGAACAGACAGAGATGGGCAAATGATCTACACTTTTTGGAAAAAACCCCAAACACGCAATAAAATAGGCATTTCAAAATCACAGCACATAAATCTCACAGCACCCTCCTCCATGTCCTGTAAAGCTCACTTACTTGCAGTTCTGGCACACTTTGCAATCAGGACACTGCCAACCTGCTCTTTTTAAAGGTGTAACTTGAATGTCCAGACACATCCCATGGTAGTGCTGGCCACAGGTAGTACAAAAAAGTTGATCTAAGAGGTCTCCAGGGCTGTCGCACACTGCACAGTTTGCTTCTTCCTTCGCTAAAAAGAAATATTTTTTTCAATTATTATTCTGTTTAAAATTATGAACAATTCAATGAACCCCAAGAATTATTTAGTAGTTCTTATGCATACAAAACTTGATCATTCTTATGAAATTCAAATTTAATTAATATATTTAATAGGTACTACTTCAATTCCGTTTTCTCAACTAATCTTCTCATAACAAAAGGACATCAATTTTAAACCTTAATGAAGTCTTACAAAAAGAAACAGTTTTATTCTCCTCGAGATAAAGCTGAGAGCTTTGGAACCAACTCCTCTGTGGAACAAGTACAAAATAAAGCTCCTAACAGATCTAAATCTATTATTTAGCTGAAGTGTTTGCAAGAAGATTGCTCTAACTTGGGTTAGGACAAACAAGTCTATCAATTTGAACTAAAACCTGACAGAAGACAAGCCTTAGCAGTAAACCTCGTCCATGTTCTGTCATTAAAAGAAAAATACTTTGCTGTGCAACACTGTTGGTCTTTAAAAACAGAAGCGTATGAACTCACACCTTTCCTATCCCCAAACACTCAGGAATTGCGGGATCCATGAACTGTGAAAGTGCATCTAAACAAATGCATTCTTAAGCTGAGCCTATGACAGAGCAGTTTTCACAAAACCTGGTACTAATTTTGTCATGTGAACACTGTGTACTTACATCTTTCAGGAGCCTGATCAATGTGGTCTGGACAAAGGAGGGACAAGTTACTGAAATCCTGAAATGTGCCTGCTCCAGCAGCACAGGGGTAATGGTACATCTGGGTACATTTCTCTTCACAGCATTTGATAGTGGCTCCAAGGTGCTTACAAAATGCACATCGCTGAAAAACAAACACAACAACTCATTCAAAAACTACTTTTTCTTGTAGATTTTCAGCCAGAGCTGTTTCCCTCCTTCATTTGGCAGAAGAACACCTTGGCCAGTAGGAGGTAGTGAATACTGAGAAGGAAACTAGTGAGTGGTGTCTTTCAGTGGCACTCCCAAGTCTTTACTTAAAATGTTTAATGAAACCCACTCTAAATGTGCTCTGACAATTAAGATTCTTCTTGTCACAGAAAAGCATTTTTGTTCTGTGTTACTTAACTTGAGCTGTGCCTTCAGTAACAAGGCTTGGAGACTTATTCTGAAAATAAAGGCAGATGACACCATGCTGTCAATAGGTTATGACTAAAAACCACATGGCTCTGTAAGCTGTAACATAAAACCAGACACACTAATCAGAAATGCAAATGGAAATCAAATATGATGCTCTCCCAGAAATCTTACCGGCATTATACAATTCTCTCTGGGATGATAATGCATTACATAATCTTGCACTTTCTTTCATCCTGCCTTTCAAGACTACACAAATATCACCACCAAACTTTGAGAAGTAATAAATAAGCACGATTATTATTAGACATCAGAGAAATAATTTCTCAGAAAGAACTATGCAATGATCCTCCAATTCTCTAGTCAAGAGAAAGCAGAGTCTATCAGTCTGCTTGTAAAAAATCACCCACACCTTTCTTATTCAGTTAATCAATCTTTTTTCTTTCGTGGATTCATTACAGTCCCTGAAGCACTGTAACATGCTTTTGCACTTTTTCACCAAGGCAACAATACTTTTTAAGGCACAGCACCGTAAGATTTTGAGTAAACTTAAGAAAAAACAGGTCAGTGGCTCACAGGAAGACGTACATAATATACAGCAACAACTGAGCTCAGGGACTCTCATTTTTCACAATAGAGTGAAAACTGGAATGTTTGATTACTAGCTGAAGTGCCGAGTAACATCCAAATATGAATATAAACCAAATCAAAGAAAAGTTATGTACTACATCTGCTTAATTCTTAGAATACAGACAATATTTATTACCATAATTCTTCTCTGTTTCAAAGCCTGGCATGAAATTAGGCATGAAATAGTGCTACTACAAGTCCACAGATATCAAAACCAGCCCATACAAAAATACAAATCACAAAGCTGCCTGTGTCAACAGCTACACTGATATTCTTTAAAACCAGATGAAATGAACACTTTCAGAAAAATATCTGCCTGCACCACAACTCATGGACAAGAGACAGAAAAAATATTGGTGTATGCTAAACAGAACTGCAGTGTAAAAAGATAAAATTGCTCTGGCACAGAAATTAAAGGGGGTCACCAAGGAGAACTACTTCCAAGTTTGTGGGTTACGACGCTCAGCCCAGTCCTCTGATCTGCAGGGCATCTCACCTCCACCCACGTCTAACGCCTGCTGACAGCATGGGCAAGGTGCACGCTGTTACTTCAGCAGCTGGAATGCAGAGGAGAGCAGGGGGGACAAGATAAGCAAACGATAACATGGAGCTCCCGAAGCAGGGGACAGCAGCAGCAATGGTAATTGCATTTATGGTAATTACATTTGTGGATGGCCAACAAAACCAAAGTCCTGCAAGAAACTCCTTTCAGGAAATGATACCTTCAGTGAACGCTTGCTGAGGACGCTGCAGAAGGTAAATCCTGAATTTAGATGTAAAACCATGAAAATACAGCCCCCAAAGCCTCCAGCTTCAAGAACCGCAGCTGCACATTGAGCCACACACAACCACTGCCCTGTTTTGTCCCTGACGTTCTGAAAACTATGGAGATGGACCAGGTTTAGCTAACACCCAACTCTTACAGGCCACGCTTTTCTCAAAGATTTTACTCAGTACAAAAAAAAAAAAAATAGGAAGGGGAACTTGGGACGAGCTAAGGTCCAAAACATATCCCTCCAAAAAGTATTCAACAAGACTGCGTTGGATCCCATCATTGACCCTTAATAACTATTTAATCAGGAAAAGAAAATTATGAAAGAACTGTAAGCACTCAATCCAACATTTATTACAAGCTGGGAATAATGGAATAAATAGCAATATAAATGGCATTTTAAAATACCACATCTGTTTTCCAAAACCACCGATCAGCCATGGTACGTAGCAAATATAAAATCAGAATGGAACTTTTCCCAAACGCTCTATGACTAAATGATAAAATTATTAGAAACGAGCAAACAACAGGATTACTAAAAAACCTTGAAAAATGTTGATGTTGATTTAAGGAACCACATAAAGATGCTGGAAGAAAAATGGAAGCCCAAATTAAATGTAATTGAACCCTTCAAACCCATCTGCTAAACTGCACTGGCAATGAAAAGCATTTGGCAGATAAGTGAAACACACTTTGAAAACAATGTGGTATATATCATCTGAAGCAAATAAAAAGCACAGAATATCAACATTTGCTGAATTTGTAAGAGAGATAAAGCAGTCTGAAGAAACTAATGCCCAAAGGGGTTTTTTTGGCAGCAGATGTTGGTGAGAAGAGTTACTTTTCCAGCACTAGAAGCCAACACTCCTCTGAAGCCAGGCCCCATGCTACGACCCCAACAGAACAGCAGAAGTGTATTAAATTAAACAAAAGAAATTAAAAGCTCTGCTAAATAAAATCAGTAATGAATACTACTTTACTATTGCTAAAGCATGGAATCATGACGAGATGGAATGAAGGAATAAATCATATTGCCCATGAGATCCATGCCCATATGAGGACAGTATCAGAGCCAGGGACGGTCTGGAGTCTCCAGTTTCATTTGTGTGAGCACAAAATAAGGTGCTGAGTGCAGGGGGTGGACGCTAATTCCGAGTATTCAAAGGGCAGGTATTGGAAAATGGTAAGCTGTCAAAGCAAGACAAACACTGTTTTGTTTATGGATCAAATAATTTTACATTCCTGTTCTACAGGAAAAAACCCCAGCTTTACAAGGTGTCAGAAAGCTGGAGAAATAATTCATTATTTATTCATAGTACATTCAAAGAAATAAACTAGAGCAGAACCAGCAGACTACTTTCCTCCTCAGAAAATCCTTCACTGGTTACCAACTGCTCCCTTCAGCAAGTTCCTCGTGCAGTCATCCATAGCAAGAAAGCTCTGAGCCCATCCCTACTTGTGCTACTTCTTACTATTGTGATTTCCATCATTTAAAACTGCCCACTCCTCTTCCTACTTGGCCCTTTTGACTTTTTTTTAATATCTGCTTTTTCAGACTGAAAAAGAACTAATTTTTTAAAAGCAAAAGCTATGCCATCTTTCAAATTTAATTTCAAAATTCCCTTTATTTACTAATCCCATTGGCTCAAATATGACATTGTTGTACAAATACAGTGGAAAAGGAAGAACTAAATGAACTAACAGAAAACATAAGAAAACCTGATCAATCACCTCCTCTGTATTCCAGCTCCATGGGAGAACATCCTCCATGAAACAGAGTGACAGAAACCAAATAGAAGATTTCCAGTAAGACAAGAACTTGTACCTCTCCTTGCTACAACTGTAACTGCACCAAAACCAGCTAAACAAAAACGTTAATTCTGCCTTGTTCAGCTCAGCTGAATGTCACAGATCCCACTGGCTTTACTGGAAACAGATGGCCAAACTGGAAAATGGTGACAAGAGCAGCAGCTCAGTGTTTACATATTTCTAACCTTCCTGCTGCTCCATACTTCAGAGCAGTCCAAAATCCTGTGCAAGTTCAAATGAGAAAAAGATGCCTGTAAGACAATGTAGGATTTTATCCAGATAGTACACAGAACCAATCAGAGGTCATGCTTTACCATGATTTTATTGCCCTTAGAATTACTTTATAGTATTACTGTCTTGTCCAGCAACTGGACAAGTAACAACCCTTAGAGGGCAGACATTACAGGAAGGCTAAAATAGTCTTTGAATAAGTACTCTGCAACCCGGTTAGTGTCCTCAACCTGAACCTTAGTACTAAGAATTGCAAAATGTTTTTAAGCAAAAATCACAAAAGGTTTTCACTGATTATGAACTTTTTCTTTAAAAAACATCAGCTGACAAAACTTACGAGAACAATGCGAAATTTTAGTTTTACGACAGTGTACCCAAAAATACTTGCAAGCCATCTGTCCTCGGTTGAACAATTTAATGTATAACCTGTAAGAACAAATTTCAGACTTGTTTAGCTGCTGAGAAATGCTGTCACACAAAGCTGTGACTGAAGAGAACTGGACCTTAACAACCTGTCATTAATGAGAGCATGAAGAAATTTTCACATAAACAGTGATTAATGAAGTATGTTTTCTGCTAGTTCTGATAATCTTCATTGATTACTCCATCATCTAGAAAAAGCTTTATATTGCTTGCAGACACTAATCACCATTAGCACCTCTCATGTCAAATGCACTGGTTTAAGTACCATAAAGCACTAAAGAGCACAATGCAGTAAAACGGCAACATAAAAACAATTAATGGCTTTCAAATGAACTACTGATTAGAAGTACTAAACAGAACACCTTTCCAGGAGTACTGGGAATTACCTTCTAGCTTTTTAGTTTTATATGACTCATGTCACAGATTTGGAAATTACTTCAATTTATAACAAGCAAGTCAATCAGAGATCAGTTCTTCTTCTTCCTCAAAGCTTAACACAGTGACTCAACACATGTAATCAAGGTAGAAAGCAGAAGTCCTTTTAAGTGTGGAAATTTCAGGCTCTCTACAAGTCACTACTTTGTTTCTCATTCCCACCAGCTGCCTCTCTTTTTCACCTTCATTAAAAATTACATTAAATAAATTGTGTTGATATCAAGGCATTTAATATTTCAGAGAAAAAAGCATTCAGGTTATGGAGGGGTGTTTTTTGTAATAGTGGTGAATAGGTTAAAAACTTGCAAGAATCAAGTTTGCTCAGTAAGATACCATTTTTTATTTGAAACCTGAAATAGTTAGAAGAAAACATGCAAACTTTATGGCATACAAATTCTTCCTCATATAATCCTAAATGTTCCCAAACCCTGTTTATTCAGAAGCTCCATGGAAGGGTTTGGGTGCCTTAAAGCTGTGTTCCCCATGTCATTGCATAAGCTAGTGGAATAACTGCATGCATATGCTTTCCCTCACAGACTCTGCCTTTGCTGTTTTCACACTTTCATGAGGGAAAATGGGGATTTTTATTCACCTCCTCGCTTTCTGCAAGATTTAGGATAATGTAAATGTTTTGAGTGAGGCTCAGCTTTTCCACAGCTAACAAGCAGCTACTCCCTTAATTCCCATCTAATATCCACCGTGGCAGAAGAGCACACACGAGCCTGTTGTTTAGTTAGACTGTCAACAACAAGAAGGTCAATAATGTTTAATGTAATTTGAACTGTGGTTATTAGGCTTCAGCATCAGCAACTCCAGGACAAACAAGGCAAGAACAGAAATCATCAGCTTTGGTTTGAGGCTGCTTTTGGCAGGCTCAGGAAACAGACTATTGTGCCAGTTCCATTTGATTCATGCTCGGAAGGTCTTAAGAAGTATGTGTAGACATTTCTTTGTGTTGGCAGAGCACAGGCTGAGCCACAAATGGTTGGAGGCTTGAGAAAAAATAAATGAGGGAAACATTGCTCCATGCTTATTGTTTAATGATCTTCTCTAGGCATCTGTTACTGGTCACTGTGGAACACACTGGGATGAAGTCAACTCTCTGTCGAATCCAGCATGGCTCCTACACTCCTAAATCATATATAGGGATTCTGAAGTAGCTCAAACACACTATAGGCTATGTCATAAGTGCATTTATAAAGCCATTTAAAGTGAAAGGAGAATTTACTGCTCATACAGCCACAGTGTGCTTCCAAACGACACAAGGCTTGACGAGGACATCCAAACTTCATTATACTTAATAAGGCTGAGTCATTTTATGGAATTTACTTCATGGCAATTCAGTCAATCAAACAGTGGCTGTCCATTTTCAGGCTCCACTGACAATACTGGCCAGATCTCCACTGCCTGTAGCTGGAATTTAAACACAGCTCACAGGTAGGCACATCCACAGGGAGGTCAAAATTTAGACGACAGTTTTGAGCTGTCGTGTGTTGACACAAGTTCTCCATTGGTACCACAGCCAAGTCCACACCAAAGTTTTTCTCAGCATGGCCCTATCAAAGAAGGGATGTGAATGAAGACTATTTAAAAAGATTTCCATATAAATTCTCTTCTATTTTCCCAAGTTTCTTGAACAATAAAAAGTTGGGCTAAAGCTTCTCATAACACATGTCTAAATTCTCTTCAATACTTCTGGAACACTAAGACAAAACCTTCCAGCCATTTCTGAGAAAAGTCATTAAGAAAAACATTTTGCTCATCTTAAAAACAACCTCATTCATGGGACTTGCAATTCACCATGAGTTTTAGTGTGGGGGATGTGGATGATGCAACTTCTGCCCTATCCCTGCAGATCTATCCAGATGTGACCAACCTTGAGAAAACTACCTTTTTTTTTTTCAATGTAAAACACTTCCAAAAAAGTTCATCAATAATAAACCACAGAAAAACCTACTCTCATTGATCATGACTGATCCTCTCCAATTTCTTTCACTGATTGGACATCATGTACTTTCTGCAAAGATTCCTTCAGTCTGACAAGGATTAGAGGGAGGAAGTCTGTAATAAATACTCTAAGCCTAAGCACAAAAAGCCACTGGAATGGAAAGCAGACATCTCTAAGGTTCCTGATACTACTGTCACTGAATCATCTGGGGAATAGGAACATCCAGTAGACAGGCAGATGGGCAAGTAAGGAGCAAAGAGACAAATGGAATTCACCGTGTGACTGATGAGACTGGGAGGAGAAACCATGGATGGAGATGGAAGCTGAGGAGGGGCAGGGATAACACTTGAAGGGCCAATTAATCAAACGTGGGCACTCAAATTGGATAAAGAGCTAAGGAAACTCAGGTGCTAAGACACAGGAAATGGTGAAGGCACAGATCCCAGAAAGAACCTAGGCAAAAGGGGTAAGAAATGTTAAGGAGAGATGAAGAGTGGAAGTGGCTAAAAATACCAACTTGAAAAGAAAGTCAGAAGTCTGAGGCAACTGAAATTGGATGAAGATTACAGGGAGGAAAAGGACACTGTCCTCTGACACCTAGTGCAGTATCACTATCACTCCGCCAGCTCAAGTAACAGTGCCCTTATGTAGCCACAAAGGCTTTGAAGCTGCAGTTTGGGAGGTCTGCCTTGCCCTTTTTCTCCCTGACAAAGGGAAATGATACAGTCAGCAAACACAAGGCAACACAGAGACATGGAGACACAGATAAAGGAGCAGACATGCACGTATGTATGTGCACTAAAACACAAGGAGGCTTACAGATCAAACGTGGATTACATGCATAAAGCAGACCTTTTACAAGGAGTTATTGCATTAAAGAAACCTGTTACCTGTGAGATTGTGCTTAATTTAGAGAGGGAAAAGAAGGAAGTATTGAAAAAGGTTGTGGATGGCTTGTGGGAGAAGAAAAGCACTTAGTTACGTCAAGGGAGGAATGGCCTGCACACGAGTTGTAGTTTCACTTCCTCCATGAAGCTCCTTGATGATACTGGGCATGGCACTAAGTAAATTTTTTCTTCTTTTTTTTTAAGTTCTTACTGTTAAAAGCTTGGAGTTTTCTTTCCCCGGTAAAAATTCAGCCTTAATTTCTACACAGATTGTGCACTCACTCACAATTGCAACAGAGTGAAGGAAGAACTGCAGTATCAGTGCAACCTTTTCATGTAAGCCTGAGTATTTTTGAAACTCTTTCAATTTGCCATCCAAATTAGCAGATATAAATAAATTCAACTTCCCTAGGGGAAGATGGAGCTTAAGAGGCATAACAAGGCCACATAAATGTGCTATTTGAAAAAAGTTATAGACAAGTTATTCATATGTTCATTATAGTAAAAACATTATAGAAAAACTTATGCAAAAATGAGGCATTCTTTCTTTTTAGCAGTATCTGAATAGTCTACATAGCTACACACTAAACAATAATGAAAAAACGGAATACTGAAGAGGTTTATACTAAAGATGGCAATGCCCATCCTGTGGACTGAACTGGGCACAAACTGTTCTGCATGTGACCATACAATTAAAGATGCATAATCAGGCCTAGGCACAAAGACATTAATTGCGTGCAAAGGACATTAATTGTGTGCAGACAACCTGTCTTCTGACATGCCCTTACTTTGTATTTTCATTTTGTTGTCTTAACAATGCACTCTTTTAAGAAAGATTTTGTAGATATATTACCCTGATCTAACAGAAAGTTAATGTCAGCCAAAGTCACTATATATACTCAAGGATATATATAATTTACAAGGTAATAGCAGGGATGGAGTGACAAGAAACTCTGGATTATGTAGAGACATAAAAAAATGCAAGAATTTCCTGCTTTTAATACCTTCCTCATTAGTGAGCACCTCCTTAGTATTCCTTCCCCACTGACTGCAATCAGTACCTTATTGTTCATAATTCCTATTTCCTTGGCTGTTCCTAAATTGCACTCTCCAAATGGCACAAAGTCATCGTAAACAAAATCCTACATCTTCAGTTCACTAATTTTTGTAAATTGAGCTCCAACAAAGCAATTAGGTGGCATACATTGAAACTACCAGCTTGAACATTAATATAATTTCTTTCCTAATAAAAACTTGACATCTTTTATCTGGCTGGGGCTTGTAGATTTCTTTTTTCTATTTGACTAAATTAGTCACTTACATGTATTTGTCCCACTACTCCTCCCAAGACACGGCATTCCCAAACATTACATAATTCTTTAACTCACTAGCCACTGAAATAAACAAATAAGCCGCATGTCTTTCCATCCTGTTCCATCACTGATACTCCTCAGGCAAGCACTGTGAAGTGCAACATCCTGACCCAGAATTTAAAACCCTAAAATTACTGGTCAAACATTTAAGCAGGTTATTCAACTGTTGTTCTGGGCTTCAGGGAGGTGAGGATAAGAAGGGGCTGTTTGTTTCAGTTTTGCAGAATGCTGCCTCAGTAGCTTGTGAAGAAAAAAGCTGCCAAATTTTGTAATGAATTCCACAGAACATTAAGTCTGATGCTTACCAGAAGCCATAACTGTTAAGTAAATGATATCCTTTTGATAAATACCCTTATTTGAAAACAACATTGATTCTTCTACCCCTCTAGCAGTGTCCCAAAACAGATGTGCACAACTGCAAATTCTGTTTGCTTTCAGGTTTACGAAGTGTGATGACATTTTTACAATCCTGCATGAGCCCTTTTACCCAGGAGTAAAATAACGCACAATAATTCTTCACCATCTGTTTGTTAATTTTGCATTCATTTAACTTTGCATTTTAAACTAATAATCATTTTCTTATAATATAGTTTGGTCCATTGGTAGGAATTACAGCTGTTCAATTAAAAAAAGAATGGTTTATAACACAGTTTTCCTCTAAATAATTCCATTGCTCTTAATTATAGAGATGTTAGTGCCATCAAATGGAAAAGAACTGCCAGAGATTAGTGTTATGCTTTATTTGTCGCAGATTCCCTCAGTAAATGTACATATTTTCTTCTGTTCCAGCACCAATTCCTACTTGGTCTCTTTAACATTAAAACCCTTTTTCTCCACTACAAGATTCTGGTTTTTAACACTGTTATGTGTAAAGGTAGGAACAATTAATTGAAGCTTCTGTTTCCTTTGTAGCACAAAGTCAAACCAAGCACAGTTGTACTTCTCCATAATGCTTTTCCTTAATCTCTAATGACAGGACAAGGAGGTTTTGATATTTATATTTCAGCTGGTTACAACTAAACTAGGGCTGAAATAATGTCCTAAAAGCTTTTTCTCACCATGTTTACAGTCAAATGGGGAAATCCCACTCCTTTATCAAAAGTAAAACCACATTGAAATAACATGAATAATACATCAGAGCTAGTGAAGGGGAAACAATGTGGGTCAACAAAAGATGTGGTGCCTGGAGAGAGAGCAGAAACCAGTCTGAGACTCTCAGGGTTCAATTGTGGATTCTGTGCTATGCTCTGGACAGGGCATTTTCCACAGAGACCAGGCTGAAAGTCCCCAGCAAGGTCAGGAGCCCTGAACACAGACTGCCCCCAGGCTAACACAGTGCAAAGTCCACTTCACTGTGGTTCCTGGGCTCGATCATCATCATCATCTACAAATAAACTCCTCAAGAGACACAGGCTGCTCAGCTAATTCATGTGAGCAGTCCAGTAGTATTAGAGAGCTGTTCAGATGGTTAAAACAATCAAGATGATTGCACTGTTTTCTAAAACCAATTTTATCTGATGGCATAGAAATCTCAGCATCAGATGACATCCTAATGCTGTGACAGTGTTAAGATAACAACTCTGTCACAGTGCTAGGATGAGTATTTTACTTAAAACACCCATAAGGCAAGAGATGGTTTACCACAAAATTGATTCATTTCAGTTAAAGGAGTGCAGAAAAGGCTGAAAACCACTCAGCCGGTGCATGAGACTGTAACACAGCACTCACCTACAGAAATGAACTTCCAGAAGCACCCCACACAACAAGCTCACATAAAATTAGGAGTGAAGGTACAACCCCACGTTAGTGAGAGGCTCTGCTTTATTCCCCCCAGAATCCTGAGTATCCTGACCTTTCGGTTTCTCAGACGAGTGAGCACTGCTGCCAGGGCCGACCTTTACTGGGGGATTCATCCATCACAGTATTTTCTGTCTGACAGGAAGCAAACATTGTGGAGGTGCCCAGGGCACATTCTGATGTGATGGATGTGTAATGGTAACAGTCTTCCCAGTGATTTGCTATCTATTTCAAGTTACTCTCATTAAAAAAACTCACCTGGTATGACATTGGAAAAAGCTGAAACTCCTACTTATTGAACGTATCAAATCCATTTACATTTTGGAAAATGAGCATTTCCATCACAAAGCTCAAAGAATAATAGTAACAACTGAACTGTCTTCCTGTGTCTGTTCTCTGGAAGTTCTCTATTTGTTTTTAAAAGTTTATGATTTGTCAACACATCTCCCACATAAACAGCACCTAATATTCTGTAAAAACCTGCAGTAATTGAAAGGAAAAAATCCCTCAGTATTTGCTTGGGTATTTGGATGGATTGGTTATTTATATTCAGATTCATTATTTATTCCTCAGATTCTGTCATTCTTCTCAGTTCTTTGCAAGACAATTTCATACTGAAGCAGAGTGGGCGAAACCTTTTTGAACAGAAAGGAAATATTATAGTATAAATTAAAAATTGGAAAGGAAAAGGCTAGATGTGGAGGTACTTGCAGTTTTATAAAAAAAAGTGTCTGGATTGCAGATTGAATACACGTATCTGAAGTGAGACCATGACACTGCAATACAGTGTCTCAAGTTGTTTTACCAGTGTTAGACACTTCAGGAAATAAATATTTATTTATTTCATAACAGCTACTTTCCCTCCCTGATGTACTGAAGAGGAAAATGACATCTTTGAGAGAAACCATTAATGTCACTGAAAACACACTGGCAGAAAAAACTTACAGGAAGTGCTGCTTTGAGAACACGCCACTTCATCAGTTCTTCAATTAACATTATTCCATAGGATTCTTACAATTAATCATGACTATGATTCATGGAACACCTACACATTCACTACTGGCAGCAGACCTCCTATTGTCTGCCTACTTTTTATTCCCAGGTCAGATCTGCAGAATGGGGAGGACAACTATATACATGAGAATAAACAATATTAATTCTTTCACATAAATAAATGACTATCAACAGCGGCCTATTAAGAAAAATAGCTTTAATGCAAGTAATGTCTGTGTTCCCCACCGAGGTGATGCACTCACATGAAGGGCAGTTGCTCCACATTTGTGAAGATTCCTGAGATGTCTCTCTCATGCCTGATTTGCTCCATGTTATTAAGAAAACACTCAACGACACCTGCATTAATGGCACTACTTCATACTGATGTCTGCAATATTTATGCTCAATATGCAACTCTGGGACAGAACTTACGCTAATGGAAGTCAATAACAAAATCTTCAGGGAGTTCAAACTATTTTTTGCTAATGGTTTGATTTTGCGAGCTGCTGAGTACACCAATCTCAAAAGTAGTTTTTAGGCTACAGCTTAAAAGCAAACTGATGCCAACTGACTAATATGAGCACTCCTGAGTTTTAAATTAAAGTGTGTTTATAAGATTTTTTTGAGGATGGGTGAAAACCCCAAATGAAAAGCCATAATATAATTTATATTAAACAGGAAAAAGACTCAGACTCTTTTGACCGGAATAATCAGAACCCTTTTATAATTCTAATTTCATTAAAGACTCCGGACTTTAAAGCTCTCATTCAAAAAAAACCATGTGACCCACATCCACGATAAATTTAAAAGACATGCTTAAATAAAATACTATATAAAAGGGAAACTGCTGTGAAACCTAGATTAGAGTCAGTTGTGTAACACTAAGCAAACAATGCTACAGCTGAGCAAATACACCTAGTAGTCCCATAGAGGTATTTTTTCCTTTTATTCCTGTGCTATATATTAAGGAGAAAGCTGCTGAAGGCGCCTTTTTATTTCTATAGCGCTCAAAACATAATGAGGACCTGTCCTTGACTGAAACTAACCAATATTAACTCCAAAAGACTGATTAGTCTTTTTTCATAAATATAACCACCACACAAAAGGCAAAATTAGACCCTTGAGCACCAACACTAAAAACCCACAGATTAGCTATGGAAAAGACTGAATGTAAAATATTTAAATCAGGAGCAACCATGAGTGAGGTGGTAATAAGGCTGGAAAAGAAGGGTTGCATTCAAACACCTACAAAACTGGGGGGGATTGGTGGTACTGCCACACTTCCTTCTGTAAATTTTTATAAACTTACTGCTGGCATGCTGGTTAAGAGACAGGTATGGTTTCTTGACTTCTCAAATATATACAGAGCTCCAGTTTTCTTATTTTCAGAAAATATTAATGGGATAATAATTTAAATAAATTTGTTCATATTTTCATACATTTTAAAATGAGATTTTATTTCCTTGTTCCACATTCAGAGTTTGGGGGCTTTTCAGAGATCAGGTTCTCCCTGTTTTTAACACATAACCCCCTCCCCAGACTGTAAAATCTTGAAATGAAATATTAGTGAACTACTGTGTCATTGCCATAATGCTCAGAGTAACATTTTTGAAATACACCGGGGAAATTGGGGGGAGAAAAAAAAATAGAGGATTTCTTTGGATGTATTATGAAAAAAAGTGTTTTCTACTCAAGTCATGCAAGAGGAAGAAAAGGTCTTTGTGAAACACACTTCAGCAGTTTGGAACACACACTGAACAATTTCACTTCAGAGCTTTCAGTAAATTATTTCAATGAATGTTACTGGATAAAGGAAACCTGCACTGGAAATTCCTCCAGGAACACAGGCCCTTTCATGTTTCTCAGCCAGGCTCTCCGGCTTTCATTCCGGGGCTGTTGCTGCTTCTCAGTCTCTCTCTGTGCCCCCAGCCCATTTTGTCTGGTCCCTACACCTCAGCCTGCCCTCAGCATCTGCAGTGCCTATCGCCTGCTCAGCATCAAAACCCTCTCAGAAACGTCTCTGCAGCCACAATCTCTCTCCTGATTCTGGTACCCACCTATTCCACATCTGGAGTTCAAGAAAGGTGCATTTTTCAAAGCATTCAGCTTGAAAAACCCTCACTGAGAACTCTAAGGCTGATTCTGCTTTCCTACCCGAGTGCCACGGGAGCGCTCCCAGGGCGAGCTCCCTGGAAGCTCCTCCTGGCTCCCCAGCAGGAACCCAGCAGCACCACTGCTCCAGGAGAGAAAAGCAATGGTGAGGCTGAAAAACCAAACGTTTCCCCCTTCACGTGAAGCCACATGAACCATCTGAATGAAAGACACTCGGTGCTGCCTAAGTAACCCAAGTATTTTCCTCTCTCGTTTGCCGCTCCATTCCACAAACGCAGTTGTAATGGGAAAGGTCACTGAGGTGGATTCACCTGCCAGAAATGACACCGTGACTCTCTTCAGATATGCAAAACTGCAGGGGGGACTGAGCCATGGAAGTAAGAGAAATTGTATTTGTGTGCTGGAAAAAAGTGACAGTTTATGAAAAGTTCTATCTCGCTCTGAAAAAACATTTATTACTTAAGCCTAAAATGCATATATTAGAATCCAGGTACTGGTCATTGTCCCTGGCGAGGGACAATGGGCTCTAGTGGTTCTTAGGGACCAAATAAGGAACAAGTTTTTTTTTACTCTAATCAGTGAGTTCCAATGTGCACTGACAGTACCACTTGATCTGCAGAAAAATTCACAGCATTTTTTTTCATATACTTGGAAACAAATAGGTAGGGATACACACACAGGTGTTATGTCACAGAAGGCTCATGACCAAGCACATCAAAAGAAAAAATTCAAGAAAAAATTGTTTAAAAATGTGCATCTTTTGTTCTGCTTCATCTGAGAAGGAAAATTCTCCTCCAAACTGCGATTCACAAATTAAAGCCTGCCTTCCTCTTGCAAATACAACCAACATGATGAAGACAATATAAAAAATTAACTATAGTTAAATAAGTTTCACATGATCACATGCTCCTTCTTACAGGCAACAGGTCAGAATCACACTGACAACAACTTATCAAACAAGGAACTACTACAGACACTGAAAAGGCACATTGAAGTATCTGCACTTGATAAGAATCAAACTCCATAAGCAAGTACCCAGGAAAAGCTCTAAATCAAACATTTTGCTGATATTTGGTATATTGATACTCTACTGTACATTAGCACAAAAACAGATCAGTGTTTTCTGTCTCTAAAGAAAGGAACATCTTTTGTTTCTTGAGATGCTAATTTTAAAAAGTGTTAAAGTGGGCATGTGTCATATAGTCCTGAAATAAGTATTTCTTCATATTCCTAACAAACTTTTCCACTTGTAAAAATTCCAAAGACCTTAACATGCTGAAGCATAGTACTGGCTTTACTGGAATGTTAATAATAAAAATGTTTAATTATGGGAAAATAACTTTAAAATTCTGTATTTATTTTAAATTAAATTTTGGCTAGGGAAAAAGCCTAATATTGTTCAGATTACTTTAGAAACAAGTTTTTAATTAAATATTTTCAGTTTAATACTGTGGCTTTGTATGCCTTTTTTTCTCTGGCTGGGTGACTTGGAAAGTTACTTAATGATAACAGAGTATCTCACACCACATAGTACAAATCTGAAATACCAATCCATCCAACAAATGGTGGGGAAAGAAAAAACAGACCAGCTCTTCACTCAATAAACCTCAATTACCTCACAGCAATTAACACTTACAAACAATCTCTCCCTCAGCCACATACCCAGACTGACCCAAGAATCAAAGTACTCAGAGGTAACAACAATTATGTCAGAAATATTAGGAAAATAAATGAAGGGGTTTTTCTCAATAAATGGAAAATTCAAAATTAAAATTATTTCCAGACCCCTTCAATCATCAGAAGTGCTTAGCCTTTATTTTAGCTACATTTTTCCCACGTTACTGCCTCTCACTTTATGACCATAACTATTCAGACAGACCAGTCCAGTTCACAGCAACCCTTCCAAACTTTTAAATACACCATTGAAGATACACATGCAAGTGTAGAGTCT
This sequence comes from Pomatostomus ruficeps, assembly GCA_013400735.1. NCBI lineage: Eukaryota > Metazoa > Chordata > Aves > Passeriformes > Timaliidae > Pomatostomus > Pomatostomus ruficeps. The sequence continues at coordinate 86,465 of VYZT01060770.1, read as the reverse complement.
AATTATATCCCAATGTATCCATAATTTAGGTGCCATAATAATTACAAAAACATACTCATACTAGAGTAAGAGAATCTCAAAGCTCTTAATTCCCATTTACTCCATTTTAACTATTACTCCATTGTCTTAAATACCAGCAGGGATTTGGAAAAATGTATTTTATTTTGTTCTAGAAAATGTGGTCTATGAGACAACTGGAGAAATGGAAAACTCTGTTTTGAAAGCTGAGTCCTTAAGTCTGTAGCTTTAAAGGTGTTGTGTTCTGATAGGTAACAAAACTCTTTTATCTGTTAGACGTGTAATTTACATTTTTCTATTCTCTGTTTCACTGCAGAAGAAAAACCAGAATCACAGAGTCAAAGAATGGTTTGGGTTAGAAAGGGACATTAGAGATCATCCAGATCCAACCCGCTGCCATGGGTAGGGACACCTTCCACTATCCCAGGTCACCCAAAACTCCATCCAACCGGGCCTTGGACACTCCAGGGACGGGGCAGCCCCAGCTTCTGTGGGCAACCTGTTCCAATCCTCACCACCCTCACAGGAAAGAATTACCTTCACTCTAAATCCAGTCTAAACCTACTCTCTTTCTGTTTGAAAAAGCCATTGCCTCTTGTCTTCCCACTACATGGAGCTTTGAGCAACCTGGCTGGAAGGTGTCCCTGCCCACGGCAGGGGAGCTGGAACTGGATGACCTTTAATGTCTCTTCCAAGCCAAATCTTTCTGTGAATCTGTGACCTCAAATGAGCAACACTCATGACGGTAAAGCTTATATTGGTTCAAATGAAAGAATACTTTAATCGCTGTTCACTTGACAATGCTGATGAGAATTAAGTTGTAGATCTTACTAAGCAGGCAAATATCTGTTCTCAAACTGCTTGACCTGCAAAGAATCTGAACACCCAAAGAGGTCCCATGGCAGCTCCGTAACCGGTTACAGATTTACCTAAGCTGTACTGACACCATTTACGGTGTACAAAGGTGTTCCAGAAGAATTACAGGTGAAAATCAGAGTCATCTATGATAATTTTAAGATACCACAGCTGCTTTGCAGAACTTGGAAAATACAGTTATAAAACAATTGACATAGGCTTTCTGATGTCATTTACAAGCCGTAAGAACAATTCACATTCTTCAAGACAACAAGGATCTGGCTTTAAGTGACCGAAATCCAAACTGTTCTGGAACAGAGTAAAACATGGAAGATAATCTACAGTGTTAAACTATTCCTAAAGTTGTACCCTCAGTCAGTAATGTCCTTGAAAAACAATGCTTGTCATCATCAGCAGGGAAATGGCTACAGAGCTCTAGAGAAACTCCAAAATAACAAGGGGGAAATTAATGGAAAACTGAAATAGCCCATGCCCCCACTGCTGAACTGTCTAAAACATGCCAGGAACCGAATGAAACTACCAACCTGACCTAAAGCACATGCAAGTGTCTTCTTGGTCAGACATGTCACTATTCCTCCAGCACTTTCTGTGCTGGAGTTCTCTAAGAGACAGCAACCCATTAAAAAAGTGGAGACATTATTTTGGAAGAAAACTTCCTGTGGTACTTCCTCAGCGGCAGGACAAAAGCAACTACAGGGAAAAAAACTCTCTAAGATAAAATCAGAAGCCACTCCCAAGAGCAGTCAGGTAGTCCCTCCCAAGCTGCAGTGAAGGGAAATGAGGAGAAGCCAAGTGCCTGCTGTGTGCAAAAGCACCACAAAAAACTCAAGAGCTGGGAAAGGAACTTCTGAATACCAGAGCTGCTCATTTAGTTTAATGTTACAAAGCTCGTCCTTAAAAAATGGGCAAATACAGAGAACTTTGCTTAGAAATGGTATAAATTATGACAGATTACATTCTCCTCATGCATTTTTTTCTGCATTTAAGAATTAATAGTTCTTCCAATAATAAAAAAGGAAGAATGAAACTTCCAAAGCATCAAAGAACTGCAAATTCTGCACTCTATCCAGGAAAACGCCACACTACTCCATGCTCTGCTCAGCTTGGTTGAGACACACATGAAGCCAACACCCTCCCTACATTCAGGATTCTGTCATCTAAGCCATTTCTCACACAGTTCTTCTCAACAAGAACTAAAACCAGAAGAAAAATTGCTATGGTTAAATGGGCACAATCTTCCAGAGTGTATGAAGTGAACAGTACATTAGGATGTTGATGCTCACTTTTACATACAAGGAATGACAAAAGAAAGTATCATTTTAGCCAAACTGGTTTTCAACTGGCAGAAGCACAAATAAAACACACACCCCACTAAAAACATTGACAATCTTCAACAAGATGAGAAGTGCACTGAGACTAAGGGATGAAGATACATTCAAAATATGGACAATTTTAGAAGATGTGTAAACATGTTCCCCATCTTTCCGCTCAACTTATTTCCTTCTGATCTAGCTCGGCAAGCATCAGGCTAGAATCAAGTCTCGAGCAAAGAATTTAAAACAGACTTTTCAATACTATCATGTTTCTCCTATTCAGTCTTCAAGCAGATAGGAACCTCCTCCTTGGTTTCCACCAACCCTGTTTTCTTTGACTTTCGCGTCCTTGACAAACTCTGGTCCCAGACCTGGAAATCGCTTCCTGCATCTTATCAGAAGAGAAAGCTGGCTGGGAAAGTTACCCTTGCATTCCTTTCCTGTGCCCAGTTTGTTCAAAAGTAGTTTAAACACATTATCTGCTTCCTTGAAGTTACTTTCTGAATTGAGCTATTTACATATTGGGGGGAAAAAGGCAGTCCACCTTATTTGGGACTCTGTAGCATACAGAGTAGCTATGGCTAGACAATATAAGGCAGACAAGGAAAAACAAACAGCAACTTACTCAATAGATGCAAAATAAACGTGAAAATTATAAAGTATTATTTAAAAATTCCTGAAAATACTTCAGAAACCGCTATTTCAGAAAACAGTCTTGTTAAAAGCTGAATAAATGCGAGCTTTAAAGGCCTCTATATTTTACATGATAATGCCAGTAAGTTCACATTTCCAAATATCAAAAAGCAGGAGAGTTACAAAAGTGTAAGACTGAAACCAAAAATATAAGAAAAAGATGTTAATTCCACTTGTTCACATCTAGTATATTTTCTCCAGGGAGAAAACCTCTAATTTCTGTTTGATCAGTTTCTTTTGCTTAGTTTATCTTACTAAGTCTACAATTCACATTCTCTTTGCATATAACACTAAATACCTGTAGAAACACCAACAAAAGTCTAACTTCCTTAAGGTGGCAACATGACAGCTTCTTTACTATGGTGACTTTTATATCCTGAGCAAAACACTCATGAATTACAAGAAAACTGAGTTAAGCTTTAGATCAAATAAATCACTGAAACTTTTTTCTCCCCCATTTATACTTTGAAGAGTTTTGGTTTTTTTTTTTCAAACCTCGAAACAAAATTACTCCCAAACCCCCAAGAAATGCTGTTAAAGTAGTGGGGGCAGGCACTGCTACATCTGGATGTTCAAGCTCTTTACCTTGCACACAGCAGCAGGATAATTAGGTGAATTCCTAGGAGCCATCCTGAGAAAGCTCTGGCACTAGGTTTGCCACCTGGATCACCAGTTCTTCCTTACGACCTCCTAAACTGAGAAAGCAGTTCTGAGAAAATCCATGACTCTGCCTTGCTGAGACAAGCACGACAAGCAGTGAGATGAACTGAGGCACCTACACCACAAACCTGGCTGTGTCTTCCAGCTTTTCTTTGTCCCTTGTCCCAAACCAACACGATACACAGGGTTTCAAACACCTCTCTCACAGACGCAGGTTTGTGCACTCATGAATAGTAAAGAATGGCAAACCCCAGACTCTGAAAGGGAGACAAAGAACCCTCCTCTGTCTAGACACAAATACATGGAACAAGCTGGGCAGGTGCCTCTGCCAGGCCTTCACAACGAGCAAATCAAAGAAAGAACTGAAGAAGAAGGACACGCTAAGCAAGGTGTTTTGTGAGACATTCACAGACACTGCGATCTCTGTAGCGTTGAGTTTTAAACCTTCAGCAAACAAGGGCCCAGGAGAAAACCAAAATGGATAAACACACGTATTTTGGAACAGGTCAGTGAAATATGTCCACACAAGTTTTACTAATGCAATCACAAGTTCAGTGAAGCCAAATGGACATCTCAACTGGTAAACAGAGTAATAAGAAACACTGTCATATCCAGTTAAAGCGGATTTGCAAACAATAGGCAGTCTGACTAATGAGAAACATTAATGTAGCTTACAAATTAAAGAGACCCTCAAGGTAAGAACAGCCCCAAATGCTCTCAACAAATTAAAATACCTAAACCAACATACTACACTATCAAAAGTTTGTTACACTTCAAAAACGCATTTTTACATGAACAGAAGGAAAAGAAAATGTACTTTCCTGGCTAAGGAAAGATGTCAGTGCTGCAGACCACATCACAAACCAGTTCCTCATGCCAAAAGGACTTCCAAGAAGACAGAAATCCCCAACCAAGCAAATAAAAACAAAACCCAAAGCAAATTTGGTGGCAAGCAGAGGAAACAGCATACAGCTTGGTTTTATTTAAACTACTTTTCTGTATGCCCTGAGCACATCCTTGCATCTGTATGGTCAACAGATTTCAGAACATCTGAACAGAACTTTTCTTTTAAAATGCAGGAACATCCCATGAAAAAGAAGCCCAAATGAAAAGAAGCTCAGGATGCTGTACACATAAACACATATATGCAATTAATGAATTCACCTTTCATCCAAAACTTTTAAAAATACCTCGCACAAAAATGAGCTCTTCCACTATCACACAGGATAGCCAGGACTTTATAATTTTTTCTGCCTCCTTAATCTTAGTAACAAGTGAAAAAGTAGTGGGAAAACTATGAGCAAGCACTGCAGCCTGGACACAAGCAAACACAGGATTACCTGGGCTCCAAAACAGTTCCACACAAACTCCTTGAGCAATCACTACACTTCTGCTCTGTAGTCAGGAACAGAGAACTACAGAAGACTTTGGTCCTTATTTTTCAAAGAAATAAAATAAAATAAAATAAAAAGCTAACAAATCCCTGGCGTGATAGTGGGATAAAGAAGTCCAATTCCATCTAGCTATTCTAGATCAGTTGTGCCTCTACTCAGCTCTCCCTGGGGACATCACAAGAAGGATGAAAGAGAATAACCAGATCAGCGTTGTTCTTCGCTGGCTCACTGCTGGATTACACAAAGAGAGTTTCTCAACGGCTTCAGCAGACTGAACAGAAAATACCCAGAATGGCACTCAATTCAAACTCCTCTCCCCTCCCTGCATGGCCACGAAACGTGTGCAATGGGGATCTAAACAGGACATGAAGAATTTGAAAAGATCAGTAGGGAAGATTCAGGGCAGCACATGAAAAGACGGGGCCGAAACGGAAACTGCACCACCAGAGATGTTCATTCTTCAAAAACTCTGCAGTTAAATAATTCCATTGTAAACATCTATGCAAAACTTAAACGGTACTGATGGCATAAAAGTGAGGCACCGTGACCCTGAGCACAGGGGAGGAGCAAGGTACTGCACAGAAAGAAATGAAACTGAAATAACGAAAACAGGATGAAATTCAATGTATCAAAACACAAACTTGAACAGCTCAACCAGGATTTCTGTTAGAAAAAAATGACTACAGACAGGAATGAGCTCATCACAAAATGACTATAAGCCAGAAACAAGGGCGCAAAAGCTTTTCAGCAGTGTGATTAACAAAAAAAGTATTCAATTTTGAATATTCTTTCAATTCTTACTGTTGCCTTTTATATACAGACACATACACAAATATTTTAACATTTCCAAGCTCATCTAAAACTTAATGCTGTCAGGTTCATTCATTTTAAATAGTCTTTTATTTTGGAAGCAGAAACACAGAAATTAAATTATTCAAAACCAAGCATTTACTTAATATGAATAGAAGTAGAAGGTGCAAGGAAAGCTGTATTCTATGGCTTCTATTGAAAGACTGATGTAAAGCATCTTTTTAGTCCACACAATGGAAAACATCTACTGGTATCTTCTGCCGAATTTTTTTGTTCTATTATAATGCATGAAAAACAAGAAGACTCAGATGAAAAAAGGCCTAAGCATGACCATGGGAAAACCTGCAAAAATTATGAAGATTTGTTGATAGCATGGCTGATTTAATATAAAAAATGATAAAAATATTAAAAACCCTATTGGGAATTATTAAATATGACCAAAAATACAGCTACATGTGGCAAATGTGAAATACATCTCCAGTATTTCAAAATGGTACCAGAATATGACACGAGAACAAGTTCATCCTTTTCAAAGGCACTTACTTTTCCAAAGACATTACCATTTTAATTTAAAACACTAAATATTTGTGTATTTCTATCAGTATTTAGAGTATCAACTTGAGTTTTGTGGCAAACACTGGCTTTCCTATACTAACCTGCTTTTTGAAACGGGTATGGAAGTAACTAAGAAATTTTTTACTGTATTTGAGCCATATCATTTCAGAATATAAATTGGTACAATAAATATTTCCTCTACCTAGCAGAGTATTTGCTACCTGAACTAAACTTTTCTGTCTCTAATTTGTTTTGGTCAGTCTGGTTCTTCCTACATTCTAGTTACCTCAAAACTAATTAATGATGTATTTTCTGCAATTCTATACAACTTTTAAATAAATTGCAACAGTAGTTTTAATCATGAGGATCTGCCCAAGGAAATCCTTATGATAAATGGGAGCTCAGAGATCCATACGTGGATATTTTTAGTCACACTTTGTATTGCATTAATCTTTTTTTCAACCCTACCCACCAGATTTGAGCATTCAAGAGTTTTTTACTCACTTCTGTGCTCCCTGAGACAACAGCTTTGTCCACGTTCACCGACAGCTGCTCTTCAGTCTGGCAGACTCCCAGCGACCACTCCGCACAGCGGTGATGAGCCCAGCAGTGACCTGATGGGATCAGAGAGAAAGGGCCAGGGTTGGACAGCGCTGCCGGGCACCTCCTCCCAGCACGGAACTCACTGCTGGCAGCAAATACTTGCCAGATAAATCCTTTTTTTTTTCTTGTTACAACACTGAAAGCCCTTGTTATCACACACTGAATATACTGCAGTTACTATCAGGCACTAAAAGCGCTGCAATTTTCTTTCTACACAACACACCTTTATATCTGGCTTTTAATTTTCAATTATAAATCGTGTAATCACAGCACTGGGGTGCACAGGATTCTCCAACCTTATGGTTCTACATTCAGTGCTTGGGGGACACACACAGAGTTACATCTGACCTTATATTTCACCACAGATAACATTTGCCTATGTTTATACTCCTAATTTATCATTCCCAAGGCCTGGGTACAGATCTGTATGTTCATGCAGAAAATGCTCACATGACGCTTTAGAAGTCCACACTAAGTGTTTAAAAGCTCAAATTCAGCATGAACAGAAACCCATATAAACGACTGAGAAAATTGTGTCAATACAACAAACGCACTATAGAGATACACCTACTTAACAAAAACCCCCAGAATTTGCAGGATTCAACAGGTGACTCTTACAAGGAGTTTCTAATTCGGTTCTGGGAAAAACAATGCAAATGATGCATACTCCCAAAGGAATTCTCTGACTGCTTTATACAGGAATTAGAAATGACGGTTTACACTAGCTGTTGAAATCAGGTATTGGCCAACCTAAGCCCTCAAGCTAAAAAAATCCCAAAAATCTCTGTATAGGCTTGGGAAGAGTTATTTACAAATAATAGCCACTTTAAAAATGTAGATTTATAAACCCACCCACCCATCTACACACACTATAGAGTAACTATTGAAACAAAACCACTGGATTTTATTTTTTCTTTTAATTAGACCTTGAATTAAGTTTCCACACTCATGAAAGAATGACATTTTTATTATTACACAAATATATTTTCATTTTTTGAAGGAAAATATATGAATGGGCTATTGGCACCAAAGCACTTGGACACAGATGCTTTCTGAAAAAGTAATTCATAACTTAATTAATAGAAAAGTTCCATTAAAATGAAAGAGCAGATGACAAACCAGACAGTTTTCTGACAGAAAACCTGCAGATTTTGGAAACATGCAAGTGCATTATGCCTCTACTGCTCTAATGATGCTGGTCTTTTAGATCTATTCCACTGTTTCCAATACCCCTGCATTTGCAGCAGATCAGGTAATGTCATAGGATTCAGATTTTTGAGAATTATATTAAGCTGTGCCTCATTTCTTTTCCCTTTTCCCCTCCAAACAGAATCATGGTACTGAAGGTGTTACTACCTGAACACCAGTTCAACAGCACATTACAAATATTTCCCCATGCAAAGCTGAAGATTCTCTTTTCGGGAGAGAAGACTACAAAACCACAACCTGACACAGGCAAATGCTACCAAAGCACCATGAAAGACTGGACAAACACCACAGCACAAAACCCCAACAGCTGCAAAACTTCACTCATGGCACTGTAGCTACCGTACAGGGAAAAAAGGGGAGAGACCAATGGATCTTACCTGTTGGCTCAAATAAGGCTTGAACATCAATGTCATCTGGTAAGCCAACTAAACTGAGCTCATCCCACACTTTGACAGCCTGATCGTCAGAAGCAGTTTGGGTGCTTACACTTGTACATGATGCTATACTCGATCGAGATCTGTATCAGGAAGCAGAGAAACAAACTTAGAAGTGACCACATTCTTTGTTCAATTAGCCAGGTACTCACAAATGATCGAAAACTCGGGACAAGTGAGTAAAAATCTTTCCTAATATAATAAAATATAACCTAACATGAACAGAAGTCTTTCTTCCTTACATTTTAGCCCAACATTTTTCCCAGTAACAGTTTCCAGTTAAAGCTATTCAGTAAACAAGCCTGCTCTCTTCCAGTTCTTCAGGACACGCACGTTTCTCAAAGTTCGATTCTGTTTGATATTAAAACTTGCCCAACCCTTAGAATGGAGAGTGAGGTAACAGCATTCCGAGGTGAGGTGACTATAGAAAATACTACAGCTATGGGGGGGAAGGTAGAAAAAACGCCAGGACTTTAAGATCTGTTTGAAAATAAACATCTTTATACAATACCACCAGACATTTAAAAAAAAAAAAAGTGAGAGTGTGCTGGAGGAAAGGAGTAGGGGGAGATTAAAAAACACAGTGATATAAAGACTAGTATATTGTACTAGTTTATAACCTTATTGATTTGTTTCTCAAATTCTAATCTCAACAGTAGACAATTCATACAACAGACTACTCCATTAAAAAACCCAGAAGCAATGACTCCGCCTTGATTTCCTGCAAGCAACAGAATATCTTGGACATCTAAGGGTGTGCATTTAGGCCTACTGATAAGAGACCCGATCACTGATGCCTCAACAATTGGTAGGAAAGGTGGTGCTGCATTTTCCATAAAGGTTCTTTGAACTTGATTACTCTCTGCTATTAATAACTCAATTGTATGCATTTGTCAGTAGATACAGTAAGCACTGGAATTTTAACCTGTGGTAACTCTGCTTTCCTGAAAGCCATGCATGCTTTATTTCAGCATACATTTACATTCATAAATACATTTTAAAAGACCATCATTTATGGGGAAAAGAGTAACATCTCTCTTGCACCACCTAATAATTTCCATTATTATATGCTATCTTCATGACCAGCATCATTTAAAAAAAAAAATCTACCCCAAAACCTATGACTTCTGACACTATCAACATTTAAAACCTCTATAACAAAGCACTATGTTCTGTTTGACAAAACTGGTTCCTGAACACTGTTCATGTCCACCCGAATTACAGAATGGTTTGGGTTGGAAAGGATCTCATTCCAACCCTCCTACAATGGGCAGGGACACCTTCCACTGTCCTAGGTTGCTCCAAGCCCATCCAAGCTGCCAGGGATGAAGCACCCACAACTATTGTGGGCAACCTGTGCCAGTGCTTCACTCCCATCACAGCGGAGCCTCCTCCAACACTGACCTGCTACTCACAACACCGAAGCTTAAAGGATCTTTAAGAAAAATTAAATCCCAAGTGACAAGGCATTTTTCTGTAAAAAAAAAAAGCTTTCTCACAAGATCAAACTTATCAATTTACTCTGCAATCTCACCCTGAACAGAAACACTTTCCACTCCATCCTGATCCTCTGTACATAGGCTCCTCTGCAAGTAATATTTCATATACCCATAGAATACAGCCTGAGATGAGGGCGTTACTTTTATTAGCTTTAAGAAAAGCCACTTTTCTGTATCAGCATTACCCTATGTGCACTTTTCCACCACCAGCATGAGCACAAAAACGTACACTGTGCACCCCAGCAACCTCAGCAAGTGTGGAACACTCCGAGCAGCTTCTCCAGCAGCAGCACGGCCACGGACAGGGCTGACGGGGAGAGTTTGGCAGAGCCGACCGCCTCCTCCCTCCCTGTGTCCCTCCCCTGCCGGGCTCCACACCCGCAGCCGATCCCCCAATGCCAGGCCTGGGCCCCGCTCCGCCCGCGGCTCCGCATCACCGCCCCGCATCGGCATCGGCGCCCCGCATCGGCATCGGCACCCCGCATCGGCACCCCGCCCTCTGCCCCGCATCATCACCCTGCATCGGCACCCCGCATCAGCACCCCGCCCTCTGCCCCGCATCCCTGCGGGCCGGATCACAGCCCCGCATCATCACCCCGCATCACCGCCCCGCATCGGCACCCCGCCCTCTGCCCCGCATCAGCGCCCCGCATCAGNTCATCACCCCGCCCTCTGCCCCGCATCTCCTGCGGACCGGATCACAGCCCCGCATCAGCGCCCCGCATCAGCACCCTATCCTCTACCCCGCTTCACCGCCCCGCATCAGCACCGCCTGCGGGCCAGGACCGCTGCCCCACCTGCGGCTCCACATCACTGTATCGAATAAAGATCCGGCACCACCACCTTGCCCTCTGCCCCACACCGCCCTCAACCCCGCATCACTGCCCCACGCTCAAGCCTGCACTGCTCACAGCCCCTCACCGCCATCACCCCCACAGAGCCCATCCTGCATCCCCACATCGCCACTGGCTCCCTTCATGCTTCCCTAGGGCTGCAGCCCCCCTGTCATGGAGCAAGCACTGAGTGATCCCACATTCACCATTAACCATGAATGAATCCAAGCCAACACAAGCGCCCAGTGACAGGACCCCGCGCCCACGAAGACGTGGCTCTGATCAGTCCCATCCCAGTGCCCCCGCCAGACACACCATGTGCAGAACAACCCTCCACTGCGGGGCCAGGGACACCCCTGCCATCTCTCACAATTACTGACAGGCGTGGGGGCCATGGCCAAACCCCCCAAATGGGAGAGCTGCCAGCAAAGCAAAACCCACTCCTGCAAGGCAGGAACCACTGCTGGGTGTCTGCAACAGCGCCAGAACTGAGGGCAAGGGGAGAAGCTCCAACCAGGTGGGCAGAGGCTGCCCATTATTCCAGTCTACACAACACATGAAGTGTCAAAAGTCCATCCTCTTCCACCCTTCGTGTGCACTTTTACATCAGCATCACAAGTAGATCCGTGCTTTACAGTAATTATGTCTCTTATCTGTGTTTCTGTGTTCTTCTAGAGTGAAGATTCTCACTCAGGAAGAAACCAATCCATTTTTAAAAAGCAAAAGAGACAGTTACTGCTACACCACTCACATGTTGGTTGTTCTGGGGTTCTGTTTTTAGTTAGGTTTTTGTATGCGTTGTTTTTTCCTTACAAAAATGTATTAATAGCCCACATTTTCACAAATACAAGTTATTTCCCTATTGCAGTAGAGAATCAGTAATGATCCTTCCTGAACTTCATGCAAAATAAAAATATTACATATTTACTGTAAAACAGACTTACTTCTTCTGGCCTCTCTGTTTGCGCGGCACTGAGTTTTGCCTTGGAGTTCTCTCACAAGCTCCATCGGTGCTGTCGCTGGCTTCACTCTTATTTAAAGGCTGGTTTTTCCAAGGGATAACATACCCAGGAGTGGGACCGAATTGTTTTAAGTCTCCTTGTCCTAATGAGCTCCGTTCTCCACAGTAACAAAAGGCGCAGAGTTGTTCGCTGTAAAAGGGAAGATCATTACTTCTTTATTGGGGGGAAAACCAGCAGAGGATACCCCATCAAAGAGCAAATTTCATGCTAATTTAACCCTTTATAACAAGACAATAAAAGCTCCCACGTGCTGTCAGGTACCAGAATTCAGTATTCAGAAACACTATTTCCAGCTAGTTCACAGTTACATTGAAAGAACTTTATTTTCCGTTCACAAAACTGCCTGATTAATGAAGCAAACAAAAAAATCTCCATGCTATATTCAAATGATTAAAATTTCCAAAATTCTCTGTGTCCAGACTCATGCTTGCTAAAAGGCATCCGAATGTTACAGAATACCTAGAACATTATGACACATACACCTTTCTGGAAGCACACACAGCTTATGTGTGACACAATGTGCAAATACTATACACCAGAAGGTTCAATAACATGGTGAAAAATGGAATAATGAGAAAACCACAGCAATGGCTACAGTCAAACGTGCCAGAGCACACGACACACAAATCCAAACATCCTCATTTATTTCAGTATTTAAAAACAAAATGATGTCTGAAAGTTTTACTGGAGGAGTTTTATATTTACAGAGCTGTGACCGCTGCAATACCCTGTACCATTTGCAATTATGTTTTAACATGCACAACATAGCGACAGGATTGAAATGACAGCTCTGACAGCACTCCTTGTGTCACATCATATGGAAGCTACTGAAAAATATTTCTATAATAAACATACCCACAAACTTAAAATGTGAACTTCTGCAACTAATGCAGTTTGCATTAAAGGAGGGCCATTTAACACTTTTTTTTTTTTAATGCTTAAATGAGCAATTCTGTTTTCTTCGTATTTATGCCCCAAAGACCCCAGAAAGATGCCTCAGGGAATCAGGCACTTGGATAGAGGCTTGGTTATGCCTGGATTCCATTTAAATAGATTTCAGTGCATCTCCAAGGTGGCACATTTGGATTTGGGACACTCTGTGCTGTGTGAGTGAGAGGAGGGAAGTGAAGTGGGAGGAAGAGAAAACCTTAAGGCTAAACTGCTGTATAATATTTACTAAATTCCGGGGGAAAAAATAAAGCCTGCCTGTGCTTTTTAGCCTGGAGAGACAAGAACAGAAACAGAAAAAAGTGGAAGTGGAAAAGGAAAGTTCCAGATCAGAACAGAAAACACTGAGAATCCAGCAAAATCCCTGAGATTTGGTTTATCATACTTTGGGATGGCTCCTTTTGCCCTCACCACAGAGCAACTCTAGGAAGAAAGAAAAGGAAGAAGGAAACCTGAACTGGTCTACTATTGCTGGTAATACCAGGCAGCCAGATGCTAAGGAAGGGAGCATCGTATCACGAGCCCAAAATGAAGCTAAATGCTTTTACTTGTGGTTGATAGGTAGGATTGCACTTTCATTGAGGCAGGGGGACCACTGGGAAAATGCAGGTTGATGGGCAGGTAAAGTAAGTGCCATTCATGGTACTCAAACTGTACCTTCTTATGGTACTGTTAGGAAACATTTGTCCTCATCTCGTGGCCCTGGCTGCACATCCCTCACTGATCTGCCTCAAAACACAACCAGCAGGAGCCAGCACAACCCCCGGAGCTGATGGCAAATGTCTGACACGTTCCAGAAATCTTTAGCGAAAGATACCCAAAGACAAAAAAAATGCAAAGAAAATATGGATAAAGGTAGAGTAAGAGCAGCAAAAAATGAATAGTTATGCTGAACAGCACATATATCTATTTTATAGCCAGCCTTCAGTGTGACAGAGCAACAAATACACTATTATTTGTCTGTCAGTGACTGTAACCGCTGGACTGCTGGTGAAACCTGATCTGGCCTCACAGGCAGAGCTCCTAAGCAGGGAAAGCAAAGCTATATATGTTGGTTGAGACTAGAGAGACTTGTGAGGAGACTTAAGAGATTTAAACAGGCAACACCACGGTATATAAATTACACTAGTTACAAACACAAGATTATCCAGAGTGGAATAAATAATTATTCATACATCCTGTTAGGACAGACTATCGCTGCTCGTTAAAAGACTTGAAGATAATTACAAACAAATAAACAAAGCTCCTTAAAGTGGAGTCATAGCAAATATGCAATAATGTTAAGATCTATAAAAGAGAAATATGAAACAGTAATTAAGAAAAAAAAAATAAACTAACTTTTCAAGTGGTATCATTTGAAAAAGCATACAGGAGTAAAGCTGGTATTTCTGGAGCCTGTAAGGCATCACAACTTCCAGCTTTCTGCAGGCAGAGTGGAGTGAAACAACAGGAGCAGTGAGTTTCACAGCTACTCTGCAGCGTGGTGCGGACAGCTGTGAGGCTGTCAAGAATCATATGGTTTGTGCTACTGCTCCTGCTCCAGCAGAGCTGGGGAACGCAGCTGAACCGAGAGCTCGCCTGGGGAGGGGCTGGGGGAACCTTCCCTGAAGGCTGTGAGCACACGGATGCAGAAGATGGACAGGAGCAGCAGAACGTGACCAGAGCACTGCCAGGACACTGCGCGGCTGAGATGGAGGGGAGGGATTAAAGAAGGGGGGAAATAAGGTTTCACACTTTCCAGGGAGGGTAAGCAGAGGAACTTCAACTGTATCCACAGCCAGATAGCCACAAACACTCAGAGGCAGTGAACTCCCAGCCTCCATGGGGATGCTGCAGAGACCCTCTGCAGGAAAGCCACGTTCCTCTGCTCCTGACATGCCACAGCTGCTGGCTTGTCACGCAGTACAAAGTGGCCAGTTCCATCACGTTAGCCTTTTAGCTTTAAGTGCTCAGTAAATATTTTAAGTTATGTCTGTATGGGCAGAAGGTAGAGATTTTTTTCCTATCATCTGAGGACTGCAGAAAGTACTTACGAATCTACTTTCCATATGTCAATATGCAATTACAGGATCTAAATCTGTGATGCAAGAAGAGCTCTCATATTGAAGATAACGAAATAGAGATACTGGCAAATCTTAAGATCAAACCCTAGATCTGTTATCATAATTAACATATTTTAAGAACAGGATAATTCAAAATGGGATAAAAAGCAAGAGACGATGTGTCACAAATCTTTTTATAAGCTAGTAAGAAAAGAGAGAAAGAAGCAGCTCACCAATACCCCATTTAAGATATATCTTAGGTGCTCCAACCCAAAATGTAAGTTCATCATTATCTGCACCTTCAACTTAAATTATGTATTTTCCTGCAACAGATGCTACTTTCTTACAAAGGTTTAAAGATCCAGAGGTGGCTTATTACCATATAGGAGGAGATCCTGTACCTCACCTCATCCCAAAGGATTCCATAATTTGAATGCACAGAAATTTTAATACATAACATTGAGGAAGAAGTGTGCTCAGAGTGAACCAGACATACTGGGCTTTGGGGATGCAGGAAGAGGCAGAAAGGCTGGTCATGTCTGAAGCTAATGTCTGCTCCTACTGAGCCATGGCAGGAGATCCAGACTTGGATCTTGTTTGAAGGATGCCCTTTCTAACAAGAAACATGTTGATCTCATCACTCTTCCACAGCCATTCTCTTCTACAGGTTCGTATTTCATCAGGTCAGTGTCTCTTCCTCACGCAGAATTTACTCAACCCCCTGACAAGAATCTGAAGTGCTATAATCCTCCCCTGTCCACATCCTGACAAAGGAAAACAAAATGCCCTGCAGCCACTTAATCCTGAAGGAAAGGAGAAGAGTCACTATTTCCTCTACTTGACTGATGACAGTCGTCAGGACTCATCCTAAAACACAGACTTTCCCATTGAAACAACTTCATTTCAACACATGCAGTATTGGGCAACTGATTGCACAATATTAAATCACAGCCAGAGGAGGAGAAACATCTGGTTTGCTTGCAAATATTCAGTCAGAGAATTAAGGTAAAACAGAGCCCCTCAACTTTCTTTTTTAACAGAATTAAGCCTTAGCATCAGGCTTACCAACACTTCAAGCATATCAAGTCCCCCCATAGCTGCACTTCAGGAGTAAGCAGGAGCCCCTCCTGGATCCTTCCGAGCTGGGAAATGGCACTGGGGTATCCTGTGTCAGCCAAGGTTCCTTGATAACGAGCAGATGTGCAGACTGCCTCATGTAAACATGTTCTGTTTATGCTGTGTCCCGTATCTCACAGATGTGCACTTGTGCCCACGTGAGTACTGTGCAGCTCCTGGAACCCTTCAGGTGTGCCCACGTGAGGTTGTGTGACCCTCAACAAGATCTCACTCTCACTCTTCCCCCCTATTTTTCATACACAGGCAGAATGCACCACAGCCTGCAGTGATACAGGGCACTGCCATGCCCCACAACTCCATGTACACAGCTGGGGAGTCAATCTTCCTTCCTCATTCTCACAGGAATAACTTCCCTCTGTGTCTCCAGGGTCCCCATACAGCTGCATGCGAGGTAAGGCAGCGAGTGGCCTGTGCTGAGCCTGTCTGTCAGTGAGATGCTTGAAGTCATCCAACCCTCTCAGAACTCAATGGTGAGGGCAGCAGACTAAAGGAAATCCTGCAGCTGCCTGTTCTGCTGAGAGGTGTTAAAGGTGCCCTTCTTTCAGGAGAGCCTGCACAGGGGAATCCAAGCATCACACGGAGATAAAGAGGAGGATGTCAACAGCAGGAGAAATAAAAACTCAGGGATTCAGCTCAAGCGACGCTCAACGCTTACCTTTTGTGTTACCTGTTCTTAAATCCCTCCCAGCCTACTAAGGGACTGGGGTTACCCATTCACCTTTTCCATTATGACACTAAAACCAGGTTTAAACAGGAAAAACAATAGATTATATTTGAGAAAATCCAAAACACAGCAATTCCAGTGAGATCCACTAGCTATAGCCATTGCCTCAGCATTAAATACTAAGCTGCAGATCATCACTACTGCCACTTGCCATGAAAACAATTGCACTGAAGTTAAAAAGAAGTCCAACTTGGAAAGCATAAAGATCGATTTCATTCATGGTTTGAGTTGAAAAAGAAAGTGAAGAGGGTATCATGTGATTTTTGCTACAAGTTTGTTTTTAAAGGAATTATGCAATAATTTTCCTCAATGTCTGGAAATGCCTTCAGGATGCCTTTTTCACACACTAGTTGTTACAGAAATTTAAGATGTTTTTAATGTCTATTTTTCACAATGAAAATTAAGCTCAACACAGTGAAATGGAGTATTTGGGAGCAAAGCAGAACTTCAGTGCACCGTTTGTACTGATTACCAAAGCAGACTGATGAGAATTGGCCTTGAGAATTCTTCTCCCACCTAACCCTGTTAGTAGTTTTAACATATGCTAAAAGGCTAAATTAAACGCTACAGGGGACCTACTATTTATTTAGCTCTGCCAAGTCGTGCTAATGCACCAAATACTTTGCCTTTGCTCTCGTTTTATGTTGTGTTATTTAAAGTATTCTTCTCCTTAGTGAAGATCCACCATTTATGCAAATCCAAATCAAGACCTGCAAGCTGCCTTTTAAATGAAGAAAAAAAACCCCCATTTCTGACTTGAAACAACACCTGGGGTTTGCATCAGTGTGAGTTCAAATATATGAGATACAGAGGTACAGTTACCCTCAAACTCAGATTCAGATGAAGCTTTTCAGCATCATCTAAATAAATATCTGGACCTCAATAATGAAGAAGCTCGAAAGGAAACTACTCAAGAAACCTCATTAGGTGAAGCATAACAGTTTCACATTGACACAGAATTAACAACCCCATAAATCACCCTTCTGAATGAAGGATACTAAGGACAGACAAGGATGGAAAGGGCAAATGGAGATCCCACAAAGAGAAAGAAGCAAAAAATCTCAGCTAAAAGCTGTATTTAAGTGTTCAACACACAATCTCCTTCCAATAGGTAACTGAATCACAGAACAACTTGAAATTGTGGTTTGACACTATTATACTATTACAGAGATTTGGGGTTGAAGTGAGTATATAACTTACGCAGCACAATTCTTCAAAAAAAGGAGGCGGAACAGAGTTCATGTGAACTTCAGGTGAAGAATTTTAGAAGTTTATACAAAGCAATTAAACTGCATTAGACAATAACTGCTTTCCAATTTCTTCAAACCAGCACAGCTGGAGTTCTACAGCCATATAATCAACTTAATGATACTCTTCTCATTTGAAAGAAAGAAAACATTATCCTCTAAACACAACCAAAACAACACATCTTACTGACATTTTGAAATTTAGAAAATACGCTCTTATTCACTATTAATTGTGTCAGCTTTTATTTAAACAAATATTTAAAGCTCAGTTAGGGTTTAACATACCCTAAATGCAAGTGGAGTTACCAGAATGCCAATGCTGAATAAAGTGAATTTAGAGGTCTACTCCAAGGCCCTCTAGATCATTCTTTAATATCCACCTGAACTGACTCGTCTCTCAAATAACAATCCCTTACAGAATGGAATTGTGAGTGTACCTGAAAGGTGACAATTCATGCATTTCTGAGAGTTACCTTCACCTCTGAGGGATAAAAGTCAAAGAATAGTAAGTCCTTTGGCTTCAGCCTTCAGTATGAATCTGTGCCCAAAAAGCACTGTCTGTTCAAGCCAAATTCTCTCTCTTGGTAATTAAAACAGAATACACAGAATGGTCTGGGCTGCAAGGACCTAAAGATCATCCAGTTGCAACCCTCCTGCCAGGACAGGGACACCTTCCACTAGAACAGGTTGCTCAAAGCTCCACCCAGTCTGGCCTTGAACACTGCCAGGGATGGGGCAGCCACAATCACACCCAACCCACAGCAAGGTGCCAGCACCTCTTGGAGGCAACTTTATACAAACACTAAGCAGGGTCTTACTACCTGAAAATTACTGGGATTTACCATTTACCAAGCTGACTTTCAACAGGAGTTTTTCAAGAAAGCTTCATCTAAGCAGGATAAGCAGAGGCACAGGGATATTAAAGAGGAGGCAGACATGGTACTATCCATGCCCCCAGTATTTTCAGTTCAGGGCCTCCCAGTGTCAGCTGTGAATCCTATACACTCATTCTCGGTTTCTCTTTCATGAACTTGCCCAGTCTGCTCTTGACCACACCTAAAGTTTCAGCAAACCACATCCTTTGGTAAGGATTTTGGTGTCAACTCTAGACAATTTTCTGCCATACAAAGAATCCCCTCCTTTTATTTTGCATCTAACCCTCAAAAGTTTCACTTGATGACCCTCAGATTCTTGCATTAAAAGAAACTGAACAGTCAGGATACAGCCACCTTCCCCATGCCACCTATGATTCTAAAGCTTCTTATCTTCCTTCACCAACATTTTTTACAGACTGACGGATCCTCAACTGTTTAACTGGAATCTACTTCAGATCTTTGATCAACCCTTCTGTTGTTTTGTGAAATGTTTTAAGTTTTACTATATTAATTTTTGAATTTACAGATACACTTTCTGTAACCCTATAAAAATTAGTCCAAACTCGTTTCTCTGAATGTTTCTAGCCTCATCAAACAGATCCCACATGGTCAAGCAGAGCTTTAGCACACTGAAGCTATGAGCACAGAAATTCTCTCTACACTAGGCACACTCCAGTCTCTCTCAGTCCCTGCGTGAAAGCAGACTCCATATGCAGCATCCATCCGTTCCCTGTGAATGAACATCCTTCTGGCAAAGGTCAGAGACACTCACAGGGATCATCACTGCACCTACAGCTCTGCGGCGCTGTGAGTCCAGATTTTACCATTTAAATTGCTTGTACTTTCAATCAGCTGTGGTATGGAAGCAAGGAAGGAATGCAGGGCACAACACAGAGTTTGCTGCGTGAGGGAAATGGAAGGTGATGGAGGAATGGGACTATTGACTGTGGGAAATAAAACAGATCACACTGACAGCTGAAGGAAGCAAGAAGGAAACAGTCACAGCTGACAAGAAAAATGAACACTAAAGTGGGGAGAGGGGTGAGAAGAAATACCATGTCACAAACACCTGTCTAGAAGCCACTGGAAATGGAAGGAGGGAAACTGCTCATCAGGCAAAGAGAAAAAGAAGAGTAAACTTTAACTAAGTGAGCCCTGAAACAATGACTAAAACTGATGAGCAGGTTAGAATTAGTGAAGAGAATGGGAATATGAGGCTTCAACAACAGGAAATAACCCAAGAGGCCGGCAAAGAAAGCTGGAGGCAAAAAACCAAATGGAAGAGGTGATAGTTGGAAGAAATGAGAGAAAACGCTGTATTCACTCAACACTGGAAGAGAAGATCCCTGACTCTTACCATTGCCTGTGATTATCCTGTATCTGTGCGATCTCTGACAAAGCAGACATCCCACGCTGTAGTGAGCACTGCCATCAGTCCTTCAGCAGCCCCTGACAGACTGCCAGCCACGGGGTGCTTCTGTCTGTCTGTCTGTCTGACTGCCAGCCCCCAGGGGACAGAAAATCTGTCCAGGCATCACACCTGACCTGCCAGTGCTCGGCTTCCTGCCCACCAGTGCAGGACAGACCCAGGTGCAGACAAGCAGCCTTACGATGGGCACGAGACAGAAAAACTGCATAAGATCATCTGTGAGAGGCTGAGTGGGACTCCAGAAACCAGGAGCACCTCTGAGCACCTGCTCAGGCTGGGCAGGAGACATTTCCAAGTATGGTTTCTGTGCCTGGACCCCCCTGTGGAACAGATTAAATCACGGAGCAAAGGTCTGTGCAAATTAAAGGCCCAGTCATGAACGTCACTGATTATGGTGTCAAATCCCACGAGGCAGAAGTTCTACACGAGAACATTAAACACATTATGGCCACAATGGCAATTGTTCAGCCTAAGCAAAAGGCAGGATTTTGGCTGCCTATGAAACCCTTCTTTGGCCCCATTTGTGTGACACGCCTTCTGTGCTCCAAGAGAGACACGGACCATCTGGAGAAAACTCAAACCAGCAAGAAGGACTGGAGCTCAAGAAAACATCATCTACAAAGAAAGGAGGAACAAATTTGGGATTTCTGTTACAAGGTAAAGCATGCTGGGGAAATGAACTGAGAGTCTTTTGCACAAGGCTGTCCTCCATTATCCTTGGCAGATGGTACGAGCAGTAATGGAATAAACCCAGGATGAGGAGAGTGTGGGTTAGATGGGAGGGAAGTGGTTCCAACAGTAAAAACAAAGAAGAGACTGGAAGGGACTGTTTAGGGAAGATATGGGGTTTTTATTACTGGAAGATTTAAGAGCAGTTTATGTAAGCCCATGTCAGGAATGACAGCTGTAGATAACTGCCTTGGAAAAGGAGGTGAACTAGACGATTTCCAAAAGTCCCTTCCTGCCCTATAAATCCAAGGCAAAGTTGCTTTAACAATGATCCATCATAAAATTCTTCTTGAGACCACTTCCCTAATAATGCATGAACAAACAGGATGGAAAAACAGTAAATATTTAACTTCTTTCTCATTTTGCAGTGTGTGGTCTTAGTCTTTAATTGTGCCCTGCTAGCCAAATCACGAATTTCACTCTGGGTTAGACTGGCCATTAATATAATGCTGAAATAGTATTTCTCTATTATTAAATAATTTACTTTTGCAGCACAAAGAAATGCTATGCCCTCTTTCTAGATATAAATCACTGACTTCAGAGGAAGATCCCATAAATGCTTATATGGATCTAGAGCTGAAAATATAAAGACAAAACTCTGCAATGACTTCAAATGCCCTGTGTCATGCGTAAGGTCCATTCTCTGCAGAAACAATTCTTGGAGAAAAAAATTCATGTAAAACTACAAACTGTATCATAGTACATGTTCATGAAAAGAAATAATCAGTTTTGAAATTAATCTTAATACTGGTATCTCTAAAAATATGTGCTTGACTTTACAACTTCAGAAATTTTTAAACATATTTTAATATTAAATACTTTATCTAACTTCCTCCTGTCTAGAGATCTAGCTTTTCCTTCCATCACTGCAATGTTATTCTGTCCAGATTGTCTACTCTCTGCCACTCCACACTTTCTTTTTCCACTGAGTGTTGTTCTGAGTGTTACAAATTTTGAAATGTGCTTTAAGATTGTTAAAAAAAAAAAAACAACAAAGATAAAGAAGTTCACTGCTACTTTTTCACTATTTTCTTTGTTCACACAATCTACAGATGTTCACCAATCACTTCTTTTTGATGGAATAAAGCACCCAAGCCCTCCATCTCCACACTCCAGATTTCATCTTAGCAGCAGCAACAAAATAAGGGGGAATGGTGCAATTGGTCTGGAATGAAAATTACGTGCTTTGTCCAATTACAAGTGAAGCAAGAAAGCAGGAAGGTGTTTTGCCAGGTTTTTTTTGTAGTTTTAGCAACAATCTCACAAGAGCAGACATTTAAGCAGGCCAAAATACCAAAATCAAAAAGAGCTGTGTGAAAACCTCAGCTTCTACTTATTGAAGAATGTCCCGTCTTCATGATTATGGCAAAAGGACTGAAAACGTGCAATTAATGCAATTCAGTCTCCGAGAGCACACAGAAAGTAAAATGAATCAAAAGGTGTTTTGTTCTTCTATGAAATTGTGTTTCCAGGCCATTCTTGTCAGCTTTTAATGCCAATGTGGGAAACAGAGGAGGAAGGTGGAAGTGGGCTCAGCTCTGAGCCGCAGCTGGCTCCTGGCTCCCTGCCTTCCCCACGGGCTGCACTTCCCCTGCTCCCTCCAGGCAGCACAAACCAAGGGAGCAGATTCCTTTCGAAGAAGCTGGATTCCACTCAGCCATAAGTCTTGGGCTGACAGAAGCTTCTCACAAGGCTTATAAAAAGAAAAAAGGGAACAACCAAAGGAAAAGGCTCCAAAACTCATGACGCTCATGATATATAGGAGCTGGCAGTGCTACTCCTGCCACTGCCAGCCTTGGGAGTTTATCTTTGCTTGATGCTATTGCCCCTCCCCACATGTGGTCAATAATTCACTCACTCCTTTCAAGCCTCACCCCCTTCATCCTCCCTGCCTCAGTATGGTTCAGATTCCCTTTATTTTACTGGGGTTTTAACACATTGCTTTCTGAGCACTAATCCTAAATCTGCTATTCAATTCCCTGCCCCAATCCCACTCGCTGTCAGTAGTTCTCCTGGTCTGCTATATTCCACCTCAGGAAGGTTCCAAAATTTACCAGCTCTCGCCTTCCTCTTGTGTGTTTTTATTTAGCCACAGTCTCAGGAAGGATCCAGAGAAAAACACCACACAAGCCAAGCTCTGGTTAATCTCTCAGCTACTGAAATCCCCATCCTAGTTTTTACATGTCCTACTATGTTAAAATCACTCTTTTTCACTAGCAAAGTATTTAATTTTTTCATGGAAAAGACTTTATTTTATGCCCTGTGTCTTGTGCTTCTCTAATTCCTTTATCATCACTAGCAAAGACAGAAACACAGAATTGTCTTCTACTCAACTCTGAAAAAAGCAATGCATAAGTAGCTCCACCTACACCTACATCTACTTCTCGTGGAGGCTTGGGTTCTTTTCTGCCTTCCATGCGACTTCTGCTGTGTCTGTTACAATATACTCTCATCATTCTCCAATGTCTCAAATACCTAAAGCTGTTTTTAAATATACAAACACTTCCATTTTATTAGGAAGTGGAAGTTACTTATATTATAAAACAGAAAAGCTTACCAAGAAAGAGATGAAGCTGATGAGTATGAATTATCTGGAAATCAGCTTCAAAACTACTTCCCCAAGTTACAGTTTTAAGGCGCTGTGCAGTCACACTTTATCCTAAATCTTGACACATTTCCTCCAATCATTACACAACCATCAGCAGTGTCTGTTATTTCACACGCTGTATTTTCTCCTAAGAAAACGGAGTCCATCCCCTGGAATTCAATCCTCCAACCCCTGCGTGACACAACAGCCGTGGCAGCCCTCCACAGACAATGACACAAAAGACTGATGAAAAGTCACGGATCAGAAGAGGTTTTTTCAAGACTCACTTCCACAGAAATCCTGACATTTGGGTTTTTTCCTCCCACACAGTTATGAGGATATCAATGACTTCTGCAACTAACCCCCATTCTGCATCTAAGTTTGAAATCAAAATTACCTGGGGTCAGAGAAACCTCTGATTCCCAATTAGCAGTTTCACATCTCCTCAATACATTTCTTTCCAAAATGTCAGAGTCTGATCACTATGATTTTAATTAAAAATTAATAGCACTAAGATTTTTGATCAGCCAAAGCAATGAGCACAAAACAGCCATTCCATCCTGACTGATCAAAGTCAACACTTTCAGTTGGAAGGAAGAGTAAGTTGAGGGCAAATAAGGGCTGGCTCAGAACCAGGCCAAAGTGTTTTCAGGAGACTGTTGTCCAGCTTTTAAGAAACAAGTTTATGGCTATGGAAAGTGCTGTAATCAAATATTCACGATAACAGCAAAAAAGTAACCTTGAGAAGAACAGAGAGCGGATGAAACAGCACTAAAATTTTTGCAAATGTTCCAAAACAGGGTCAAATAATGAAGAAGAGCAGCTGCTCAGTTCAAGTTGCTTTACATATTTAGTGCAATTTAATCTCAGCCTTGGAAAATTCCATCAAGAACAGAAATTTCTGCATATTTCACTCAGGTATGCACACAAGAACTATTTAAGTGAAATTTTCTGTAAGAAGGAAAGTAGCTTTTGGAATCCAAGAAGTTTGTGAGCTTATACAACATGAAATTATATTTGCATCAAGTAAATTAAGTAATTTTTTGTGCATGGAAAATAAGCTCTGTGTTGGACTAGGAGGAAGAAAAATGATGACGACAATTCTCTCCAAGTCTGTCAAAATATAATTACACCTGTAACAGTCTGGTAGCTGCTAGCAGCACTTTCTGCAGCAGGAGAGACCTGCTACTGGCTTAGAAGCTGTTAGCAGAGCTTCACCAGAGAAGCTCTGCTAGAATTCTGTGACACCATTTCAACAGTGATCACAGACAGCGTGTTCCGTTTTCCCTCATAGAACATAATTAATACTTGCACTGCTTTTAGGCTAATTTGTATTAACAAAAAGTTAAGAAATACAAATGTTATTTTCTCTATTATAAATTCCAAAATAAGGAAGAACACAGTAGATGTGACAAGAGATTTGGTTTACTTTGTTCCTGAAAATGCAGTCACACAAGCTGAAACATCAAAAATAACTTTATATGAATTTGCTAATACACCACTTCCTACACAGCAGGAAAGCTCCAGTAATCACATTTTATCTCCTATCACTTCTGCCGCTTTTAATTTACTCAGCTGATACGCTGTATCTCAAGGGCTTCCCAGAGCAGTGTGAGGACAGCACTCATGGAATTTGAGTTTCACCTGGATGTCCCCGGAGGCCAATTCCAGCACCGGTTCTAGGCCCTTCAAAGCGGCGGCAGCGAGTCCCAGCCCCGCGCCCCCTGCACCCGGAGTACCCTGCATCCCAGGCACCCTGTACCCCGAGTACACTGTGCCCTGACCACTCTGCACCCTGGGCACCCTGCACCCTGACCACTCTGTGCCCCGAGCACCCTGCACCCCGAGCACCTTACATCCCGGGCACCCTGCACCCTGACCACTCAGCACCCTGGGCACTCTGCACCCCCAGCCTGAGCCCCAGCCCTGCCCCTGACTCAGCAGCCGCCTCCTCCTCGCTCTCTCCCTCACCTGGTTTTGGCTTCCACACCCACGGAGGCGGTGGAGCTCACGGACTCCTCGGACACAGAGTGCTGAAGGACTGGTGTTAGCTGCTTGCTGCTCTCCACTTCCGTCTGGGCATCCTCTTCTGCAGACTGCTCTTTGACTTCTGGGTAAAAAAATATGAAAAAGAATTAAATTAGTATTTTATCCACACTGTAAGCTTTCCCTTTCGCTGCAAACATTCATTGTATCTACAGACAGGTTAACCCATGTAACTATCTTCTGCCACACAACAAAATTAAGAGTAGGAAATTACCACCTCTAGCTCAAAAATGAAACTGGATACCTACACATTATTTCCGTAACACAAAGTGTCACTGTGAACCAAAGCTGTTCAATAGCAATGGGGAATGGGGCAAGGGGAGAGCCGTTCAGTGACAGACTTTTCACACAAGGTTGGGGTTTCAGACATTCCTGGTCTCCCCACACCTCCTCTCATGCACCTGCTGTGTCAGCCCTGAACAAACATCGCAGTGGGCACGCCAATCTGGGGTATATTAAACCTTTTTTCCTCCCCTATTACCTTTAACTTTGTTCAATTACCTGCACGAATTCATTCCTGGTTACATCAACTATGCTGGCACAGGGCTGAGGAGGTGAAGGACTGAAGGACATGGCTTATGTCAGCTTATACTTCATTCTGAACTGAAGGAACCTAACCAATTTTTTAGCATGCTTTTACATTAGCTTAGTTGTTAGACAGAAATATATATACATCTACAGCTGACAGTGCTGTATTTGACTAGAAAGTTTGGGTTTGCTCTGAAACATGAAACGCAAAGTTGCCACCGTCTGTGCAACTTTAAATCCTCTTCCCAATCACTTCCCCCTTTGCTTGGAATGAGTCAGGGATTTACCAGAAGGACATGGCAATTCTGCTGTTCCAAGAGCACCAGAATGCACAGGAACAAGGGTCAAGGCTGTACAGCAACAGAATTTGGTGTTTCTGCACGCCTTCATACTTTGATTTTGAAACCTAAGCAATATAAAAATCAAAAGTCTCTGACATATGTGCTTAGGCATATCCAGGTTAAGGTACACGTGCCTCATCCTGCCCATGACCATGGCTGCTTCATCTGTCCCACAGCAGTGCCAGAGGAAGGTCCCCGTTAAAACTTCCAGTGAACAGGGGTTTGAGCTCAGAGGCCAGTACATACAGCTCTTGCAAAGAAGTCCAGTTAGAGTAAAGCAGCAGATTATTTAGAAAACTTCAGCATAAGATACATTCACATTTTTTAAAAAATTAATGTGCAACATGTCAAAATATAATTAAATATTGCAATAGATAAATGACAAGTGGAGAAATGAATGGGTAGAAGAATCTGCAACATGGTGGGCATGCACAAAAACCTGCTACAGGCTTTAATCTTATAAATAAAACCAAGAAAAGAGAGGAAAATTCTCAGAACGTAGAACTGCGCAGCTTGGTCTGAAATACTGAAATCATATGCCTGCTACAGCACATGGAAAACGGGAAATCTGTCTTGTTTCATGCACAGAGATTGAAGTAAGATTACTCTTTAACCTAAAGTGAACTCATTCAGGATTTAAAACCCTCTGTGAACACCCCTAAACCATAATGAAGAGAAACACAAAATTAAGGCAAAAAAAAAAAATTCCTGTTCATGCCTGGGTGTTCCTGATATTTATCTGAGCTGGTGTAAATTTTAACTGCTTCACCTATTTCAGTTATACTACTCAGTAACATACATCGGAAATGTTTTTTGGACATCTGAAACATCCAAAAGTGACTGCCTGTCCAAAACCCAAATGGCTCATGTTAAACCCTTTTCACCAACCCATTCTGAAAGAACATGCTGGACAATGATTTGACACTAAATAAATACCCTCTTGGGAATACATCCCTTGTAATAGTAAATGGTTCCGTACTGAAAACAAAACAAAACAAACCCAAACCCCACACCCTCAGTTTCTGGCACATCTGAACAAACATCCCTGGATGTTTCCTGGATGAGGACTCCCAAAACAGGCAGTGTCCAGCAGAGCCATTCACAGCGGTCTGCGGTACATTTCCAAGTATGTTGGATCCCAAGGATAATCTTGTGCCAGTAACCCCCAAATTTCTAAATGCAACCTCAATTAAGAGAGCAAAACATAAACACCTGGAAGACAGGCAGACGCCAAAGCACTCAAAATAAAACCCACACCACAGCCCGGGACAACCATGCCTGAAGTGCTCCAGGAAGACCACCGGAAACCCCGGCCCTGCTCTGATCCATCTTGGCGGCTGTCTTTAACCTAGTTAATCTGTGCAAAAGGAACTCTGCCTTATTGTGCGCCTGCAGAAACTTTCAATCGAGTAAAAGCCATTTACTCTCTGCCAGCTTTCCTCTCATTACCATTACTGGGCACCCAGCACACTGGGAAGGCGAAGTTCAGGGGCACTCACTCACTCCCAGGAACTCTGCACTGCCTGAGAAAACACAGATTGTTTCACTACACATGACAACTATATGAGCTTACATCCTTATGGTGCTTTTCTCCTGCTGTTTGCTTCTCTAGAGAAGGAGGGACCCAAATTATACTAAATGAGACAAACAACATCTCAGTTGCAGTCTCTGCAATAAAGCAAACTGTGCCTCAATATGCCGTTGGAAGACTGAAAACGCAGCCCTCACTGAACAGCATGGAAGTAGTTGTGTGTTAGTTGTGAAAAAAAACTTTGTGAAAGTTTTCCTGCAGAAGGTTAAGAACAGGAGCACTGCATTACATGAATCAAACTCCTAGAAGATGGATCCCAGCACTGGCATGGCAAAGGGACATCGCAGGTACACCTCAGAGATGTTCTTGGACACACCTGGCACAATATGTTTAATGAATGTCATCAGATTTGGTTGTGGCACTCCACTTTGAAGCCACTGGGAATGAAGGATTCATGGATGATTAATAAATGTGAAGCTCATTTGCAGATTCATATAAAAGGCTTTATTTTGCACCCTCTTCTCATGATTGTTTCTCGCACAGTGAAGGTCTTGCCTATGTACAGTGAGTTAGTGGGGAGACTGAGATTTTAAAAACCTAATTGTACAATTCTCCAATGTCTCTAGGCTATTTTTTAATGGTTACTATCCTTCACTAAAACTTTAGGAAAATACTAGGAAACACTGCACTTAAAAAAACTTTATTATTTTAAGAGAATTATATTCATAGCTCTTTCTCACCTGGCTGGTGAGGACACAAAAGCCTTCTTTTCTTACTAAAAGAAATCCCTCAAAAGTACAAGGACTGAAGTTCCTGTCCATAGGGACCATCCAAAGGATTGAGACTTCCACACACTTTTCAACTTGGGTAACTCACAGAATCACATCTGGCTGAGGCTGGAAGGCAGCCCAGAGTCACTCTGTCCAAACCCCTGCTCAAGCAGGGCCACCAGAGCCAGCTGCCCAGATGGTTTCTGAGCATCTCCAAGGATGGAGACATGAAATACTCGGGGAAAAGAATTAAATTGCCTAACATTGACAAGGGGACAGACATGCAGGGAAGTCACTGGGACTGGTAAGATTTACAGCATGTGCAATAAATTTCTCTTTTCATTAACACTTCCATCACATTTGCTTCAATAATACATATACACGGGGCTCTGAGGCGAAAAGACAATCCTTAGGTTTTATACTATTTAAGCAGTAATTTGGATTTTTTTAAATGAGGAAAAAAAACACTTTACAAAGGTTCAAAAAATTCTTATCTTTTTATTGTTTTTATTCCTCTTTCTAGAGCAGAATGCAGAGAACACTCAAAGAAAACAACGAACAGCACCCTCAGCTGATTTTATCGACTACCGTCTTTCTAACAATAGTTGGTCTCCTTACTTACATGTCTTACGTAGAGATTTGCAACACTCTGAGTAATAACTGTGCTGACAATTTCCTTTTTCCTGCTCTATCTTCACATCCCTTGGAAATCTCTCCCCACATGGGACACACATGGGACGTGCAGACTCACGGGGAAAGCCCTGATGGTTCCCTTGCAGACCATCACAGACATCCCTGCTTGTGGAAAGGAGGAGCCTGGGGATGGCTGGGATTTTGTTACACGACCACAGCTTTCTTTGGGGATGTGAGGAAGCAACATCGACTTAAGATCTAAAGTGTTCTTTTGTTACAAACAATCCTTTTCTGTTTTCTAGCAATCACAAGGCCCTGTTCTGCAAGACACTTGGGTAAACATAAAGCAAAATAAGGAGATGGATGTGTGGGCTCTGCAGTGGCAATCAGGCAAAGAAAAGACACCAGCAAATCCAAAAGATTTTCTTTTAAATACTCAGAAACTACCTGTCAAGTCAAAACCTAAAAATACTGTAAGAGTTCTACCAGAAAAAAAATCTTTAAAGTCTTATAATATTCATTATTGACACCGAAGAAAAAAACCAACACAAAGAAGTGTCATAAACATAAAAGTAATATTCTACTGCTGTTTAGATGCAGCAGGTTGACTGTTTAACCACTTCATTGTCAGGACTACTGACTTGGCAACCAATGAAGCACATGTCACGAGCTTCCAAAACTTTCACTAAGAACAGAAAATACTGCAGGCTGGAAAATACCAATATCACCAAACACAGTAGGGACATCCCAGGGGTCTCAAGTGTTGCTTACAAAGAGGGAACAATGAGCTTTTAAAGGCAGAGATAACAGCTATTTTTGCACAAGGAAGGGACAGTGCTGTGTCAGAAAACAGCCAACAGGACCAGGTGCTTTACACAGCCTCACGGGGGTCTGCAGAACTACAAACACCAAAACGCTCCAGGTAGTTTTGGTAGATAAAAACCAGGTCAGTGTAGCAACAATATGGAAAGAAGTCTTAACAAGGAAATGAAACTATGGATTTAAAATGCCTACCTGCCCTGGTTTTGGCCGGGATAGTTAATTTTCTTTTTAGTAGCGGGTACAGTGCTATGTTTTGGATTTAGGATGAGATTGGTAACACACTGATGTTTTAGCTGTTGCTGAACAGTGCTTACTGTAAAGCAAGGACTCTAGTTTCTCATGCTCTGCCAGCAAACAGGTGCACAAGGAGCCGGGAGGGAGCATGGCCAGGCCAGCTGACCCGAGCACCACAGAACACCATGCCCAGAAAAACACAGAATGGCTTGGGTGGAAAGGGACCATAAAGGTCATCCAGTTCCAACCCCCTGCCATGGGCAGGGACACCTTCCACTATCCCAGGCTGATCCAAGCCCCATCCAACCCAGCCTTGAACACTTCCAGGGATGGGGCAGCCACAGCTTCTCGGCGCAACCTGTGCCAGGGGCTCACCACTGTTCTTATCTCAACCAGGGGTTTTGCCGTTTTCCAATTCTCCTCCCCATCCCACCAGTGCACGGACTGAGGGAGCACCTGCGTGGTACTCGGCTGACAGCTGAGATAAACAACAACAATATCCAGGACTGTAATTACCAACTTTCACTCACTGTCCAATTTAGGAACAAAACAAGTTTCCGCTACTCAGAGTTCGTAATTCTGTTACTGCTCTGGATACAATTTGATAGAAACATCACCTCTCCTGCCAGTGTCTGAGGAAGTCACATGCAGAGATCTCTTAGGAGCAGAAATCTTTTACAACAATCTGAAGGAGGGTAGTTTTAGATTAACTATTAGAAAAAATCCTTGCCTGTGAGGGTGGTGAGACCTTGGCACAGGCTGTCCAGAGAAACTGTGGATGCCCCATCTCTGTAAGTGCTCAAGGCCGGGTTGGATGGGGCTCTGAGAAATGCGGTCTAGGGAAAGATGTCCCTGTCCGTGGCAGGGGGGTCAGAAGAGGATGATCTTTAAGGTTCTTTTCAACTCAAACTATTCTATAATTCTTTGATTTACTTACTGCAACAGGTGTTAGATAGAGATGAGAAGAAAACCTGTAGTTATTCCTGTTTTGTACATTCCGCTGTGTATATTGATAGCTTTCATTCAAATAAGCTCTTAACTCCTCAATACATTTCATACAGAAAAAAAACCTGTGCCAATTTTGTACTAGTTATAAAATAAAAACAAGATTCTCAATGTAGTACCATTTAAACTGTAATTTTGGTCACCCTAAAAAACACGATACCATATTATGGATAACCATAACATGGAACCTCCATGACTGAGGAACTTCCTAAGCTAGGAGTGGTATTCAACAGCACTCACCTGATTATTTTTCCACTGATTTGTTTAGGTCTTTCTGAAACCTGTGTCAATTTGTTCATGCCCAAAGCATCCAGTAACAATGAATTCTGCAATTGCAGTAGATGCCAACTGCAAACGCACCTGGCCCTTGAACCCTCTGAACACGACCTGCTGTCCCCTAATTTTTGTGTTGCACAACAAAATGAATCGCTGTGCCCTGATGATTTTCTCCACACCACTCATCATTTCTTTTGGACCCTATTACATTCCTCCTCAGTGAAATCACCTCAGATTGAAGGCTTTTACCTTAACTGATGCCCACACAGAAGCTATTACTTTTTGTCATGCTCGTTGGCCTTTCCTGTACTTTCCCAATTACAGCTCATCCTTTTGGAGAAGGGAAAGCAGAACTGCACGTGGCATTTAACATGCCAAGGATTTATAAAGCAACAGTAAAAAGAAAAAAACCCCCTCCCGCTGATGCTTTATTCTGCTTATCCCTTCGCCAGTAATTCCTAGAATTTGTTTCTCTCTTTGACTTATGAAAGCTTCTGCAGTTCTCAGAATAACTGAAGCACCACTTGCACAGGTAGTAAATTGAGCTATTAGAGAGTGATTTTTGTTTATACGGAAGTAAGATGGTAATTTTGCCCAGCAAGTTCGTTGACATGAACTACTACTGAATTAAGACTCATTTCATTTTCTACGGTCACTCTTCAATGCCTCGCAGATGGGTATCTCTTTTGTTATCCTAAATAAATTCATTTTAGCCACTACTTTCTTCCCCTTTGAACCTGACCTAGAAAAGGGCTACCAGAGTAGGTGTTTCTGGGACTCCAACACCAGCTTGGTTTATACTGTGATTTTAACTCATCAGCAGTAAATTTCTCTTCTATTTCTTTTACCAAACTGAAGAGCCAGCCTCAACACAGCATTACTACAATAAAAATTGAAGACAGGTCCACAGAATTAGCAAGTGGTTCCTGCTGATGGCAGAAAGGGGATGGAACAAGATGATCTTTGAGGTCCCTTCCAACCCAAACTGTTCTGTCATTCTAGGAATTAAAACATACACAGAGCAGCCCTTTTTCCCGTGAGGAGAAGAGCATATTGCACACAAAGCACATGCTACTATCTCAATATATCTGACTGGCAATGGCCATGCAGATTCCTCTATCACATCACTAATGACACAGCAGCAGAGTTGAGCTTCAAGGTAACAGAAAAGTGGAATATTCTCGGTCTCCGAAAACTTCCAAAACCTGTTGGGTTATGTTTAACAAAGCATAGTTTGATACCAAAACTGCAAAAGCGCTATTGAATAAAAAAGAAAAAAAAAAAGGCATTTCAAAAATAATCTCCAGAATGAAAAACTCAGGGAGGTTAAAATTGATTTGGAAGTAACTGATTCCACCAGCTCTCAAAACACCTGAGACAGAGATATCGGTCAGAAGGCAAAAAAATCAGATTTTCCTAAAAGGCCCATTTTAAGCATGCATGATGATAAATGGTATTACTGAGTAAGCCTGAAATGGTTTAAATGCAAATATCAAATAATTTCCTCGTGTTTGCTTTCTTCATTACAAACAAATTACCAAAATATAAAGCAAAAATAATAAGATGTTTATAATAATTACAACAACATACTTCAGCTCTGCTAATTTTTCCAGTGGCTGAGCAGGTAGGAGTCAGCAGCATAAGAAAGAAGAAATTACTCCTTTTCCTAATGAGTACATAGAATATTAATTGCCTTAAAAATATTTCAGTGCATTTCTAAGCACGTATTTGCCACAAATATATACGGCCATGTTTAATGTAAAAACAAGCCCTCAGTGGTGTTAATTCTTCCCTTCATTAATTTTAGAAGGGATGGGTGGTAATGACGAGGCCGAAGTACCTGCCTGGATTTTAAAACTACTCTGGTATCAACAGATTGCCAAGAGCTTTTGCCATTGATTCACCCAGACCAGGACTTGCTCTAAGGTGTGTTTTATTCCTCTTCAATGAGAGGCTCTACTCAGTACAGTTCATATAATTGCAAAGGATGTCTGTATTTCCTTTAATAAGCAGGATATTGCAGATTTTTTTTCTCTAGAAAAGTGTTTTTCAGGCTGCTTCAAAGCTGATGAGATTCTGAATTAGTCCAAAATTCCCTGGCAACTTCTGCATGAATAACTTTCCTCCACTGAGAAGGATTTGTTTCTGGTTCTTCAGTGCTTTGCCCAGAGACAAATGAGGCTGGTCAGAGGAAGCTTTATCTTCAGGAAGTTAATGTGAAGGCCAACAAGAAATCAACTGGCCCCGCAACCTCATTGGGTCTGATAAAAATGTTACTAACAACAATAATGCAGATAAGGAGCTATTGGTTGATAAAATCATCCAGGCTCTTTTAGCGGTTACCAATTCTGAAGCCTCTGAACACCATGGGGAGTTGAGGGTCTGGTGGAAAGCACTGCTGTAAGAGCTTTGACAAGACTGCTTGACATGGTATGGACAGTAAACAGAATAAATACCTGATGGATTAACTAGTAATTCCCCAAGAGACTCAGAACTTCAAAACAAACTTATTTTATTGCATTTCTCCCAGAGCAGGATCTGAATCTCAACATTTTTAATGGGACATAGACAGGAACTCTAGGATGAGCTAGGATATTTCACAAGTGTTCTCAAAAAAAAAAAAAAAAGAGGAAAAAAGAAAGGGAATAACCAGATAATTAACACACAGAATTCAGTTGCAACTTAAATGCAGTGCCAAGAAAATATCAAGTACAGAAACTTACTGAAACTAACAGAAGATGGGGAAAAGAAGCAGAAGCCAAGTCTTCATTAGTAGCAAAAAGGCTACCAAACCTACAGAAAGTGTATCAGGAGCTGTTTGCTGTATTATTTCTCTCCTTGCATTAGCGGTTTTATATTTGCAAAGACACGTGTGCACAAAGCCACAAGCCTTCCAGAATTTTCTGGTTTGTATTCTTTTGGCCATTAGAAACTCACTCATCAGAAGAAAACTGCTCTTATGGAGAGGAGCAGCACAAGAGGATCCAGATAGGAACACACAATTCTGCAGCAAACAGGGTTTTACTGATAACTACAAAGGTGGAAGGTGTTGATAGCTGGAAGGTCTTGACAGAGCCAGGCACAGGCACAAATAAAAACACAGGAGGCTCCCTCTGGACACTAGGAAACCCTGTTTTACTGTGAGGGTGCCTGAGCACTGGCACAGGACATCCAGGCAGGCTGTGGAGCCTCAATCCTTGGAGATAAAAGCTGTCTGGACATGGTCCTGGACAGCCAGCTCTAGGGGACCCTGCTTGAGCAGGGGTGTGGAGCAGACAAACCCCAGAGGTCCCAGCCATCCTTAACCACACTAGGATGCTGTGGTGCCAAAATGATGGAAAGAACGGGTAACCACAACATCAGCTGGAGAGACAAATACCAGCGCAACATCACTGGGGGAACCACAGAGAAGAAAAATGATGGAGCAGACAGCTGGAAAGACCAATACAAAGCTGGAAAGCAGAACAGACACGAAGTGAGGAGCCAAAGGATCAGCAAGAGAGACAGGGCTGGTGGGCAAATGAAAGGAGTCTGTCCTGAGGTTTACAAGAAGCTGAAAATCTATTGATTCAGTAGAAGAAGTTGTCAACACCCTTTTTTCAGGAAAAAAGTTTGCTTAGCTCCAAACAGATTTTTTTTCCAAATTCCAGAATTTCCTTTCTCCAATTCCAAATCCCTCCTCCTCTCTTTCCGTCCTTAAGAATTCATCTATAGCGAAGTGAACTCAGTACTTGGCAGGAAAGGGACAGGGCTCGGGAATCGCTGCAGTTGGCAGGGAGCAGCAGCCATACTGAACTGATCAGAGCAGCACACGGCTCACCCTGCTCTGCTTCCAGCTCTGCCTCGGCTCACATGTGAGATTACAGCATTTTGGGAAGGGCAGTAACTTGTTTCCCGAACTGCAATTGAAATGACTGCGCCTCAGCATTGCAAAAGAGCCCCTTTGGGAAGAATTTTTGACAATTTTTTTTTTAAACAAACATTTGTGTCAACATTACAAATGGAAATAATGTTTGGTACTTGTACACTCCTTGCCTTTTCTCCCTAGAAAAGATTTGACAGCTACAAAACATTTCTTTATTTTAGGTGGGATTATATGAGGGATATCCTTTTTCCCACCCTGTGAGAGGGGTTCTCACTCCTCCTGCACTGCTCCTTTACCTAAAAGCACAGCTCATTATACTGAATACAACATTAATAACATGGAATTCTCTCCATTTTATGAAACTTAATTAATTCACAAAAGGGCACCAGTAATGCAAGACTCCATAAATAAAACAAAACAGAAACAATCTCAAAAACCCAAACGCACACAGTAAAAGGATTCCCGATTATTCTCAATATATGAGCCAAACAATGAAAGAGAAGCTAGGAACACAAAGACTCAGAATATGTCACAAATCACATGTCAAGATCTTTAGACATTTCAAGTTTTGCAATATTACTATATTGTGTTTTGGTTTGCCAACTACTGAAGAAAATTGTTGGCAAGTCCACTTTTTGCAAGAAAAAAAACCAAAAACCTTTCTAGCTGAAGCAGAAATTAATGAACTAGTAAATAAATACCCTTCAATTTAATTAACACAGTTTTTAACAGAGCAACAATTTGGGATTATTCCTTCCTCCACTCTTTTGCACTAACAAAGCTAAAGTTTTAGAGGCAGCAGCCTTTTCAGATACGATTAAACCTCTAGCAAGTCACATGATGCCCAACTTTTAATATAACATAGTTGTGATTCTGTCTCTATCAAACTGCTCAACAGGATAATGCTATTTCAAGTCTATTTTGGTTCCCCTGCCAAAATGGGATTTCAGACCTATGTATTCTTACTAGGGGTCTTTTCAGTGAAAAGTACAGTCTGCAAATCCATCCCAGGCTCAGCACTGAAGAGGTGGTGCCTCCCTGCCAGCAGCAGACCCAGTGGGGTCTCGGTCCATCAGGATTTCCAGCACAGTGCTCCTACTGCCCATACTTCTGAAATGCTATCAGCCACCTGTGACACCCAGGATTATTCTGATGGAAGATAATGGAGAGACTTACTTCTATGCACTCTCAGAGCCTTAAAAATAATTATCTGTATCCCTCTCTCTTCTGGAGCAAAAACTGCTCTCAGATTTCTGCTGAGGAACTTTGTCAATAATGACAAAAGCAAAAAAAAACCATCACTGAATTCCCTAGACAATAGCGTGCCAGTTGTTAAGTCAGAATTTCTTTCTGGGGTTTTTTTTTTCTTCTTTTTTTTTACACATATTTGAAATTTCTAAAACTTATCACTTATAATCACACTTTCTGTTCCCTTTGCTGATTTTCACAAGACTGCTTCTACCACATAGGATAGGAAGGGTAATCATCACCATGATCATCACAACATAATAATAATAATGATGATGATGACACAATAATGGAATTAAAACAAGTCTTCCTTTACCCTATTCTGTTTTTCTACACACAAATATCTGCTCCAATTTTTCACTTCCAAGCTGATTAACTGGTAATTACCTACTTGTAGAAGCTGCAAAAATCACCCCAAGTTCACTACCACCAGCAGTTTATTAGCAGGGGCAGAAAAACAATGGACAGAATAAAACAGTGAAACATCCTTGTATTAAGCTTTAATCTGAACTCTCTCCACATGCCATTAACACTTAAATTCAACACAAGTTGTGACTAAACACTCCTGACACTCCCCAAAGCCTCGAGTCACAAGCACAAAGCCTTCTCAGCATCACTCGCCACCTAGGAAGCAGGAAGCAAGCGAGCAGCACACACAAAGCCCATCCTCAGGAGGATTTCAGCCTCCTCCTCTGTGGCTTTCACCACAGCAGCCACGCTCCCGTATGGCCCGTGAAAAATGCTGCTGCAAAAATGGCTCTTTTCAGGTCCTCTCCTTGTTCTCCTTATACATCTACACTAAGCACAGATCCTTGTCTGCACCTTTCAGGACTTCAGTCCTTTAGCCCTTCCACTCGGCAGCTCCGAGAGGAACTGGACACCTCCCTCAACTCAGCTGGCTCTTCCATGCCAGCTCTGCCCAGACCACCAGCTTCTGCTGTTCGTGTCTCTGTGCTTCCTTCCACTTCTCTCACTACATGTACAGGGCCACCTGATTAAATTTATAAACCCTTAGGTCTCAATGCATTTTTAAGGCTTATTTCTGTCAAACCAACAAACTTCTGCCAAGTGGCCATGGCATCATCCTTCCTGGTGGGTTTCATCCTTCTACACTCAGTCCCTGGTTAAAAACAGGGAAATGGCTACAGACACGTGCCTGGCAAGGAGATGACAGCTCTTCACCACGGCCTTTATCTCGTGTGTTGGCTCATCTTTAGGCTCCTGAACTGCCAGAACAGAAATCACAAACTGTTTCAACAGTACTCGGTCCAGAACAATGAGCTCCCTCTGGTAACTGAAGCATTTGGGTACCACCACAACAAATATTTACCAAAGCAGGAACAGAGATCTATCCTGTTTCCTAAGCAGCAGCAGGAAGCATTAGCATTTGGTTATCCTGGTTATCCCTCTGGTATATAATCTGCTGTAGTTAGCTGAAGATACAGGTCAATAAGTAGTAGTGTATTTTGGCAGGTATTCCAAAAACAGCAGCTGCCATTTCAGAGCTTTTATTTTCGTTAGATACAGCCTTGCTAGAGTAGGAAAAGAACCTCTACGGATCTACGCTACAATGTCTACAAAGACATTCCCATCAGACTATTTAAAAACAATAGTTTCATAGATTTAAATTAATACAGGTTTAAATATAGGATTTTTTCCTTTTAAATCTGCCCAAATGCACATCTCCTACTACACAATTAAAGAACTAATTTTTTGGCTATGGAAGCCCAGCATAACTAATGCATTTCTGAGAGAGGAGAAATACCCAGAGAGCATCAGCACTATACTCTCAGTACCTGTTTCCACAGTGTTTTCTGTTTCTGCTGCCTCCAAACCATCCATACTGTCTTCATCCTCCACTGCAGTTTTTCCTCTACTCCGAGGCCTGCAAACATAAGAAGGAAAAACTCTTTTAAGACTGAAAGCATTTGTAAAATTAGGATCTAAATAATTTCATTTAGAAGGATGAATGTCAGCACTTAATTATGTAACATTTAAGCCATGATTTCAGTCTTGTACAAACTTGAAGTTTCCTCTCCTTTCTTCCCGTTCTAGGTAATGCCCCCAGCAAGGTACACTTGAATCAGCAGTTGGGCCCTTAAGTTTCTCTGATTCTTCTTACAAGAAAAATACAATAATGAACTTTTACTGATCAAACAACAGACTAACTCAGCCAGATTTTGACACAAGCATCCTGTCTGCTCCATGTAAGACATAACTATAGAGAGATAAGAGAGAACACTACCCAAAATCTGGGCAGTAGCTACTATAAAATAAAGACTGATCCCTGCAGAGCACCCTTGGAAGAAATTTCCATAGAATAATAATGATGCTAAAGCAATGAAATTGAAACACACATTATTGTCAGTGAAACAATATTTTGACACGTGAAGTAAAATGTTATGAGAGATGACTAGATGTCATCACATTTAAAGAGTCATCACGTGAGGACAGCCTGTCAAAACTAAAATACCTGGCAGATTTGTTTCAATTTCAACCAAGGTCTGACGGAAAGCAGACAGGTTTGTGCCACAAATTCCAGCCTTTTTTCCCTGCCTGGCTCTTCAGCAGCTATCATGGTGGGCTGTTGAGAAGCCCAGGCATCCAGATTCCCAGCTGTTCAGCAGCCCATTTGAAAGGGAGCCAAGAGCTTGGCAACTCGCCTCCCAAATTTTCAGGCTACTTGGCAACCTGCCTGGCGTGCTGACGGAAAGCCTGGGAGACCCTAGGAGCTTCTGATTCCAAGTACACAAATTTTGAGCGGTTTGGGGCATCTCAGCAGTTCCAACGTCCCAGAGCTCCCAGGCAACCATTCACCCAACCAACATGCCTTGAATCGGGATGCCACGCAGGCCAGCCCACGCCTGCCCCCCCAGACAAAACCGCTCCAGTTCCTCTTTCACAGAGGGTTCTGAAAGGTTTGGGTTCAGTTCTGCGCTGGGGAGAAAAGGGTTTGGGGTTTTTTTGAAGCGATTAAATCATTCCAAAACCAGCATTTCCTTTTTTTGTACAGTCTGTTATAGCACTTAGGTCTATCCAAACTACTTCCGCAGGACTGGATCTGCTCAATCAGCTACAAAAGAAACGCTATCACGCCATGCCTTTGGTCCTCCTGGATCAAAGAACTGGGCAGAACTGGAACCATCTCTGAAATCTACACTGGTTGTTCTCCTGCTGAAAGAGGATTGATTACCTTGGACTATCTAGCAGGACAACCCCTTCAAACTGTGCTGGGGCCATTTTTGTCTCTGAAAAGGAGTAAAAGAAGTATTAAAATGAGGCTCAAACCAAATTCTGAAAACCTTCCACTCAATTTACAAAGGAGCTGGGGTAAGAGAAAAGCAAGAAGAGATTAAGGACAGAAGGACTTTTCCTGGCATCCCTATAAGATTTGTTCAGGATAAGGCTGAAAAACGTGAGCGCAGTGGAAACCCTAAGGACTACAAGGTCATTTTTCACCTTGCCTGCTTATCCGCAAGCAATGACAGCACTCGCAGACCACACAAAGTAAGTAACAGCCTTCTTACAAGAGACAGAAGCATCCCCTTCACTTATTCACCACTTTACAAGCTCCCAGCGTAGTCCCTTAAAACCCATGTTTCACAAGAATTTAAACCAGAATAAACTGCACAGTGACCAGAGGACACTGTCTTGCACTCATCCCTTCAGCCACCACATCAGCCCATCCAGGAGCGCAGTGACCAGTGAGCTGGCTGGAATGGGGACACATGTTTTGGAAGTGGGAAGACACACACAGTTCTGGCAGCAGCATCTGAGATGGTCACACAAATGGATTCCTGTCTGTAATGAAGAGTAGGGAGTAAAGCAAATGGAGTATCAGAGCCACCGGACAGAATAGGCTCTTCCAGCAAGACTGAGGTACAGCAAGGAAGGCAACACTCCTCTAACACTCAGAAGAACAAAGCGGCAGGTAAAGAAACCAAAGCATTTAAGTATTAAATTTCTTGCAGTTCTTCACAACATCCCAGCACATCATCCAGCACCCAGTGAAAGGACAGGAATGCTCCAACGCTTTACAGAACACAATCAGCTAAGAACAGGGATTATTCCTAAATCCTATCCCAATTATTCTTGTACCAACTATCAGTCTGCAATGCAAAGTTACAAGTCCGTACTATACAAGAATTATTGTGAAATCATCACAAACATAAATGATAATTCTGCTTTTTCACAGGTACCCCTTTTCAGTATTCCCAACACACCTCTGGAGACAAAACTTGCTGGATAGAGGAAGACGAAGATTGTTTATGTTTATTTAATAATTTACAGATGAGTTTAGATTTTCTATTAAACTACAGTTCATGTACTAAACACTGAAGTACCTCACAAAGCCTTTTTAAACATTTTGTTTAAACAAGAGCAGTGTTCATGCCTTGAACTCCCTATCGTATTTTAGCAACCTATTTAACACCAAGGAAAAGCAGAGGTTTCAATTAATTAAACAAAATTGCTTCTTTCAGCAGAAGATAGAACCATGTCTGGTATTTTCTTGTCATTTCCCTGCCCCAAATATTCTACAAAAACCCTTCTTAATGTTATGCAGGTTTTAAATAAAACTGAAGAAACAGTGGAAAACATGGCAGATTATATCACTAACTTATTTTTGCTGGTTACATTCATTTCCCAATCATCAGAAGAAATTTTATAGCCTACAAATTTATGTTTAGCTTGGAGAAAAAAATAAATCAAGTCACAAAACAGTGAAATACACACTGTACCAACAACTATAATTTAATGTTTCCACAGAAAATGCCATTTGAGAAGGCCATATAGCATACCTAATCACTGCTATCAGCATTTGTAATAAGAATGGATTGTTTCACGTTATTTGCATTAAGTTTATAGATTTTATTTAATAGTTTTACACATAAACCTTTTGGCTGGTTTGCATAACACTACATTTTTCCACTGACAAACCCTGTTAATTATTTTTTTTTATTTTTCTCTATACTTATTTCCACTTGCCCTTAAATACAGTGGGAAAAGCAGCCTGTGCTCCTCTGTTTTTCGCCTGGGACTTGGTATCAAGTTCATCCTTCTGAAGGAGGATGTGAGAAGGCAATGGGGGAAAGACGGTGTCGGGGCCAGTTTTTTGAAGCAATTACGGAACAACAGCCCATGACTACTCCCCTCTCCCCACACGAAGCCAGGCAGTCCTGAACCACAACTGCCTTACTGAACATCACA
This sequence comes from Pomatostomus ruficeps, assembly GCA_013400735.1. Taxonomy (NCBI): domain Eukaryota; kingdom Metazoa; phylum Chordata; class Aves; order Passeriformes; family Timaliidae; genus Pomatostomus; species Pomatostomus ruficeps. Next base: position 44,321 of record VYZT01060770.1, on the reverse strand, counting down.
ACCTCAGTTCTGCTCCAGATCTTGAAGCCCAACCCCAAACCTTCTTACGAGGAGTGGTGACTGCACCACCCTTCCACAGAACACCGCGGAACCCCCAGAGCTGGGGACGGCAGAAACGCTGAACGCAGATGAGCCACGTCTCCTCCAGCTCACAGCAGACTCAGAACAAAATGTACAGGCAGAGGCTGACCAATACAGCCTGGGCCAGAGCACAATAAATATTAGTCAGTGGGCAGGCAGGGAGCTTGGTACGCGGGCTGAAGTGCTGCCAAGGTCTCTGCCATGGCTTCCTCGCCCGCCTTTTCCCCTCAACAGAGTTCAGTTTAGAAGGGAAAAAACAAGAGCACGTCTATTTCTGCTCAAAAGAACAGATCCACTGAGAGAAATACAACTTCTTGAAGTGTTTAAAGCACATTCAGCATTTTATGGGATAAAGTCAACAACAAAGACAAAACTATACTTTTTTATTAATATAGGATTCGAGTTGAATATAATTACTGTCTATGGTAATTTTACTCCTACTTCCATAAAACAGAGTCATTTATCAAAATCCTTTGTGACCTACTCCTAAATTTTTTATCAATTAGCTTTTTCAGCTAATGCCTTTCATTAATCTCCATCTTTAAATATACCATGGTAAACAAAAATCTCATAATTCTTCTCTGAGTAAGCAACTAATTAAATTTAGCCCTGAGGGTAAAAAAAAGCCCAGAAAAACCTTTCACAGGGCTCAGCAGAGCATTAGGTACTCCCTCTGCACAGGAGGAAGCCCTGCTGAGGCTGTCTCAAAGCCCCGAGGACTTGGATAACACCAGGACATCACCAGGCACCTGAGCAGCTTCTGTTGAATGCGTGGAGAGCAGCATGGGAGAAAATGGAAAAGTCTCTCATTCACCTGACAGTAATGAGATACTGTTTCTTTTCTTCTCTTTTCTGCATGATTGGGATTTTTTTGGCGTTTTGTTTTGTTGTTTTTTAAAGGTCATAGCAATAGCACCGTAACTGGATGAGTACAATGTAGGTCAAAAGTACATCTTGGATCTTACTCATTCTTTCCACAAAGTGATCAGGAATAAGGCCATGGGCCAACATTTCCTGGAACCACATGAAATAACTGACAAAGCTACTATCCTCAGATGCCTGTCACTGCCAGGCCTAGTTTATGATTACCCAGAAGCTATTGCCAGACACCAGTTTCTGCAAGTCCTCCCTAAGTTGCTACCAACAAAATCAGGTGACAGGTTGTTCAAGACCATCTATCAAAACTACCTTACTCACCCAGAGCATTTTGTTCCAGGCTTATGAAAACAGGTACATGTGAGCCACCCAAGAGCTTCCCCGTTTTTCCAAAATGCTGAAACCTCTGCATCACTCAGGAGAGAAACCTTGTTTCCTATGCTCTGCCAACCATGGAGCAAACTGATGGTAGTAAATATATAAAACAGGGCCAATAACCTTAAAAAGCAGTGGAACATCTGGGATACAGTAACATCCTAAACCAGCACAGATGTCTTGTTAAATGAACATCTGTCCACAGCCTTACGCTGGAAGATGGTACAGAACTGATTTATAAAAAGGTTCAATTAGTGCTGCCATCAGCACGGCTAGTCACAAATTAACGTTCACAGGCACTTTCACAAGTGAAAGCTGTTACCCTCTTTCCAAGAATCTTTTTAACAGGTGTGCAAAAGCCACATGCTCCCACTACACTACTACTGAACCGTAGAGTCCTAAATACAGCTGTAAAAGTTTAACTGTGCTTAAGTAGAGGCTAAAATACCCAAGTTTCAGCTGACAGCCCCAAGCAAAGAGAACCGCAGCAAGCAAGAAGCAATTCACGGAAATACCTGTGAGGAAAAGAGGTTTTTTTCCCCCTCTCTAAACACTACTTTACTCTTTATTACTTCTAAGAGTTGAGAAAATTCTACATCCGAGCCTGGATAAAATGAAGAACACAGCTCTGGAAGCAAGGAAGGTTCCAGCTAACTAGAATTAATTTCAATAGCCCTAAACATTAACAAGCTTTAAATAGGAAACTCACTATCATACTGACTCCAGCTTCAAACTGATTCTGATTTAAAAGATTATTCACAGGACTCTTCAACTGAGAATCAGTAACAGGTGAAAATGTTTTCTTGCATTTGTCCTCCTCTTTCACAGTGATTTCTTTAGTACATGGTAAAGACAAAAACGCTACTGGCAGTTTATTCCTATTTACTTCTTGTATTAGATACGGGTATACCAAAGGCTGAGGGATCCTGAAGTATGGGAAATATGTGCAATAGAAACATAACAAGTGAAAGGTGACAAAAAGTTGACCGTTTACTAATAGAGTGAAAACTTTCTTGTTTAACAACTACTGAACCAGACTTTAATTCAAATCTCATAGAACTTGCACAGCCTTCAGTTTCATTATTAAAACATCTCAAAAATACACTTGATATTGCCTATTAGTCTCCTGGTACAATCAAAGACAAGTGTGTTTCTTACTACTTCTGATTTATAAAGCATAATAATCTTTTCATAAAATACTACATCAAAGAGAAGTGACCCAGCTTGCATTTAAAACCAAAACATTGCAACTTCCCACCTTACACCTCCTCTAACCAGTAATGATCTAAAAGACTTTATTCAGTCACTCAATGTTATTCCTTTACACAGGCTGAAACATCTTCAGAGCTGAAACTTTTTCACATCTATATTTTATACAGTTACCACTGAGAGCGATAAACACCTGAAAAGAATATTACAACCTTTGAGATCAGGGATGTCTGAGAAAAAGCATAAAAAGAACCTACCTACACTGGACGATTCTCAGCTAAACTTTATCAGTACTCCCCTGTGACACGGAGATTTGTTAGATTTTCTACACTGCCCAAAGAAATGCAAATAGAATTCTTTTAAACATTATTTGTACTGAATGTCATAGATGTATCTTTGCTTTCATTCTAGAGTACAGTCACTGTTGACATAAGGTAAGCAAATGCAAGGGAAACCCACTGGTAAATGCAGAGCTCTGGAGGAAACAAGGCTGTCCCGAGAGGTTGGGAATGAAGTGTCAAAATGAATCTGCAATGCACAGTTCTAACAATCTAAAAGCCAAATTAATCAGTACTTTTAAGCAGATGTGAACTTTGGTTTACCTGTATTTTTTACTTCAATTGTCCTCGCAGAGTTACCTGTACTGTGGAGGTTCCCAGGCACGTATTGGTACAAAATTGCTTTCCACGGGAGACAGAGAAAAGGCAAATGGGATGTGCTGCCTGTGGGCACTCATCAGGACTGTCTACTCAAATCAAAGAGCTGTAATTGCTGCAACAGGAATGCCATCTCAATGTTGAAAAATCTTAGTTTCAACTCAATTTTGCAGAAGGCCACCAGATCCAGGAGCCTGAAGCTGCACTCTGCTGGGTGACAAGGCTGCTCTGGACAAAGCCACCATATTCAGCATTTTCTCTGTACATTCCTGATGTTATTTACAGTTGTTCAGTTTGAGTCTGGAGCTGCTCTTTTAAGAGATAAAGCACGTGAAGGCTACCGTAGCTAAAACAGAAGTTTAGTAACAGTATCAAGACCATGTATCCGTGAAGTCTTCTTCTCAACTTGTTACCCATTTGGGAACACCCTCAGTGAGTCCATAAGAGACAGAGACTCACACCAGCCAAAGACCAAACCAAGAAGCTTTGGTATCACTGATTAACAGTTCATTACCAGGTACCTAAAATAATACATTTTTCACATGAGCCCATAAAATACCCATGAAGTTACAGCTCTGCTACAGCGAGTTATGGACTGAGACATTGACAACAAACCTACTACACTGCAATGGGCTTCTGCACACCTTTCTGTGATACCATTACATGCCAAAATCTGAGCTGCATGTTCAAAGTATGAAGTCAGGTTCCCTGATCTGCATGTATGGACTGTTCAGATTTGGAGACAGTTCCAACAACAGAGTGAGAAATCATATTAAAGCCTTTCAGATCTTTCAGCTTTCTTTTTTACTTTTCAAACTGACTGCTTAGACATCTATAAATTCTGTAAGCGAAAATTGCTTTCAGTCAACTATCTGTCACGTTAACCCAGCAACACACAGCATCAGAAACTGCTACAAGTTCTTTTTTCTCAAGAGCCACGTTCCCGTTGATATGTAGCTGCATTTATAGCTTTACTTCTGTAACAAGAAACATTTTACATGCACACCTTAACGACTACACACATTTCAGAAAAAGCTGCAAAAAATTTCAGATGCAATTGCAACACATTATGTATCTGCAGTTTTGCACAAACTACATCCTTTCTATATTTGTTACCAATGCACTTGGCCATGTTCACTAACAAAACCATGCTAAACAACATACTAGAATTGCAGCACTTGCAAAATTTTTTAAAACCTTTTCTGGAGTCAAATTAGACAAAATTTTTGGGAGCACCAAGAGCTACAAGTAGAGGCACCTGCAAGTTTCCTACCCCAGCAAGTTCTGTTTATCTACCTGGTTCCAGACTTGGTAATGGTTCTATTCTTTTAATTCCTCCAGACAACAGTCAGCGTGAAGCTCTTTGGTAAATTTGCTAAATAATGTTTAGCAAGTCCACTGATTGTTTTCACATGTTCTCCTTTGAGAGGAAAAGAGAATGAAACAGCAACATGAACAGCTGAGAGACCACTGTCACTGTCAAAAGCACAAATTTCTAACCTCTGCAAGACTTCCACGTGTGACAAACTCCACCTGCACCATTCAACACTGCACTGGTCCATACTCCTCTGTCCTCCAAGTAAACAAAATAGCATTAAAATATGCTACTGCACCCAAGACTGCATTTTCCTGCTGGGAAGTGTAAGCATCCACTTCAATCCGAACACAGGATTTGTTTCTCCATGACGACGGGCTATGCCAAGTTCCAACTCCTCCAATCTTGTGAACAGCCATGGTGCCCAGAATTTTTTACCCACATCAGCACCAAGCTCATGTCTTTTTTAAGAATTATCCAGCTCCTTGTTCTTTCACATGCTGCAGGGTTTGCCTGCTACTCTCTTCTGAATAAAGGTGGCAACACAATGGTAAGGGCTGGAATTCTCATGTCTGGTGATTTCAAGATCCTGTACATAAAATTCAGCGGATCTGAGTCATCACGCATGAGAAACAGCTGCCAAGTACTTGGAACTTGGTAGAAGTTTTGGTCTCTGTGAACAGATTTTTGTAATTTTAGCACCATTAATTAGAAGTCATTTTCAAAGATTCCCTTTTCGAACTTTGCAGTCTGACAGAGTCTTATCACAGGAACATTGTGAAGATTCTTGCAAAGTGCATTTGTCTCCTTAAGTTAAATATTCTCACTGGATATAGTTAGGTGCCAGGTGAAGGCTGTGCTCTCTGTCACCCAGCCCCACACAGCGCAGGTTTACAAACAATCCCATAATCTAAGATTAAATACTAAAGTTTTTACTCAGGAAAGTGTTTTTATATCCAGCAAGTAGAGTCTGCATATACTGATTATAGAGAGCTCTAACTACCGCCTTTATTCATCATTACTTCAGCTAGGACACTAAAAAAAGTATGCAAATATTCAACTATTATATTTTAGATAAACTAACCCCACTCACACTACATCATTTTGAGAGGTTTCCAGATCTCACATCTATCAAAATGCATCAGTCAGCTCAGGACATCTCATGCTTTCTCATCAAATAAAGCTCAGAATCTTCTGCCTGAAGTCACTTTTAGTAATGTCTTTAGACTTCACAGCGAACACAAGTCTTCCTGTAGATTACATGGAAAATTACTCCATTTGTTCTTCTGTTTTTGAAATGTTTCTGACTCTACTAATACCACAAAAAAGCCCCAACACCTGTCTCTCCCTCAGGTGTGTGTTACAGGATTTCCTGAGAAGGGCATCTATCCACCAGTTTCACCTGAAATTGTGTTTACGAAAGGCAAAGAACCTATGGGCAACAGTATCAGTTTATTTAATCTTAAACAAGTATTTAAGCTTCAACTAGAAGCATCAGGACATGCAAGGAGGAAGGGCAGCACCCAAAGAGATATAAATAACTGGCTTTTATACAAGATGCTGGCCTAGAATACGTTAGATAGAATTTTCCTTATAATACCCAAATTAATTGATGGTATGTAAGAAAAATAGTTCTTGCATGTCAACTACAGTTTGTCATTATCCATCTAAAATGGATTTAGACAGGGAAAAAAACATAACAGAAATGAATGTCATATCACCACGTATCTTTTCCATCTGTTAGCACCCTTAGTGCTCCTTATAAAGAAATGCATTTTTATTTCAGATAATGTCAACAAGTATTATGAAATATTTCTCTTTCAATAAAACTGCTAAACCTTGGAAAGCCAAAGGGAAAAAACACAAGATCACCTCACTAATTAAAAATCCATTTAAACTTAGTCAGAAGGCTTAGAAAACCTCAGAAGAATGAAAATAGATCTAAGAAGAAAACGGGCAATGGAATCAGATGGGTCTCAGTGTAAATTTATAATTCACATGAATTGTTTTCCTTTTAACAAAATTGTTTTCAAACTAGATGTAAATCCTAAAAGCCAGATCATGGAAACTATTTTTATACCAGAGTAAATAAAAGTCTGGAAATATTATTGTGAAATATAACCAACAATACAAGTAGCATAATAAGCAACACTCCATAGCACAGGCACAAGTAATACAGATCTTCAAACACATCTAAAAGCTTCTGTATAAACAGGCATATCAGTCTCTAGGGGTGTTGATGAGGTAGAAATTCTGAGGTTTATGTTAGAAATTCTGCTAACAAAAATGTGTCTACACCTTTTTTCCATCCCTGAAGAAGATTCTTCTAACCTGGAGACATAAATTCGCCTTCTGATAATTACAGATAGATTACAAATAGCTCCAAGTAATTATCATAGAGAACTTTTAAACTTCTGTTCAAAGGACTGTTAAATTACCATTATTATTTGGGACATTGTTCATTGCTGTTCTCCAACATTCTCAAAATTTCACCTATTTTTATTTGAGAGCACTACCAACTATAGCAAGCGGCTTTGTGTATTTTTTTCTCCACGACAGACTTCAGCCCTTTAATATTAAATATATGAATTCATGCTATTTATGCTATTGTTTAAATTATTGGGGGGTGTTAATTGTTTTTTCAAGTTTTAGTTCCTCATTTCTTTAATAAGCTCTTAAAGAAAACCTTAAAAAAAGGTAAGGTAATAAAAAGATGAGCTTCCCAGCACTTGATGCTGGAGGAGCTCCAGCTGATCCTCACCTTCACACTCGCACCCTCGGCAGCCCGAGAAGGGATCAGGCTGTGTCAGACCTGCCAGCAGGGGAGTGATCTACTGCCCAGCCTACGTCACCCGATACAGGTCAGAGTTATAAACAAAATTGTCTCTGTGTCACATGAGAGGGGCACGTCCCCAGCGAACCCTGCTGGAGCCGCTACTACAATGGAAGTCATCCAAGAGGACCAACTGATACCTCCAGGTCAAGTTCCTCTGAGGCCACCACCCAAGGACACGAGGCTGCAAGCTTATTCCATTTGCTGCCCTGCAACTTGCAGAGAGCCCTCCAGTTCTGCAGCTTCTCACCAGTTCCACAAGTATCCTCAGTTTAAACATTCAAATGTGTTTTTAATGGAACAGGAAGCCAATTCTCAAAATTTATGTTCACTGTTTAGAAAAACATGAAAATGTTCAAGATTCCAACATGCTGACCTGAAGACCTGGAAATTATGCTAAAACAAAGTTTAATTAACAGTGATTGAATTTATGCCCAGTAAAAGAGATAATTTTCATCCACATCAGTTCGTTTCACTCATTAGAGGTTCATGAATGTCTGTGCTGGAAGAAGCCAGAGAGAAGAGCGGAGATAGGAAAGGGTTACTGGAGAAGGAGGAGAGGGAATAAAGCAAGTGGAGCTTCTTTTAGTGACAGTGCAAGTAATGCTGTCTAAAAGGATTTGGAAATTATAGTCTGAATCCCTTTGCTTCCTAACTTTTTTTTTTTTTTGCAAACCACCAGAAAAAAGTAACAAAGATAATCAGAAATGATCCTGCAGCTGATTTATAATGGGACTATTTGTATATTTACCTAATCTTTTCTGAGCACAGACCTTCTGGAATGACAGCTTCTTAGATATTTATACTTTTATTTCAGCTTGCTTTTTACATATACACATATGCTTCTAATTAACATTTACAGCATGGAAATTCAGTTCTACTCACCAGACCACACCACAGAGCCTTAAAAATTATCTTAATCAAATGTTTCAGAAGTACTTTCAGGTATAAAAAGCTGGCAGAGCAGCTCTGAAAGAGCTATTCTGGCAACCACTTGTGAAGATGACACAGACAGGGAAGCACATATGTGTAACTTAATGGCCCTAAAGCTACTTGTATTTATCCAAGTATTGCCTTGGTATCATGACAGGACAGAGCAGTTCCTAGCTCACAGCCATGCAAATTTCAGTATTAAAATAATTAATTTTTCTCATAGTATTACTTCTGAAAAAAAATTTTTTTGCACTATTTTTGCACACTGCAATTTCTCCTTGAAGTTCCTGAAAGCCTTTATGCTAACAAAAGGAACTACAATTGAGATGTGCCTTGTCCTCAGAACCTTAGAAACCATTTGTCTTTTGCAATCAATGTATTAAAGATTACATTTAAAAGGAATCTTCAACCACAAAGGTGTTCAACATTCATTACACCATCCCTGGAAAAGCTGCTCCAGGGAGTGCTATCAAAACAGAACTCTGACTGCTCACAGATTCACCGGACACAATGCTGGAATCATTATCCATGCGAGCCCAATATCCATAACTATCACTCAATAACCGAAATTGATTGAAGCCCGTCTTTCAGAAAGCCACTCACTTTGCCATTCCCTTTATCGTTTGTTCCTCCTTATGAATTCGTGCTCATTTCCTTTGAGAACTTCTCTGGTTTCAGCTTTCAACCGCTGGTTCTCGTCCCTTTTCCTCTTACATCAGGGATCTTTTCAGAACTCAGTGTTTTCTCTGCCAGAGTATCATTCACTGTTCTCTAACTACTCCTTGTTTTTAGGGTTTAAATCCCTCACCCCCATAACCAAACAGACTGAGCACCTCTACCTTCCTCCACAAAGCACTCTTCTCCAAGCTTTTTACACTCTCTGGTCCGTTTCATGACTTTTTGCCAATATTTCAGTCTTTCAGCTGTGGATATCTGAATCACATTGAAATGGCAGCAGCAAATCTCACAGTCTCTATGATAAACAGAGCTTCAGTGCACAGCCACAAACATCCCACACTTGAAATCTCTTGCCAGAAATGCTCCTTTCTGGACTGCTGCCCCATCCTTAAACCTTTACATGGCAACACCATCCCCTCTTCTTATTCTGAAGAGCGTTTTGTTTAACTGCTCTTCTGCCTCTTCCCTGTGCTCATCCATGTCATTCCATATACAGATTTCAACAGCAGTAATTGTTATTAATATTGACTAATGCCAGACTTCACTGCTGGAGGACCACCCAAAAAACCCAAAGCAAAGTGATGACAGTTCCCAAAGACAACAAAGTGCTTGGTCAGCCAGTCCTTAACCCAATTACTGCAGGCTTTATTCCACTGAATAATTCAAACAAATAGTTTTAATCAGAGAATAAAACACTGTTAAGCCCAGCACCTTTAAAGAAATCCATTTACATTACATCTTCATAGAAAACGATGGATAAAGGACCACATCAGATGACCTAATACCTACATCAAAGGCAACTTGTAAAACTCACGAAGGGGATAAAAGGATGAAAAGGAAGGGAAAGAATAAAAAAAAAAGCCCAGCAAACCTAAGAGTTCCTACCTCTAAAGAATGCAGCAAATATATTTCTTTCCAAAACAAAAAGTATCCATATCTGCCCAAAAGTCATGCCTTCCACACTGTCGTCATTTCAGTGGGAACCATGGGATTTCACTGTCTCACAGAAGTGAGCAGCATGTATTTCAATATACTTTGTAGCATAATAAAATATCCTATTGAAATTACAAGACCTAAAAAACAATTACTTTATTGCTTCTTACAACTTTTTCACTGTAAAATTCAACTCCAAGGTAGTAATTGGCAGGGACAAAATTATGTAGCAATTAGGGCATGACAGCAAAAGCAAACAAGAACTGAAAATGGGTTCGACACTTCTGGTAACAAGCAGGTAATTATCACAGCAGCTTGAAAGGGGCATAATCAACCAAACTGACATCATCCCTCCCACATAATAAAATGTGAAATCCCTTTACGTGCAGCGTAGCTCTTACACACAGCTGGTAAATGCTGCTAGTCTAGTCTCGATGGTTGTGTCTGCAGAGCAGCTGAGGTTACATTTGGGATGGTTCAAGAGTGGATAATTTTATTTATTTATTTAGGATGGTAATTGCTATTACAGGTTTTCATCCACTGTGGACTACAGATATTATCACTAGAAAACTGATTTTATAAAACTGTCCTCTCTTTTCTGAGTACAACTTTGTTTTCAAAGTTCCTAGAAAACAGAAGAAAAATCTCTGCCTACAGTTTCCTTTCCACCACTGTCTACAAGATAATAGATTTAATATTTTTAATATAAAAATAGAAAGTTGCTAGTTTTATATATGCTTAATTCTTAACTACTGTATTTTACCGGCAACACTTTCTTCCCCACGATGCATTTGTTTAAACTCAGATGTGAAGATTAACTGTTGTCTCAAAGCAGCCCTGTGCCGTGGACATGCCTGTTGTTACCTCAACACAGTCTAATTGCAAAATAAACAGTAATGTGTTAATCTTTGTCATGTAGTTGAAGTCATTAAAATATGCCTTAAAAAAACCCATTCATTTATCTGCTGTGCCCTTTCAGCGCTATTTTACTGCAAGATTCTCACTCTCCTCAGCGCTGCATCTGAAAAACCCATCAGCCCTGACTGACTCAATCAGTGGTGGTTGGAGCAGGCTGGGGAACCTCCTTCTTCCCCGTTTTGTATATTCCTAACCTGTGTTCTTCTCCATTTTCTCTCTCTTTGTGTTGACAAATCCATTTACCTCCACACTGTCTGTCAATACCATTAACTCGCTGCTTCCACCTTTTTCCAGCTCATTAACAGCAAGGCCGAACCCAACACTAACCCCTAAGTCTGTCGTTAACCATTTCCACACAGCTCCCACCTTTCTGATGGGTTTCCTTCCTTGTTTCTCGGATACAAGCAATTTCAAACACACTGGAATTGCAGCTCAATTTGTATTGATTTTTCATGACAAATTTCCACAAAACATTTACAGAATATCTGCACCTATCATTTTGTAAGCTGTGCTGCAAGTACCATAAGTAAATGTATGAATTATTAACCCTTGTTTTCTCATCTTTAAAATATCAGTGCTAACACACCACAACATGAATTCTTTAGACAGATGTTATGTTAAGTAGTCTACTCTTTATCTATATTTTTGTTATATTTAGCCTTTTTTTTTTTTTTTTCACAAAATTCTCATGAAGATAACACGAAGCTGGCTTCCTGGATCTCAGCTTCTAAAAAGTACTAGGGTAGTTTTGAGTATTCTTTGTAAAAATGAAATTTGATGAGTGTGTAGCCTAAACATGGCATGCCTTGACTTGTGGATGGTTTAATTTACTGGCAAGTAAAGCAGATGTGGGCACAACAGGAGATATTTAATTGCTGACTATATGTTACTGACATGATAAAGATGCTAATGCTATACCAAACCTTGCCTTTTTTCCTGCATATCTGAACCATTTTAAATCTCAAATTACTTAAATTGTTCAAGATGTATTATCAAGAATTTTCTAAACTAGAATAAAACAATAAAAGCACAAGTTTATAAATTTAAAATTATACCATAGTGAAAGGATACATTGAGCTCAAAGCTAAAAAAGGTAAAGACTAAATAAATAATTTTAAAAGTTATTTGTAAACCAACTGCCATTGATAAGGCCTATTCCTTTTAGAAGCAAAGCTTCTCTGAACATGGGGATTTTCCTCTGAGAACGTGAAAAACAGCTTTACAAGGAAACGTAGCATGGGTCAAAGCAAAAACTAACAGGACTTGGCCAGGAGTCAAACATTCACCTGAAGCCGCACGTACCCTTTCCCCACGGAGGCTGCACCGTCAGGAGGCAGCCCCAGCCAGGATCTCCACGCAGGCATCCCAGCACTGCCCTGGCAGAGCAGCAGGGCTGAGCAGCTGCAATAGAAGGCGACTGCCCAAGCCACTGCAGCTCTGCCAGCAGAACACAGCTCCGCAGCCCTGGCCTTACATGCCCTGCGAACAGAAAGCTAACTAGAAAGTTTCCATTACCAGCCAAACACGGGGAGGTAAATTACCAGGGAACGGGTCCTCAGAAGTGACGAGGTGGGAAACCTTCAGTAACCTTCACCACCTTCTCTTCCCCACGTATCTTTGTTCTGTTTCAGTGACTGATTGCACCAGAAATGCCTTTTTACTGAAAACTTCAAGCTACAGCAGCATCCAGGAGCTGCAGCACTCAGCATACCGGATAAGGATATTCTATGATACTTTAGTTCTAAAGACTTGAGGGAACATGTAAGACTCACAGAAATTCCAGGCCCAGTTCTGGCCTACAGGCTCCAGAACAAGCACATAAAGTCATCTGATAAAGGGACAAATACTGGTTTTCTTCTTCGCATCTTGATCCTACAGTAAAGGTAACATGCTTGGTTCAGAGTCCCTAAGGGAACCTTCCTTCATCTGAACAGCTGGAAAATAACGTTTTGTTGGAAAAAGTACAGCATTTCAAAGTAGAGGTCCTCCCAGTGAAAGCTCTGAGAGGATGCCAGGAGAACAAAGTTAATAGTAACACCAAAAACTTCACCTTCTCTATATACAGACACACTCCAACACCTTATTCTCCTACAGCCAATTCTACATCCCAGCCTGCAGATATGTTGAGGGTTTCTTTCTTCCAAAAATGAAATCAAAAGTTGAGGTTTAGCTTCCACTGGAAAATAAAAACAAACGTGGGCTTGAGTCTCATTAGACACACCCCACATTAGCACACCCCAACATCTAATTTATTGCAGAATAACACTAAGTTGGTAATGCACAGCATAAGAACTTCAGCTTAAAAAAACCCCAAAAGAACACTGACAAAGTGTTCTACCATTAAATAGAATCTCTTAGCAGTGCCACTGAACTCATGCTAAGCTTAATACAAAATATCACTAAATACAAACTTTATCAGCTAAGTACATTTCTGTTCTTTCTCTTCCAAGCCAAATGCTTGGCCTTGGATATGCACATTAAAATAAAAACATACGAGTCTGAGAGCCTGACCCAAAACCATCACACCTGGCTATGCAGGGTTGAGTAATTAACCTGTGTAGTTTGTCAAGGACTATCTGAAAGCCCTTTGGTTTTCATGCATTCTGTTATCAGCATGTAGATGAAAAGCCTATGTAATTCTAAACTATTATGAAAGCTTGGTTTTGGTTGGTTTTTTTAATGAAAGCCTACAAATTCTGATGACTTCTTTATGAATTCTTCTTTTGAAGAACAATTGTGTCGTTTCAAGTTACCTTGGCCATAAATTTTATACCCAGGTTCACTCAAAAGAAAGCATAAAAATTACAACTGCTAAACTTACTAGCTAATAAATATACCATCAATAACAAACCATGAAAGAATCCATCAATGGATTTGATTTTTAAAATTATTGACAGTACATCTTAGAATACATACTGCTAAAGAATGAATGGCAGGGGAAAAAAAAAATCTCTGAAAAATATCATCTACTCCTAAATATCTCAGATAAAAATAAATTTACTACCCTATTGCACCAGCTGCAAAATTCCACCTCTGCTGCCTTGTATATGCTTGAAGATTACACAAACCAGGTTCCACATCATCAGGAAGATCACGAGCCAAATACAATGGTGGTCTGACACATTAATCAATAACACCTCAGTGAGAAAGGTTTCTCTTTCATTTTATCAGGGAGTTTCTCCCAGTGAGTACAGCAACTACTGATGTTCTCAACACACAAGAAAAAACTCTAACTTTGCAAGATAGAAGTTTCAAAGAGACATAACAAAAACTACCAAGGCCAACCAGTTCTTCAAGGTGACAAATGTATCAAAAGAAAACTTACTTAAAGTAAGTGTGACTCAGATAAGCAGCTACTATCAGTTTACTACAGGGACCCTGCGTGAATAAAGCAAAAGGAGTTCTCAGTATTCTCCCACAACCAGACTTTTAATATTCGCATTAAAGCTAAGGAAAACAGTCAAACTCCTATTACATACAATCAAAAAGAAATTTACAATAGAAGCATGTCTGAAGCTACAGCTTCAAAAAAAGAGTAACAGCCAACAAATATTTAGAAATTTTCATCGTATTATTCAGGAAGATCTAAGAATACCAAAATATTTTAAAAACAGTAATAGAAAGTAAAGGTTTAAGCCACATTAGAAAACCTCCCCCTAAAGCTTAGTTATTGCAGTACTTCTTAAGGCAGAGTTGCATGATAAAAATACTCGTTTTGTGCGGCAGAGGCACACAAAAGGATTCTTCGGGATGCCAAACACCTTCAGAACTCTCCACTGATGACTCATCCTGTTATGTATACAAAGCTTTCATTAAAAAAAAAAAAGTCAGTTGGCATCATTACAGATCCTCGGTTAGCAATCCTCAACTTACTGTTAGTTCTTGTACAAAGTATTCTAAACACTGCAGTGAAGTATTCTGGTATGCTAATTTTGGGGAGGAAAACGTGCAACTTTACTTGAATGGCCTTTCTTACACAGAGTTTCTACTCTAGTTCACAAACGGCTCCAAGATGGCCTCGAACACAGTTTTTAGCTACACAGAAATTCTTTGTTGCTCCACAGCAGTTCCTTGCCAGTCGCGCTGATCAACTATTTTGCCAAAACCAGAAAAATACGTCTTTCAAAATGAGTCTTGATGACTGGAACAAAAAGAACCACTTCTTAAAGAGGGGGAAAAAAAGCAGGGGGGGAGGGTAGTTTAACTGCTCCTAAACACTTTGAAATCATTCCTCCTGGCTCTCTCCTTAGAAGTGCTGTTTTAATCCCCCCCCAAATTAATTAATTTATTTAGATAATCTGTTGTTCTGCAACAAAACCACAATAAACTAAAACTGCCACACAGATGCAAACAATTGTGATGAACTGTGCTGCTGTACCGATGAGTATTTGTTAATAAGACAGCTCTCTTTTTTATATATACAACTTCTTTGAAATGCGGTGTTGGTTTTTATTTTTAATTGGCTGTTGTTTGCTTTACTTATACACAGGAACGTTTGCAAGATGTACTGAAACCAGAAGCCTCCCACAGCACTACACACAGTGTGAGGAGCCTGCACCTCACTCCATCAAGTCTTTCCAGACTTTTCCAAGTCAAGAGGGCCTTTTTCATTCCTGCTCATCTTCCACCTGCAGGCAGCCACCTCCAAACCCAGGCAGTGGGGAGCTTTAGCTCCAACAAGCACTGACCTCCTGAAACTCATCTCCAGATTCACTCAGCACAGGCAGCAAGCCTGGAGTTCGCAGCCCTCCCACAGCATCGTCTGGCCGACCTCAAACAAACAAACCAGATAGAAATAATTTCCTTTATGTTCAATCCCTCCAGTCACTCACTTCTCTAATAATTCAGTTCCTAGTGTTGATCCTTTTCTAAATATGGCCACATAAGCATAAGCAGCGAGCCTCAGTGCCAGCTATGCAATTTCTCTTTCCCACTGGGGACAAGCTTTCCAGCATCTCAGATGTTTTCAGAACAGACGCCTCCCCCACCACTGCCACATATACATTTTATTTTATTTCTTATGAACGCCTCTTACCCACAGCAGTTACAAGTGCCAAATCATCTGATTTCACAGAGTGTCAAAAGAAAAGCCAGATCTAAGAACTTATATAGCATTTTCTATCCCTTCTTCCTCTGCAACATGTTGATTTGGAAGTAATACTCTTCCTTTGCTCAAATTCCAACAACCACAGGAAGTCTGCTGTCCCTCTCCAGTCATTTACGCTGATCATAGGACTTAATCAACTACACCATGCTTCTGTAAGTTTATGCTGTCCATGGGTACTGTCAAGGCTATATGTGATCAAAGATACAAACTAAATTTGTGGATTCATGCTATGAGTCTTTGAGCTTGAAGCATACTGATTTCCATGCTTCACAAAAATTAAACCTAAAGAACAGCCCATTTTTTTCTGCTTCCAGACGGGCTATGAAGGCTTGTCTTAGAAAGCATAACAAAATCCTTTTTATTTTTTAATTTAGTCGTAAGTTTTTGTTATTCTGTCATTATTTATGTACTACCACAGGTGGTCATGGCAAATTACCAACATAATTTATGCTGGTTCTTTAACTGCAAGTCTAGCTTACTAATTAAATACCAGAAAAAACCCCCAAACAAACAAAAAAAACCACCCCACACCCCAGTCTGCAGCAGTTAAAAAGCAGAGGTACAGGAAAGCAGAAGACACCCCCAGCCAACAACAGAAGCTTCATGTTTGTCTTTAGCAGACTATGTTTAAATGAAAGCAGACACCATTTTCATTTCCCCGCATTTGATCACCCGGGGATGGAAGAGGGCAGAGGAGTAAGGAAAGGCAGCTGCCCCCTCGGCAGAGGCTTGCACAGGGCTGGGGGTGAACAAGCAGGCTCACAAAAAACAGGAGGCTTTTCCAAGCACACGGCACAAACATAATGGAGGGTCCAGCGCGGAGCGTGGGCTTGGCTCCACCGAACAAACAAAAGGGGATACTTTAATCATATTTTAATGAGGCTTTGCACGTGACCTGGTCCATTAGATGCTGAAATGCTGCTGCAGTTACTCTACAGCCACCTTGGCATTTGGTGGCTAATGCTCCAACTGGCCGCTACAGTACCCCTGAGGAAGGAAAAATAAATAAAAGCTGCTGCAGCAGCTTTGGTTGATAACAGCATTAATACACAGGGGGGTTTAAAGATGTGTAGATCCACAGACATCAGCATGATCAAGTGTGAAACCTTAACTCACTAATAACCAGCTCTATCAGGAGACATATTACACAGAATAATTAAGTCAATTTATGTTACATAAAAAACAGGTTCATTATCCAAATACAAATATTATTTAACTAACAGAATGAATCAAAACCTGAGCTATGCAATAGACATTTAACATCAGAATAGAAGATACCATGGTTCCTTAAGGCTGCAAAAAGTGGAAAGATTTACTGCTCTAAGAACCACAGCAAAACTTGCTAACAGTCCAGAAATCCTGCTTTTGGGGTCTATTTGTCTCTTACTGCCTTCAAAAAGCAGTCCTATTGCACACACCCCATATTTTTCAGTTTAAATAAAATTTCCCTGATGTACCCTACTGCTTTCAACCACGTCTTTGGCATTTGTGCACATCTTTGGAAAGTATCTAGTCTGGTTTTCCCACACAGACATTTTCATGCGTCCTGATAATTATAACCACAATTCACATTGAAAAGGTGATCACAAAATTAGCATTTACTGTCTCTTCCAACACTTACTACACAGCAGTGATGCTCGGAGGTAGCACGATCAAGAAAATCCCAAGTGAAAGCCTGCTGTTCTCACACTATGCAGCTGAACTGTGGAACTCCATGCTCAGCATGCTGGAAGTTCATGTGATCGAGGAGAGGCTGGACACATTTAAAGGAGATTCTTATGCTCAACAGATCTAGCACGGCAGTACCGTCCTTGAATCCCACAATTCTTTCCCAATCTCCTGCAATTAGTGGTTTGGAGAAGTATCATTACAAAATTACTCGTCTTACTTTCCCATTAACCACTGCAGGAAACATGATGATGGGACATCCACATCTCTGATCTGGCCTGGCACAGCTGCTGTTGTGAAATACAGAATTTCTGCAGAATATTTTACAAACAGACTGAACCAACAAAGCTCATCATGCTGCCCAGATTACTGTCGCATCTAAAGATTCTTCTTTAGCAACACTAAACTTCACTTCCAGCCTTGCATTCAACATCCTGAACTCTGAAAAGTGAACCTGCAACTCTGCAGCTTTTAGTGGTTTATACAAGTTTCATTCCTCCGAAAGACTGGTTCCTGATTTCTGACCTCCAGAGACCCTCGTGTGGCCTTCCAGAGATTCAGTTCTGCATGGTGGGAAGCACAGGGGTGGGGAAGCAAAGAAAGTGCCCAAGCATCCCATATACTTTCCCATTTGGGATCTTTGTCCATACTGTATAGGAAAGGTTGTATCCCTTATCCCTTAGTCATGTCATTATCTACCACAGTAAAAAAATAACCTCAACAACAGCAAAGCTTCATGTCATACAACCCAGCTTTTTAACAAGAAGCTTTCACAGGCGAAGAACACCTATTTTTCTTGTATTTAAGCAACATGAAGCTCTTCTGGCAGATCAATGGATCCTCCTAAGTCATCAAACTCCTTGCACAACATCAGAAATAAGTTAAAGCCCCTTTGTCATGTAAAGACAGTCACACAACATTTTGCTGCTATCTTCTAATTTGAAATAATATCCAATCAACAAGCATTCTAACCTTACTTTATATAGGAA
Source organism: Pomatostomus ruficeps (assembly GCA_013400735.1). Lineage (NCBI taxonomy): Eukaryota > Metazoa > Chordata > Aves > Passeriformes > Timaliidae > Pomatostomus > Pomatostomus ruficeps. The sequence continues at coordinate 25,750 of VYZT01060770.1, read as the reverse complement.
ATTTATAATTTTTTACTTCTTGTCACTTAGAGACTACCAAGAGAGATTTGTGCAGTATTATTTTGCCCCCCACCCTGGATCAAATTCTGATTTTCAGCACTTAGGCTCATCTTTTTGATGGAATTTGGCAAGGATCCTCAAATGCCACGACCAAAAGGAAGTTTTATGAGAAACAATTCATGTTCACTGTGGGCAAGTTCATCCTCATTCGTGAAAGTTGCTTAATTTCATCTGTCCACTTTCCATAAGGATGTGGTCAATATTCATGAGAAAACCTAGTAAAAGTCTGTTATGCAGAATCCCATGATCTGGATGGTTCTGACTTGGAGAGTGTGTACTGGGATGGCAGGGAGCTCCCTCAGCAAATTTCACTTTTCTTGCTCAGGTACAATCAGGGTATAAGATGATCTGCAGAAAGTTTAGTTCTGATGAGTTTAGCAGGCTTAGGAGGCTGTTGGAAGGGCTGGAGAGGAGATTACAGGAGAGATTATTTCAAGATAGGTCTTCTTTTAGTATAAGCTGCAGCCACTGCAAGGATTCTGCAAACTGATTTTGGATTCTCTACAATACAACAACTTCCCCCCATCCTTGCTTCTCTTAAAGCCTTAAGAGACATAACCCCACCACCACTGCTCTTCTGCCCCTAACTACACCACTACAGCACATCTTCCAAATTCCTCAGAATTCCATGCTCAGAAGATGCTACAGAACAGTCAGAAAAAATTGCCATTATAAACTGCTGAAGAGACCCCAACCATCACTGGCTTTTCCATTACAAAGGAACCCTGGAAGGACAGCCTTCCCTAGAAAAAGCCTACTATTCCTCACCTACAAATATATGTCTTACATACCAGGAAAGCCAAGTAGATAGCTCTTCTTTACATGCATCCTATCCTGAAACTTGGGGCACAGGAGATGGTCAGAAGTGCAAGGACAGAATGTGGAGTCCTACATGCAAACCCATTCAGCTTTTATCATTCTGATACAATTTAATAGCTAAGGTTTTTCAGATGCTGGTGGTGTTTGATGACATCAAGTATCAGACAGTAGGCTGGGTCTCAGAGGCACGAAAAGCTCTGGAAGAAATAAGCCCAGTTCTCTCTGAGTGACCCCAAAGAGCCCCTGTTTTTTTCTTTGCACACAACAGAACTGTGATTCTTGCCAGCCTCTGTAAAGCAGTGGGAGTAAAACATGACTAATTGGCCAGTAAAAGAATAATAGAGAAATCAAGAACAAGTTTATGCAATTTATAATTGTTGTGATTTCAGCTTAGCACTGTTTCACAGAATCTAAGTTGACAGAAAACTGTTCTCACATTTTCTTGATATTTGAAGAATGAAAAACTATTCCACAATGCTTGGTTTATTTTTTTCTGAAGCATCCTGTTCCCCACACTTTTTGATCATGCAGAGCAGCAATCGGTTAGCACTATTCAAAATAGTAGGTACAGAACAGTCTAGGCTATCGAATTCTTACTTGTACCGATGAATGTTTACTCTCATGACTATTTTATTTCAATGGAAAACTTCCTATTGACTTCACTTGTCTTTGAAACAGAATTGTGTACCTTAGAGAATATCCTATCATGCTGATTAATAATTAAATGAATCCATACAGTACTTATTCACTGACAGTTCTTTATTTGGAGGTCCAAAGGCATCAATAATGAAAACTCGTCTGTAGTACTGGCAAAGCTGTCAGCAGCAGACGTTGAAGATTAGGCAGCCATGAGGAAAGAAATAAATATAGTATAGGATGGTTTACATATGAACTGTATGTAGGTCTCTCAATGATCAGGGGAACTACCTCCCCCTAACCTTTACATCTCTCAGCTTTCACCAGAGAAAGCAGCAGCCAAGTATCTTCATCAACATGGGTGAATGCAGATGTCACAAGGGGCCGGAGCAATCCCTGGCTACACAGCACAGCCCAGAAACTCTGACTTCCCGGTAACAAACTAAACTGGAGTCAACCGATTTCAAAACATCCCTAAGGGAAGCAAGAGAACTGCCTGAAACAGCAGCTATTCCCCAGTTCAGCTCCGGGATTCTAAAACTCTCTATGGAGAAGTGACACAACCATCCCAGTTACTGAAGCACGCACAAGACAGATTCAATACCTACATGCATTTCTGAAAAATGGAAGAAAGAAATTAATTAACTTAATAACTCCTCATAGCTGAACATTCTTCAGCATTCTAGGTGGATTTTACTATCTGAAGACAAATATACCAGAGGAAAAAAAAAATGATGTGCCTAATTATTTTACATCTTGTTGACTAATACATATATAAACAAAAAATACAGGGCAGACTCCTCTCCCCAGTCCAGTTTCAAGAATTTGTTAATGCAGGATTGTACCCCGATCCACACAAACCACCTCAGGAATCTTCCAGACTTCCTCACCATCACTCTCTTCTTCCAAGAACTAGACTTGGAAGTTGTTATAGTTGCTACTTCTAGAGCTGTGTAAAACTGTCTTCACATCATTCTCTAAACTATTTCTTTTTCTTAATTTAAAAACCTTAGCTTCCTTTAACAAGGTGAAAACAAAGATGACAAGGAAATGGAAGGGAAAAGACGACTAAATACCCATAAGAATAAGCACTGCTCACAGGCAAGCTACCTCACCAGGGTAGATTAAGGTGAAAGAGAAAGACTGAAGTCCGTGCTCCTCAACCTCCATCTCCCATCTGTCTCACAGATTATGTTCCTGTAACTCTGGGTTCCTCTTTTCTGAGCACTGCAAACCCACGATGCTTCCAAAAGCCCTCTACTTTACTTCTGTACCCCTTCCTATGTGCAATTTACCTTCTACTAAAATATCGCAAAGCCATAGTGAATTTTTTCTAACATGAACAGTCTCTCAAAGGTTAACAGCAGTACTTACTGCTCAACCCTGACCTCCATTTTATGGCAGTCCTGAACATACACTGAATGCCTTCTGCCACAACAGTGACTAAATCTTCTGTACACAAGGCAAGGCTGACATGGCAGTGACAACACCTAACACACCTATTATTTGACCCAGATCAAGCAACCTTTGAAAAGCTTAGAAAATATTCTAGGCTCATTCGTTCCCTCACCACTCTTCTTGACTGCTCTTGCTGTCTTCTTGCCTGCTAAACACATTCTCAATGGTGCCACAAAACCATGTTGCCAAAATTGCCCCCCATCAAGCCTAAGGGCAAAGTGACTAAAATAAAGTTCCAACCTTATTCCTTCTCATTGCTCCAGATATGCCATCCTTGTACAGTCCCATCCAACCCATCCCTACCCCCTGCCCCATCCTCCCTGTTCTGCCAAATACATCACATCCTTTCACCCTGTTCCGCGTGCTTCAGAAAAGCCTTCAAATTGTATTAAACTCAGTATCCGCACAAGTCACTTGATTCAGAGAAGGCAGATTTCTGCAGAACTACAAGCATAAATAAGAATTCTGTTTGAGGTTTCCTGAATTCTGGAAAAAATGCAGCTCCCTTTCCTCCCGGTCTAACCCCACCTCCAACAGACTCCCCAGGGAATGATTATTCCCAGAACTGCCCTCTTCAGAGTTTGTCCCATTTTTCTCTATGGCACCTGATGTAACATACTAGCAGGAACTGCAAGCTGGTTAACTTCAAACTATGTATAAACTATATAAACCAGGCAGTAATAACCTGCTCTGACATGCACTTCTTCCTAAATGGAGTCTTCCAAAAGCAACCTACCTTCTCTTTTTATAGCATGGGTGCATTTGGGGCCCAGAAATTAAAAATAAACAAAAAAAAAAAAAAGAGGAAAAAAGGAAGATCCAGAGTAAAAACAACATGGAAGTGTTTGTGGTTGGAAGGAACACATTGAGCTCCATCTAAAACAAAGAATTCATCCCTGAAACCGAATTATACCCAGGAACTACAAGTCCTGCCTAAACAAACAAATAAATAAATAAGCAGACTCTCCTTTTCCTCCATGCTTTTCTCTTCTCTGTCTAATTAAATAATGTTACACAAGTGTTTACCTTTTAATGCTTGGAAATCAGGATGAAAACATGGGACAAAGAGGCCAGCATGAGATCTTTTCTCTTCTAGCTGTATTACAAAAGCACCATCAGCACAAGCCACACTTACTGTGTAACAAACATTTCACCAGTGAGTACAGACAAGAGGGAGACTTCCCTGAAGAGCCAGACAGAAATGCAGTGTGCTATGACTAACTTCCAACAGACCTTATGGAGGAGTCAAATATCTTCCAAATGCGTGGTATCATCTATGCTTGTGCCTGGCATTGGACCTCAACACTGGGATGAAAAGAAAATTCTAACAGGGCCACATATGTTTCTGCTCCATTTTTTTAACCAAAGGTATTTCCAAAGGACAAAGCTTAACTGCGATGTTTTGCCACTCATCTACATCTGAGATGTCAGGAAGAAAAATCTGTCAAGACCTCTAAAAGACACATCTGTTTGCCAACCACATTCCACATCAGATTACCAAACACAAAGACGAGGTCGCTGTCAAACAGAAAGCGCTCACCTATTCCCAAACCCACGTGCCTGTTCCTCTGCCACTGCGCTCTCCCTACCCAATCTCCATGACATTTCCTGGTTCACCTCAGCCGTCCCAGGGAGCACCACTGCGGCACAGCAAATGCCGTGAATCGCAAGAAGACATCTGATATCTGTGATATCACACGCTGGGATCCTGCCAGAGAACCACAACATGCCAAAAGGATTTCGCAGAGGAAAGACAGAATTATAAAAGACTAGCTGAAGGCCCACTGTCAAACGGGATTTCAGTGCTTCTTTCTGCAAACGCCCTACGTCCCAGCCTTTCCAGGAGCTTTAGGAATTACTAACACTGCAATTGCCCAAATAAAACAAAAAAGTGTCTTTCAGCTTGTTTAGAGCGTGCTTTTGACAACACTCCAGAGTCAGTCCCCCTTCCTTTTGGGCTGAGTATTTTATACGAAATTGCATACACCAAGTACATACTTCTCCATAGTAAGACACTTCTATCCACATTTTCAGAACAGGAAACCAGAACTGCAAAGCCGTAAGATCTGACAGCAGTGATGAGAAAAGAATACTTTAACCATTATTTTTTAAATAGCTGAATATATTAAATACAGTAAGGCTGGAAACACCCATAAAGCACATACTGAATGGTCCTTTTAGCCTGAAATAAAAAGAGAAATAAATACATGGCTGCTTTTAATTTTTGCTCAGCCATTTACCCTTAAGAGATAATTTTCAGGCAAGTCCAATGAACGGTCACATTAAGAAACTGTACATGATGCAACTACTTTCTACTGACACATTATGTAAATGACAATAATGCCACCCCCTGCATCCTCCCCTCCGAAAAAAAAAAAGCTCCCAAAGAATATTTTGCCAAAACTCTGCAGGAGTTTCTGCGTGGGAAAGAATGATACAGGAAAAAAATAAGAAAAAAGAAAAAGGCAAGAAAAAAATATATAAGTCAACTGAGTGCAGAGTCTGACAAAACAACTATACAAAATTAAATACAATTCTTACCCAAAAAAGGAGTATTTTGACCTAAAAGCATCTATATTTAATGCTAGCAGAATACTAGCTATTACTTTACATAGAATAGACACAACAAGAGTCATGAAACAGTTTACAAAGATGACCCATAAGTGAGGCAAACAACTAAAAACTACAGATTCTCAAAGTCCAAGTATATTCTCAAAAGAAAGGCTGTTTACAACAAAGTAGCAAAGGATGCATAACCAAACCCTTTAAAAACAAACATACAGTAGTCACCAGTGAAGTTACAGAATGGCACTCAGAAGCAGCTGATCACACAGCACTGAGAAAAAAGTCTATCTTGTCTCCTGCTCCTATCTTACAAGTAGATGGTTAAAATGTTTGCACTCAGCAGTCTGGGAGCTGCAGTTATTTTCAGTAGCAAGTGCATTTTATTGTGCACGAACATCAAACACCACACACGACAATCACCACGATGTACAGACAGCACAAAGACCCCTGCACGTAACCTCCAGCTTAGGAGCTGTGTGTTCTTCAATGCCCAGCATTGTAGAGAGTCACCGAGAACCTTTAAATGTCTGCCCAGCTGTTTCAGTTTTGCTACAGGAGTACGAACCCACTCCTGCTTTATTTCCTCACATGAAAAAGCCCCAAACCGTTTTCATACTGATCTTCAGTTCTCTCAACAACTGTATGCCAAATAATGCTATTCCAGAAAAAAAAAATGAAGTTAAATAATAAACTCAACTAACTCAGGAACGTTTTTCAATTATGTAAGAAGCTGGTAATAGTGTTAACTAATGATTCACTGGCGAGTGTGTTCTGTTTAGTATCCAGAATTAAGCGGAAGACTGAAGGAGTTTTTCAGGAAAATATAAAACACTACACAAATTAACTGGTTCATATTTTGAGAGCATAGGTTGTTTGTTGGGTGGTTTTTTTTGATCAACCTGCTGCAAAGTAATGCCACTGGAAAAAGGGATAGCCAGCCAAATAAAAAAAGAAACAGACTTTTTTCTTTACAGTTGTACCAAGTTTCTTAAAACCAGCCAGTTACATAACACTTACTTTGACTTATGACCTATTTGTTCACTGCTCATTAAAAAATCATCATATATGATGGTGCGGCCATCCATTATGCGCTAGAAATATAGTTTATTTTTCTAAGTGTTTTTATTTTTCTTAGTTTAGAACTACAGTTTAAAGCAGTGGGTGGATCACCTACAATTAACACTATACAGGTACGTTCTGAAAGCATGCAAAATTAAAATGGCATGCTCTTCAAAAACAGCGTGTACAGAATACTTCAAAATATTGAAGAAAAATTCATCCTATCTCCATTTTCCATCACTCCAGTATTTACACCAGGAAGTGACAGTGACAAAAAAAAAAAATAGGAAAAAAAAATAGTTGCGCTATAGCCAACCATATAAAGTCCTATTTTTTAAAGAATACGTGCGGGCACACGTGTGTAGGTGTACCCAGGGCAGCGCTGACCGGATGCCCGCCTGCGCCCGGCTCAGAGCGAGCGGGGCTTTTGTGGTTCTTTCTCCCACCCACCACCCTCCTTCTCCTTATTTTTATTTTGTAAACGGCCGCGGATTATCCAGCGAGCGTGTAACTTGAACCTCTACACCCACGTCTGGACGCGGGTCCGGGTTTTTTGTTGGGTTTTTTTCTTTTTTCTGACCCAACGGCGTCGAATCCGCCGTGCCGAGTGTCAGCGGCGCCCAGTCCCCACGCCAAGTTTGCCGCCCGGTCCCGGCGGGTCCCCGGTCCCCGGGGAGCCCCTTCCCGCTGTCACCGCCTGCCCTCGATACAAAGAAGTTCAGCGCCAGCCGTACTCACCCCCGGCGAAGTGGCTCTGCGCGACATCGCCCAGCGCCGCGGAACCGCTCGCAAATCCCCTCTGGAAAATGGAGGGGCTGGCACCGGCGCGATCCGGAGGGAAGAGAAGTTATTTACATGTCAGGGCCCGAGCCCAGCGCGCAGCGGAGACGCCGATGCTCAGCACTGCCCGCGGTCTGCCATGTTCGTGCCGCTCGCTCGGCGCTCCCCCGGCCGCTGCCCCGGGGCCTCGGGCGGCTCTACAGGGCCCCCCCCATGGCGGCGCCGCCGGGGAGCGATGCGCCACAGCCCC
>VYZT01060770.1:1304-18027 GCA_013400735.1 Pomatostomus ruficeps | reverse complement strand
CCCGGCGGGCGAGGCCGGGGGCGAACCGGGAACGGAGCGCGGCAGCCCCCGGCCGCTCCCCTGCGGCCCCGGGCCGGGAGCACCCTCGGAGCGCGGCGGGCGGCAGCGCTCCCGCTCCCTTCCCCCACGCCCGCACTTTGCCATTTAACAAAGCGGCGCATCCAAAAGTTACGTTTCCATAGACGCCAGCCGCTTTCCTGGCGACCCCTCCTCGGCTGCTGGGGCTGCTCTGGGAAAGCCAGGGTTTCACCTGTGAAAGATTAACGTGGGACTTCGGGGATCGCGCTTTTTTTTTTTTTCCCCTTTTTCCACAGAAGCACAGAACTGTTTGGGTTGGAGATCATCTATTTCAACCCCCGGCCAAGGCAGGGTCACCTGGAGCAGCTGACACAGGAACGCGTCCAGGTGGGTTTGGAATGTCTCCAGCGAGAGGAGACTCCATGACCTCCCTGGGCAGCCTCTTCCAGTGCTCTGCCACCCTCAACGTAACGAAGTTCTTCCTCGTGTTGACGTGAAACTTCTTGGTGTTTAGTTTTGGTTTTAGTTCGTGTTTAATATTTTAGTTTTCTTTTTTTTTTTCTCCTTCCCCCCCAACTCCAACATTTTCCAGGCTGCTCTACACTCCTCCAAAACAATCTGGAATGGACCAGCTACGAAAGCAAAGCTTGACAAATGTCCGTCTACAAATGGCTCTTTCCTAATCCTCCAAAAGCTCCCTGCCAATTTTGTTCTCCTACAGAGAGAAAAACAAATCAAGAAAACATTACGCAAGTGTCACATCACTTGTATTGATAGATACTTGCAAGTCCATGGGTCCTGCCAATTTGAGTGGTAACGCAACTACCTTTGTTCAGCTTCCCTTCACGCAAAAACCCCGAAGCAGCTGTTGTGTAATGCTTTGCTTCTGTCAATCTCAAGTTTTCTTAAAATTTGTTTAAGTATCAGACATCTGCAAGACACAGGCTGACATGTTGACAACAATAATCTGACTTGCCTGCCAAACAAAGACCATGCATTACCTCTATTTTCTCACCCATCTTAATATTTTTTCTCATCAAATTCTCTTCTGTCACACCGAGCTGCAGCTGGACATAGTTAATCTTGGGCACCATCTGTTGTGGACAAGCAAGTAAGTTCAGTATTGCCTTATGAGTACTGGTTTGAGAAATTCTCAATAAATGCACCTAGGAACTCAAAGATACCATTTCACCTCCAAGATTAACAAAACAAACCCAAATTCCCACACTGATTCACAGAGCGGGATCTACCCCCGCAGAGGGAGTGGACCAATGCTGCCTCTCCTTCCATTTTCAACTGAAACATGTTCTAGGTGCCCAGCCTACAAGAAAGTTTTTATCAAACCCATTCCACAGAGATGAAGATAAAATTTTAAAAAGAAAGCACTCACATGAAAAAATCTCCAGGTGTTTACTCTGAAACAAGTAACTGTTGTATAAGACCCATTGTGCCATGTTAGTACAGGTACGGACACATAAATATATTTGGCTACAAGGAGCTATCAAGCTCTGGCTTATCAGCACATCTCTGTAACCACACGTATTAGCACACTCAGTCTGCTGCAATGAGAAGGTTAAATATGTTATTCTAAACCTCAGCTGAGATGGTGAATGTCAGGGGTTTATTTTGCAGTAAGGGCTGGTTGCCTTGGTCCAACCAACAAGTGGTGAATTGCAAAGCCCCTAATGAGACATCAATCACTTTGCCTGTTCACTTGCACACTCACAGTCCTTCAGGCTCAGCCAGGACAAGCCCCTGTTGCACATCTGTCTCTGCTGAGTTTAAACATTTTTCTAACCAATTCTTCTAAGATCAACTAAAATAAGCTCCTCTTCAACCAAAGAAGATATCAAACAGCAGACAAAAGGTATGCATTTTTCGAACTGTTATCAAATAAAAGGAGTATTTAGAGTCAGTAGGTTCAGCAAGGCTGGAGCACCAAGTTTCCTGTGTGTCATCTATCCTAACTATAACCCTGGTGTGGTACCATCCCAGGTGATATCTGACTGACCCGCCATCAATTCACAGGGTTGTTTGTGCTGCTGGAACTTAAACCTGCAGATATTTTCACATGTTACACTGTTAAAAACTTTAGGTTTTAATCTACCAAGTACTGGGTCGCCTGACAAGTTTAAGTGTGCTAGCACAAGCAAGTTGTAATGTAGTAACAGCTGGTTAAAATAATAATAATAAATTACTCTCAGTACTTTTCCCTGCTGTTCATGTGACCCAAGATCCAAGCTAACAGGTATGAAGCCATATTAGCTGGCCTTGTTCTTCCCTTTCTTTGAACACGGGGATGCATTTTCTCTCACATCAAAGGGCGAGATTTAGTTCTTTTACTGTAAAAGCACATTAATTGCCATAAAAATCTTAGGAAGGAAAAAGTGTCATTTTACTACAGCACCGTCAGTTGTGGTCCAACACCAGTCATGTTGACTGATTACTCGTTGGCCACACAAACTGTCCGTAAGTTGCATTCAGCAGGATCACACGTTCAGCAGCAGTTCCAGTTGAAGCTGATCCCACCCCACACCTCTTCTTCCCAGCCTCGGAACTGTTCCCATTCCGCTGTACGCTGGATTGTGACCCAGGCACATGCACCAAGCCCATTACAGGGCAACCCAGCGAGAAGCAGCGGGGCTGGACACTGAGAAAAGGCAAAGCAATTGTGTCTGCAGCAGCTCCCTGCCCCGATTCACACATCTCCACAAACGTGTGGCACCACAAAGGCAAGGCAGGAAGTGTTTATGCCAATGCTCCTGCCAAGAAAATGTACATGGGAAAAATGGAACCAGTCGTCTCTCCTCAGACTTCTTTTTTTTTTTTATAAGCAACAGAAGTGATAGATTTAATGATTAAGATAAAAACTTATGTCTATACATATGGTGGACTGTTTTCTTCCAAGCTCAAATTGATTAACTCAAGGATGCCACTCTTGAGTTAATCAAGACACATTGAGCAAAGCATGCCCTATCTGTTTGTGATAGGCCCTATTTACAATTCCTAACTTCGGGAGAATGTTTCTTCACAGCAACCAAGAGAAATTCAGAAATAGACAAGACACCAATTCCAATACATTCCTATCAAAATTTCAGATGGAACACATACACAAACAAGAGACATGGACTTCTCAACGGAAGTATTACTTGGTTACTCTAACTAGGTCATACATCTGATTTGTTACTTCATTGATTTTAAATGTACAAAGATATGGATATATTGAGAAGCTCAAGAATGTGTTTGTCTTTCTTAAACATTTTCGTTAACTCCTGCCGACCTGCTATTTCCAAAATATTCAATGGGTTTCTAAAAATATTATAGTTGTAACAACTTGAGATTAAGCGCTAAGTACTGAGCTACAAAAGGACAACATGCAAAAAAGGAAATGCAAATATTTCTCCTTACCCTGGCAATTCTACTGAAATGTAAAGGCATTTTACCTTCTAGCATCCCTTTATGCTTCCATGCTACATAGCAACTCAAACCACCCTCTTCTGTGAATAATTTCTCTGTAAATTCCAATTTCCATGCCAAAGGACTAAACAGAAGACGTCTGACTTCTTTTTTTACTGCATTTGAAGGGGTTTGGAAGTTCTTAATTTCTAACCTGCACTACAACATTCTCAAGGGATAGACTCCATTTCTAAAAGTAAAACATAAAAAAAAAGGTTCCAAACCGGTTCCAAACAGTCTATTTCCTCTCCCCTGCTCTCTTCTTGTGAGCATGAACCAGATCATATCTAGACCCAAAGAGAGGTTGGCAGTATGTCACACAGCCAAGAAACACATTTTGTGTATTAACTACATACCCACATTAACATACTGCGATAAATTTGATTTAAAGCCATTACATCTAAGATGTCATATCTAGCAGGCTTGCTTTTAGAAATAGAATTTGAACAGCAATGTAAGTCAGGTATAATTGAAATAGCTTTCTATAAAGAAAGCATCACATTCTGTCTCTTCTCATGGTTTTGACTGGCAAGGTTTGGCAAATATAACTGAAAAGGCTTAAGGTGGGTTTTTTTTTTTTTCCCTGACATCTTTCCATGGTTCCGCCCAAGACTACTGTCCCTGTGGCAGAGACAGCAGAAGGGGTCACTCCAGTGCAAAGCCTACCACTACACCTGACTGACTGATGGGTGTGAATTTGAGGCAGAAGCCCTCCACAACAAGCTGGAGTGTCCTTTTTGCCTCTGTGGCTGATACCCACCTGCAGAGCATCAGCACAGAGCTCACAAGGTGTCACCAGTGTCCGGTGCTACGAGGCAAATGGTGATAGCAATGGAGAGGCATGGGCTGGCTCGGGTTAAAAACCAAAATATTTGAAAGAAAAAATAAAGGTCTTCAAACCTTGCATTACCTCTGGAAATCAGATTTCCTTACTCACTTCTTCACCAATTCACCTGGTAGTGAAGCAGTACAGCTTGTGGTGCTTTCTTACAGAAACACTGCACAAGAGACAGAGTCTCATGACCCGTGTCTGTTTTACCCTGCTGTACCCTGCTGCTGAGGGCTGCTAGGGGTAAACTCTGTCACAACTGAAATGATCACACAGTACCCCTCAGAATGACAGAGTGGTTTGGGTTGGAGGGACTTTAATCACTCATTTCCAATGCCCCTGCCATGGGCAGAGACACCTTCCACTATCCCAGGTTGCTCAAAGCCCCATGAGCCTGGCCAGGAACACTTCCAGGGATGGGGCAACCACAACTTCTCTGGGCAACCTGTGCCAGGGCCTCGCCACCCCCACAGCAAAGAATTTGTTGCTAATCAAAATCTGCCCTCTGACAGTTTGAAGCCATTTCCCCTTCTCCTGTCACTAGAGTTCCTAATGAAAACTTTCTTTATGACCAAAAAAAAAATACAGAGAGGACTAAAAACCAATATAGATGAAAAGATCACGAGTTCAAAAGAAGATGCAAGAGGAGAAGCCATAGAAAACAGAAATACCTAAACACTCCCAGGCCATCAGAAAATGACTCATTGCTAGTGACATGCTTTGTTAGCTGCTAGCACAGGCAGGACAAAACTGCTTTCAACAGTGCATGATGGAAATCTAATGAGAATATAAATCCTGACATATTTGCTTTAAAGTAATCAAAATAGCCCTACCCTTTTCTAGCAGATAAACTTTTAAATGTACTTTTAAAAAAGAAAATCTGGAATGCCAAGTGACACCATTTCTGAAAAAAACAATCCCAATGTGGTAAGGAAGTAATAATTTATTTAGTTTATGTGGAATCACACGGATTAATAGATAAAGCAAGTATCAGCTGACAAAGGAAATAAGAAACACAGACAATGAAACAAAGAGATTGAGTAAACTATTTTCTTTCTATAAACAATACAGGAAAACACCGTCTAGGAAATAAAAGTTATTATACATCATTCACTGCGTAAAAGCAGGGTACAACATAAATAATGGACATCTCCATCAGAAGGGATGCTCATGGAACACAATCACACAGTTACTCAGCTTGAAAAAGACCTCAAAGGTCAGCCAGTCCAACCTCCTGCTCAAAGCAGGTCAGAGTCAGTTCCCAAAATGGTTTACAAATATTTTGAAGTTCAATTCATTGTTTACATAGCTGTGTAATTGCACACAGTGCTGAAATGCGAAGGGGGGACCCTATTTGAAATAACTTACGTCAAGTACAGACAACAGAGATCAGGGCATAAAGGTGGTGTTCAGACGGCCTAAATCACACCTAAACACCTTTGTTTCATATTTCCTATTAGATTGTCCCTGCTCAGGCCCAAGTCCATCTGAAGTGCATTTCAGAGATAACTACTTCATTCTTCTGACTAAGCATAAAGACCCCGGCAGAATTTAAAGACACTTCTTCCTTTCATTAGTAAGCTCCTTTAGAATAGTAAAATAAATATAATTATTCCTTTAAAGTTTTGAAATAAAACAGTTCAGACAGAAGCTAGACCATCACAATGCTCCTAAAAAAGAAACCTAGGTGGCATGACTACAGGAGCTAGAATTCAGCCTCTGCCCTGTCCCCAAGGCCCACTACTAATAGCTGTTATGGAATAAGCTCCCACACCACATGACGTGGTCACATCCATGCAAATGTAAATTCCCCAGGTTCAGTTCAGGCTACATACATGGGGACCAAAAAAAACCCCCAAAAAAACAAAAAGAGAGAGAGGAAAAAACCCAGAAAAACTGAACAACTTGATTAAACAACATTGACAGTCTTTAGATAAAAGCCAACTAACTAATGTCTGTCAATACTTTTCCAAATTCTAGCCACATGAGGAAAACAGTGCATCTGAGAAGATACAGGATAGCTGAGAGACCAAGCTTCAACTCAACAAGTTTAAACATGTCCAAGACAATTATGACTTCACTTCTTCTAAGTGTGAGCATGTTAACTAAGTATAGACAAGAAACTCTCATTGGTCTAAAAAAGCCTTTAAAATAACGTGGTCAAGCTAACAAAAACAGGCTAATTTTTTTTGGCTCTCAAGACAGTCTAAAGCAAGTAAAATGAAAAGAGACACATGAATAAAAAAAAAAAAAGTAAACCGAAAATATTCTTAAACAAATATTTATTTACCTTATCAGCAATTTAAAACCCCCACTGACAGCATCTGGTTAACAAGCCTTGAGATCAGGATTTTCTGCTTGTCCATAAAGTAGGATCACAACCAACAGTACTTTCTCTGTTCTGCTCTACCAATGTATCCTTGTCTGAGAAGGCCACATAGAGAGCACATGAAATGTGAGTTTACCAAGCTTTTATATTTATTCTTTACCAACTCATACATTTGAAATGAATGTATTTCCAAGCTGTTCACAGCACACCGTAAGACAAAGAAAGAATACTCTCCCATTCCATTAAATAAAGAGACAACAGCATAGCCAGACATGAGCCAGCCCTTACTGCTACATGAAAGAGCTCAGAGATTATTTCTTTAAATAATTTTGCTCACAGATAATTTATTTCTTGGGTTACCCTCCCACTTCTGGGCCCAGTTGTCTCCTAAAGGGTTTCTGGAAGACACAGGCAGAAATATAAATTAGAATTCCTGCTGAATGTGTTTTGCACTTTCCTTTGTATCAATCTCTACTAGGATGCCTGATGCAGGGTTAATTACTCAAAACATGAACGAGGAAACATTGTGTCAGAAGCCTGAAGCGGCATTGAAAGTCAGGATTTCCCAGAGCCTCATGGCTTGTACATCCCATCTCCTCTGCTCCCTCTAGAGCAACTCTGCTGTGAGCTGCTCCTCCTAAACTTAGGTCCCCATGGGTTAGAGAACATTAACTGTGGCACACTGTTTGCCCGGGAGGCTGAAAGTGAAACTGATGAAAATTCTATCAGTTTGATTGAAATTCCTCCCTAAAAGGAAACCACCAACAAAACAAAGCCACCAGTTACAGTCACACCAGTACATTCAACATCGTTGGTGATGCTGGCCTTGAGGCCGACGAGCACGGGACAGCCTTCATCCATGCTATCGAATTCCCAAACTCCCACACAAGGCAGCCGCACGCAAACTACGCTGGGAACAGCGTGGGGACCACAGGAAACCTTGGGCCAGCCTTGAGAACTGTTTGGCAGAGTGGTCAGAACTGTACGAGCAACCACTGGAACCATCTGGCAGTGGGGACAACACTGGGGACAACAGCGTCCAGCAACTCCGAACATTCCCTGCTGGGTTTTGCACAACCACGGACAAGAAGCTGAGTGCCTCACGTGCCAGAATGCTATTGCTGGCTACAGCCGTGCCCCTCATCCACACAGAACACAAGCACAGCCACAAATCAGCCCAATCTAGAAATGGTAAAACTTAAGGAAACTGACAGGATCAGTTCTTTTCACTTTTATTTCAAAATTCCCTTTTACAAGGTTTTCCTCACAATGAAAAGCATCTGGCCCATTTCTAAGTTCTAGTCTCATGCAGTTCAGTGGGCCATGGTAAGAAAAAAATACTCATTTGCTTTTATTACAAGAAAGGAAAAAAAAAACCAGAGAAGGAAAGAAGTTGGAGTAGAAACAAACACATAAGCAACAGAGAATGGGAACTCGGGAATAGGGAATTGGGAAGGCTGGGAGAGAAAAATCTGAGGAAGCTGCTGAGCCTTTGGAATCAGCTAACAGAAGCTTTCAGAGCACGTATCTTAGAGGGTAAGAGGAGGCCTTCATCATCCATACGTCTAATAGAAAACCAAAATATCAGAACGAACAGCCCAACATGTTTGTGAAAACGCTGAGGACAACTGTTTCACAAAGTTGAGGGTGCCAGAAGAGCAGTTACTTCACACTTCACTCTATTAGGGCAGGCTCCATTTTAAACATCTCAATGTGTACAGTGATTTGGCTGGAAGTGGTAACAAGAAGCACTCGCTGTGCCAAGGAAGGGAGAAAGCGAGAGCAATAGAGAGAGGAGAGCAAATTTTTATCTTCAATTAACTGAAATAAGAAAAGCAAATTTCAACAGACTCTTTGAACTTGTTGCTAGAATCTCTTGAGACTACAATTTAAAGGAGGACTGGCAGTTACTGTACTGGAATATGCACAATGGCAAAGTATTCCAAAGCAGGGGAGAGATAGGAAATGTATATGAACAATATGGGCTACATCAAAAGCAGCCAGTAATAAGGGTCTGAAACAAGAAAGAATCATATTAGGAATGGAAACAAGGGCATTTTAATGAATATAAAGGAACAGCATAAACTGTCAGGGATAAAAATCAGAAGAGATAAAAGCACAGCATGCAATATTACCACTGTGCAGTATAAAAGGCAAACAAAGTTTCAGAAATATTTTAGAAGTAAGAAGAAAAACACAAAAGTCTGTACAAACTGTTTAGAAAGAACAAATGGATAACAAAACAGACTCAAATGTCATTTTCTGTATTTTAGCCTTCATAAAACAGATTTATTGTAGCTAATAAACAAAACTGATTTTGTTACTAGACTAAATAATCAGAGACATTCAAGTCAGCAGGACTGGAAGAATTTTACACAATGCTTAAGAAACAGAGGGAAGTAATCTCTAAACTACAAGCTATCATCTTCCCTAATACAGTCCTGGTGAAAATGCCCTAAGAGAAGCTGGCAACAATGAGCTACGGTACTCAGAGGGTTTTTATTTGCAAATTCTTTTCAATCAATGTGGATGAACATTGCAAGAAAGCCCCTTCCTCAGGGACCTGCACAAAGACATTCACACACAGAGATGGGTGAGGCAGGGGCTACAAATATTTCTGAAGACAAGATCTTAACAAAAATCATTCTGATAAATTGAAAAGTGACTCATATCAACTAAGTGAAGCTTAATAAAGACTAGCAATCTTTTGAAGGATAAATCAGTTAAATCAACATGATGTTGCTATAGAGGTTGAGCTTGTTCAGTGCAGAACAAAGGAGACAATCACCTAATAAATAAAAAATTTGTATAAAAATTGTTCTCCATTTCAGCTGTGGAGTTTTGTTACTAGGTAATACAAGACAAAACTGCCTTAATCAGCAGTAAAGAGTATTTATTTTATACTGTACAAAATTAGTTACTGAAAACAATTGCCTAGAGATTCTGGGGAATTGCATTCACTAAATACTTCAAAAACAAGTTGGAGAACCATTTGTCAGAAATGGTACAGATACACAACACACAGGAGGATGAGCAAGATCACCCTGAAGTCTTTTTTGGCCATACAGTTCCATTTATCTCTGGTGATTTCAGGAAAACTAAATATTCCTTTTATTTAAAAGAATTTCATCGCGCTTCTGAACTCCACACTTCAGGAAAAAGAACCCTGAATCATTCACATTCTGTGTTTATGAAATGGCTTTCTAATAAATCTCCCAAATTTTAAGACAGAATTACTCCCCTCTTTATTAATAACAATATGGAGCCATCCCATCCTGTTCTGTTGAGCCCTAAGAACACTGCAGACAGTCTGCACTGCCACACACAGACAGGAGGATAAGACACCATCGTTGGAACATCCAGGTTCCATGAGCACTGGGAGGGTCCAGAAGTCATTCTGGATTCCCTACAGCTTCCAGACAGTACTCACATGACAAAACAGTCACCTCAGATGTCAATAAATGTTTACAGACTGCACATTTGCACCACATCTTCGCTACCAAAAATCCCTTTTATCTTTCTGTACCATACAAGTGACTCAACTACACACACTCCAAGGAGTACTAATATATAATAGGCAAAGTAAAAAACTGGTAAATTTTCCTAAAGCTGATTTTTTTTTCCTTGAGAGCCTAATTAAAGCTAGTTTTGGCAAGACTTTCTTTTCAGTAATAATGCAGTAGAAGAGAAAAAGGCCTCTTTTTTTCCCCTCCCCCTACTCAATGCTGAAAGTCTGGGTGGAAACATCCTAGTTTGATAGTGCTTCCAGCAGTTTCTTCAAGAAAAGCAATTAGAATGTTGATAAATACAGCACTGAAAATTAGTAATTCTAAATTTATATTGGAATGGCTGGCAATAGGATTGTGTGATTTATTAGAAATACTTCCCCAAAAAATGTGAAAGACAAGAATATTCTGAAAGAAGCAGGATCTCATGAGATTTTATTATAATGCCTATATATTGATATACTTGTAGGAAGGAGCTTCCAGAATACCAGGAACTATTGTTAACATAAAACATTTTACTCACATTGTTATTTGAGGGTATTTTAAATACTCAATTTAAGAATGATTCCCAGGATCAAAGCGGCAACTGAAATTCCTTATTTAATCAATGCCAGTGTCTGGGGCACGAAAGATGAGAACAATTCCTCTATCTGTATGTGAAGAACCCTCCCAATGTGATTATTTCTTTTCAAACAACCGGCGCACCAGCATTATGCGACCATGGGCTGTAAAAACCTCAATCTCCTGCAATCACTCCTGTGTCAGAGAGCTCAAAGGAGTCAGCCTGAGGAGCGAAGCCCCCCAGATTTCACCTTGGTGGGCAGCGCTGCAGGCTGGGGGTGCTGCCAAGGGCCGCAGCTCTGCTCCCTGCCCAGCCTGGCCCTCGCTCCGGCCTCCTCCCTCGTGCTCTCACAAACACATTTCCGTGCCAGGTCGCTTCTACCCCAGCTCAGTTTCCCAGGGCAGCTCACCACGAGCGCCTGGGTCAGCACAGGCGAGAGAACAAACAGCTGGTAGCAGAGGGAGGGCAGCACTGCTGCTCCCCTTCGCTGCCAGAGCCAGCCTAAGATTTATAGTGTTTGGGGAAAATAACCACCTGATGCACTCCATACACTCACAGCCTCTGTTTCTTTAAGTAATAAATATTCTAGCTTTTAAGAGTCTTCCTACTTCATCTTACTTGCTTTAAAAAGCACCAATGCTGTTAGAAGAACTTACTCAGTGTAGTTCTTGAAACAAGTGCCCAAACTTACTTTGACTAACAGAGGAATGGCATGAACAGCAATGCCTACTACCATCCTTCCAGTGGAAGAAAAAAAGCAACCAAAACAAAAGATGCAGAATTCAATACAAGTTACTAGCAAAAAAGTACTCACTGTAGTAAAATCTTGCTTCTCTGTATTTATCCAAACTATATGAACCATGTAGATTGTATGAACTGGTGATCAAATACATTAAACGTAGAAAGGGGGAAAAAAGCTTTCAGTATCTCCTGAAATTGTCAGTCACTTAATTATTTAGCAATTAATAACATTTTAGTGTACCTATGACAGCATTTCTTGAAAAGTTAATTTCACAGTATTAGTGTATAATAACATAAGGGACTGATCATTAGTGGTGGATAAGGAAATTCTATTTTCCTTAGTAATACATAACTCTGCTACCCCCCCAAAATTGCTGTGGTACAAGGAGTTATAAAACAGCTCCAGCCTGAGAAAGGCAGAGTTCACCTATTCTCAGCAAGCCAACTGCCTTGGAAAAGCATCTCTCAACTCAAATGATGACAAAGAATAGAAATGTCCATTTCCAATTACTTATCTTATGAAAGAACAATGACAAGAAGTTAGTAGGAGTTGAACATGCTAACAAGAAAAAAAAAATCCACAAGCAAAGCCAAGAAAAAGGAATTGTTTTATTGTTTTAATCTGGGAAAAGTCTCCTGTGTTATTGCATACAGGATGAAGAGATATCTGGTGTGTAGATGGCTCAGAGTAGCAACCAAGAGCCTGGGCAAGACACACCTTGTGACCAGTCTGTTGAGATTTCAGACTGCCAGCACACTTCATCTGTCCAATAGCTCCTGGAGGTCCTCCCATGATAAGTGCTACTGAAGTTCAGTGGATCATTAAATACAAACATAAAGAAAATAACAGCTGCAATGTCAAAAAAAAAGGCTCAAAGAGTCCTTCACAGCAAGTACAGTCTGTTTCAAATTGTGGAAACTGTGCATCTATCTCCAGCATTAAGCCTAATTTTACTCACCCTTAAGACACAAGTTAGGACACCACAGGAATGCACATTTTAACAACTTTGTGGCAAAACAACTTGACAAACCCCATCCATCACACAAGTTCTCTTCAAAAACTGAAAATGTGAAGATTAATACAGGTATCATTCACCTCCTGAGTGAGCAGTTCATGCCAGGCTCCTGTGCAAGAAGTACATAAAGCAGCTGGGGAGTTGCTTGGTAATTCAAGTACAGTGGAGGAAGTCACACAGCACGGGCTGCTGGAGAAAATGGCACAAAGCTCAGCCCTGTTCTGCAAGGAGCCAACTTCACTCCTCACACCTCATCTCCTCCTCGCTCTGTGTTCCACTATGTGCCTTCTGGCTTTTGGCCAAGCAGTTTGATACACGTGGCTTGTACAGGCCAGTGTTTGCTTTAATAGCTTAACCCTTTTCTGTGCAATAGTTGCACAAAGCTCATCCATCAGAAGAGCTCAGGCTTGCCAGGTAGTGATGACCTTCCCTAACTGTGATCTTGTATTTAGGAGCATTTTTATTCTACAACACAATATACATCTTACATTTGCAAATGTTAAATTTTGAATTGAGAAAAGGGCAAGCAAGTAAAGACACAAGTATCACACAGAAGGTGTGTGATGAACTAAAGAAACACAGCTGAGCTAAAAGCTCCATCCAACATGTTAAGGTTCTTTTGAAATGAGCATAGATATCTTCAAATATTGGTCTACCCTAATGCAAATTGAACTAAAGTGATGATAAAAATTCTCAAATAATCATTTCCTGGCAAAAATACTATGCTTAAGGGTCCTCAAGACTATCTGCATGTGTGAAATCAATGGCCTTTGAAAACCTACTGCAGCTTACATTGGTCAAAATAATGAAAAACTACTGTGGAAATTAAAACACAGGTAATTAAAAATAAACACACAAAATGTTTTCCACAATTCTGAAATCATTATCATATGCTGCTTTAAACTACAGACATTTGCAAACGTAATTTGTAACACATTTCAAGATCTTTTGGATGCTGAAAATAAAGTTTAAAGTGAGCTCAGACAGTGATCTACAAAGGGTCACAATCAATGAGACTTCTGATACTAAATTTTGCTAAGAAGGTGCATGTTTGTGCTACTTATAACTTGTAGAGATTAAGAAAGTTCTACTACTCAAAACTGATGGCAAAAATGTTTAGTGCACCTGTACAATACTATTCTGATACATTTTTATGAATAACCAGCTGTTCATACAATGACAATTCCTCTGTCTGAACTCTTCCTCTGCAATTTCTTTTTGACCACATTCCCATCCTTCAGGTCCCTACCCTGGAATTTGAGGTATAATCCAAGTGAGAGTTAAGTTCCCAAGATTTCAGGCCATACAGTGAGATGGCACCTTATTATTTCCATTTTTCCTCCACAATACCAGCAAGAGTTCTTTTAACTATGCATCTGAAAGCTTCTTTCTTCTCCATCATGTCCTAGCTTCAGTAATGCAACTTTATTATCTTTTTTCAACTTTCATAAATTCCATCTTTCTACCCTTAAAGGCAGAAAGGTGATACTACAAAAATGTTTTGCTTGTTCACTGCTTTGATTACAGTTCTGTGTATTCTTCCTGATGCACTACAGCACAAACAACCCACTTGCTCTCAATTTCAAGGCTCTGCATGGCCTGTTCTTGCTCCACCTCTTAAATTCGAATTGCCACTCTATACAGATATTCCCTTGTCAAAATGTAAGGAGGAAAATAGGAGTGTTGGCCTGGCAGTTCAGGCAGAAATCTGTGAAAATCCTCAAGGTGACAATGTTACCCTGCGTTCAAAACATCCTCCAAGTCGGGTGCCTGTGAATCACCCCCTGATGCTGAGATAGCCGGGGCACTTGAACTTCTGCATGTTCTTCTGCTCACAGCATTCTCACAGCTCCCTTGTGCTTTCCCAATACATTTCTTACATTTACATGCTGTCTTATCTTTACATTCAAATTAAGAAATTGTTTGTGCAGGAGCAATCTTTGCTTATGCATTTGTACTGCATGTAGTGTAATGGTGCCCTGGCCTCTAGGCACAGTTACAATATAAATAATAAAAATGAACTGTTCACCTAATATTAGCTCTCCTGACAGTGCTACCACGAAGCTACATCCTTCAAACAATGACAAAAGGCTGTTCTAGCACCACATTCTACCATCTGTACCTCTCCAGGTACTGACAACACTGATTCCCAGTTCTTCACCTCCAGGAAGCTTCCACTGTTCCCTGGACTTATCTGTGCCCACAGCACCACTGGAATCTTTAGGGGTAACCAGGTAAAATGCAGAATAAGATGCAGGCAAGCACTGTCTTACTGAAGAACCCCCTGCTCCCTTAACATAAACCTCCTTCTGGGAAGAGTCTAGAATCCCTGGCATCCCACAGGAGCCAAATCGAGGCAGTTTTCCATCTGTCTGCTTAAACTCATGAAATTTGCTTAAAAACATGGCCTTCAAAGAAGGTAAAGTACCAACCTACAGCACCCTCCAATATGGCACTGCTGTTTAATGGAGGCATCCATAGCTGAGGAATTATTCCATTCTGGCTTTGCCAGTTTAATGCAGGGCTCTTCGTTTTATCATTACTTAGACTGCACTTAGACTGAACATTCAGTGGAACATTTCCTATAATGGGATAAAGCGGTTGAACAATTTGACTGGCTAATAGTGATTTAGACATGTGATTACAGTACAGAAAATGGTCTGACATATGCTCTTTTATCTGGTTTACATGAGGCACATTAATCCAACTGGAAAGCATGGAAGTGAAAAGGAAGACAAGACCAAGCACTCTTAAGGATAAAACAGAAAATACTTCTAGTTGTCTTAGTTCTGTATTTGCTAGGCTAGTTGTAATTAGTACTTTGTAAATAGGAAAAGTTACAAAATAGAACCATTTTCTTCCCAAAATGGATGCAACTACAAACCACCAGTCTATACCTATGTGGTTCAAGTTAGAAAATAACTGGATTTTATAAAATCTTGGTTTCAAAAGCATTTATGACTTATGTCATAATGCCTTTACCAAAAGTACAGGATTTCCACAAAGATGCAGCAGGAGACTGAGAACCATATCAGCCAGGAACAATCAGAGTGTGAACAAAAAGAGTATGGATTCATTTTCATTTTTGTCTCAGCTAATTTAATTTCCCATTTTTACACAAACACTTATAGTCATGTCAGCATAAGCACATATTTTTACAGGAATATTTTATTACTTCCTAAGCCTAGCCAACAACATTCCCATGACAGGAAAAACTTAACTGAAGGCAAGGAATTACCTCTTTAACACATACTTTCCTTCAAGTGTGCATACACAACCTCAAATCAGCCTAACAACATGTCAGTTTCCACATATAACACTCTTTAGGTCGTTTTGTGAAGACCGGTACATTTTAGTTACATTTGCATTTCTCTTTAGAAAAAAAAATCCTTTTAAATAACATATTCAAAGGTCTACTGTGTAAGGTTTGGATTCTGTAAGTAGAGATGAAACCAAGGCACATAAAACTAAGCGTAAAGGAGATGAACCCAAGAACTTCCCCACCTGCACATTTGCCAACTACTTTCAACAACCCCTTTATTAAAATTTCTATCAGGCAAATACGTAAGATAATGAAAAGAGGGGGCTGTAAACAACACACTTTCCTCAAAACCGGAGGTGACATGAAAATCTTTGCAGGTAAACTTTCATCAATGACAACAACAACAAAAAAATTCATGTATCCCAAACTAATGAGAATGCTGCCCGGAGATACTGATATATTTGTAAAAACAAAAGCATACAGGAGATGCACGGCCTTTGCATGTGTTTAGGTCCAGCCCAGCAGAATCCCTTGTCACGTTGTGGACTTCCACTGTGACCTTACGGTCGGGCTTGACCTTAAAGGTCTTTTCCAACCGAAATGACTCTGGCACGGAAGCTGGCAGCGAGGCTTGGGGCGGGCGTTTAGGGAAGCGCCAGGACAAACGCGGCAGTGTCAAACTGAGCGCGTCCCCCAAAACAAAGGGAACAACCTCTGAACCCCGAGGCTCGGGCAGACCCCGCAGCGCAGGAGCTGTTTCGGTCACCCCCTGACGTCCCTCGGCCAAACGTGCCGCCCAGCTCTGCGCTATGACCGCTGCCATCAGCTATGCCATGGCAAGCTCCATCCCACTCAAAAATAACCCGCGGGGAGCGCAGCCAGGGCGGCAGCGGCGCTCCCCGGGCAGCGGCGGCCGGGCCCTCTCCCGAGCGCAGCGCGGCCACCCCCGCCCGGCCCGGGGTCCCCTCACGGGGCTGCGGGGAGCGGGGCGGCCCCTGGGGAGC
>VYZT01060766.1:0-43751 GCA_013400735.1 Pomatostomus ruficeps | reverse complement strand
GGCAGAACATATTTTCATTAACCAATTAGTTTTACAGAAAGGTAGAAGTTTCTAGTAACTTGAATACAATGTGATGAATATTAAAATAACAGAGGTGGAACAGAATCTTTGATTGACAAGGTTAAAACGTGGCAGAGAGGGAATTTCCCCCAAGCATGCTACCTCCATCTTCCTCAGATTCACTATCCTGGGAAGGAAAATCTGCCCAAGTTATTTGTCTATTTCTCATGGAGGCAGCTGGTTGGGTCACTGCTACAAGTAATCACAATACCAGCTCTGTAGGGAAATTAATAGACTGGAGAAAACCAAAGTTTCTAAATCACATAGAATTTAAATGCATTCTAAAATACATTTTCTCCTCTTACTTTTTATTTTGGAGGGACTTCTGTTCCAATCCCTCATTTCCTCAATAATGCTTCATGCCATTTTTTTTATCATCCATATTTTGTTCTTTTTGGTTCTATTTACTTCATGAGAACTGGAGCATCTTTTCTCTAAAAAAATTGGCTGTTCTTACAATTTCTGCAGGGTAAGCAAAGACCTAAGAGGAGAAATCATTAGGCAGAGTACAATAAGAACTATATATGTAGCATTAATTTGCTTTATCTTAGGGATAATTCATAGGATAGATTAATATCTTCCAGGAACTCAGTGTAGACTGTGATTTCCAAATTCAGACTTAAACTAGAAAAGGACGTTCAGAGTTGAAATGTATATATATTACATAAATTGCAAGCTTTTTTAAGTTGTTGTTTTTCAGGTATTCACATCTTAAAACCTTGTGATTACACTAGGCCATATTTCCTTTTTAAGTAAACTACCAGCTTTGTATGAGAATGCATGTATAAAACATGACATGTAGATTAAGAAAATAGAGGTACGAAAACACAATATTCATCAATATTTTAAATCTCATTACTATTCTGCTAATTTAATGATTAGACTTTAAAGCTTGCTTTTGGCATTATTGAGAATAAAATTTTATTTTTGTCATAGGTCAGAGCAGTTTTTTTCAGAGGTTTGGAATGCATAAAGATCAAACTACAAAGAGACATAGCCTATATTGAATGTTGCCACTGTGTATCCATTTAGGAGAACTCGCAATACCATCACTTGAGATGAAACACTTCACAATCAGCAATACAATACTGCCGTGTCTAAAAACAGCAATGGACATCTCACTGAACAACAGCGTTTTCCTTTTTCCTATGTTATTTATGAATGTTTATTATTAATTATAGTAAAAACATAAGTAATAATAAAGAATTGTGTTTCTGTTTGTTTGTTTTCTCTGTAGTCTCTAAAAGCTCTTTGGATATGTAACTATATAGCCCAACCATATACGAGGCCTAGGAAATGTAGGATATGGCCTTAAACTCATCCCCTGGATAAAAGTATCTCTTTCTTTGCTGGAGTGACATAAAGCTTCTTAATATTTTGCTACATTCAGTGGAAATCACTGAGTATGGGATTTCATTTGTCATTCAGATGTATTTCAGTTTTTCATTGGATTCATCTGATGCATACCTCAGATTTCATCAGCCTTTCTTGGTTTGAGAAATCTTTTCAAAATAATAGTTTTACAAGTTGTTCAAATACATTAAAATGACATAGATGTTGGTTCAAGAAATAGCTTTTGGGGTGTCTCTTATAAAGTCTTAATTCATGTAGTTTTATTTATTCAAAATTAGAATTTACTCTGCAAGCCCAATCCTAGTATAATCTATTGTTTTTGCAAGTATAGTATTGAAAATTTGGTTTAGATCTTGTTCGAAGTGCCATATATATATAGAATATTTTAGGAATTAAAGGAAAAACAATTCAAAAATTGTATAATGGAACATGACCCTAGTCTAGTCCATTCTTCTTTGTACCCATATGGAAATAGTTAGGGTTAGGTCAAATTTCAGACACTTCTAGCAGGGGATGAAATCACACCTTTTTTTATTCAATCAGCTTTGATGGAATAAAAAACTTTAATTTCAACTCATCACAACCTAAAGGCTTACCCATGCTTTCAGTGGATAGGGTTCCTGACATAAGTCTGTAGAATTATGCAAATGAAAAAGATATGGATCCTTTATCCTATAAGTTTCTCCACGTTGTTACAGATCACCTCCCTGCCTCCAATATGTTTAGACTGTCTTTGAGGAGGAGTTGTGCAACAATCTTATGAGGCACAGAGGTGAGGCTGATTTACTTTGCCATCTTAAATATGTAAAACCTGTAACTTTAGCATCATATAGTATTATTCATGGAATCTGGGTGAGATCTATTCAGTTTAAGACTCAGATAACATATTTTTTATTCTTTATCTGCCTTGAATATTTAAATGTTACATTTTTTTTTCTATTTTTCAAAATAAAAGTGACATTCTCTTTCAGTCATTACCTCTTCCTGACTTCTATTTCTCCTTTCTGCAGACTGGTTATTTTCTAGTTCTCCTTCATGTCTTGAGAGAAACATTAACTTTATGAAAATTCATTCTTATCTCCCTTGGTTAATCTATCTTATATAAAAGTTACCGTCTGTCCCAGCTTCCCATATAATTTCTGTCAGAGGGGCATTGGAGTGTAGCGTCTATAATTCCACTCTCCACACTATTTATAGAAACACATTATGGCACCTTTTCCCCTCCCTTGTATCTGACATGCATAGTGATATAAATGTCTTTGCTTCATGACCACGTTTCAGCTGCTTCTTCTGATATCAGAGGCTGCTTCTATCAGCACTTCTTGTTGTAGTCTAAGTGATCAGCCAGAAGACTAAAGGATTTTATATTAAACCATGTGACAAATGGGTTTGGCCTCAAAAAGAGCTATTCATCTCATACACTTACTGGAATTTGAAGATTGGTTCATAAGATGCAATTCCAGACCAATTATTTTAAAAGAACATCAGAACAAATGTAAGTATTCTCTTCATGAAAAGTGATATGAAAGTGGTCATGTGGAAAAGATTCTCATTTTGACAGGAAAGAATAAAGAATACATGGCAAACATAACTGTGACCTCTGCTGGCAGTAATTTCCATTGCTGAGAAACATGGCAGCCCCAGGTAATTTGTAACATCAGCCATCACTATAGAGGAAGTGCAATCTGAGCCAGACAACAAAAACTCATCATGACACTAGAACACTTATGAAAATTAAAGTGTTATACATAAACATAATTTTTAAATCTCAGTTTTATTAACCAGTCTTAAAAGATAATTATATGATGCATGGAGAGTTGGTCTTACCTTAGGCAGGTACTATTCCCTGGTGGCTGTATGACAGAATTTTTATGTTTGGGTGGGGGTCACATTTCACAAAAAAAAAGTTTTAGTTACATCTGTAGCTATCACTTATGAGAAGAGAACTGGACGTAAAAAGAAAGTGAAAGCTTTCTCTTTAGCCCATTGGGTATTTTGCTCTTCTAGTATTTAACTCCTGCAGTGCCTTTTCTAATCATTCAAATCCAGTTTGTTACTTCAGGTTTTACAAGGAAATTATTTTCATTTGGAAGATCAAGAAGTCAGCAACTGACAATAAGAAGTTGTAATTTATTTTTTTTTTCCAGCTTAACCTAATTGAAAAACCCCAACCCTTTCACTTTGCAGAGCTGAAAAATACAGGCAGTGTGCTGACAAATGAGAGCTGGCAGGACATTCACTATTAAACCTGCCAGCTAGCAGAACCTTTAGCCTAGCAATTAAGTTGAAGTATGACAAAAGTATAGATCAGATTGTTTGCACTTAACTCGTAGAGGAGAAGCTATTATCTACCATTTCAATTCCAGTATAATAAAAATTATTCATTTTATAAGAAATGATCAATGAAACTTAAATTTAAAAAGTAATGAAAAAAGGTAAGAAAAAACCCAATAGCTTGAGCAGATAAATTGAAAGAAAAATCCCTTATCTCTCCTAGAAATTAACCACAATTAGCTGCAGCTGACTCAATACTATTAATTTAATAGTTGTTTATCTTGAAAAGCAATTTAATGAAAGAATTATTTTATAACCTGTTCATTAATTACTTTTAAATTACACATTGTGAATGTGTTTATTTAATCGTAGTTATAATCAAACCACATGCAAAATAACAATAATAACAATAAAACAATAATAACAATAATAACAATAATAATCTTACAGAAAAGTGTTGGGTACTCAGTTCATTTGTATCCACATGCCTGGAAGGCAATGATAAATTCTCAAACTACATTATTTCATCCTTCCCACTGCAATATTCATTTAGAATAAGAGTAATTCCTAACCAAATATGACCAAAGTGGTCTAGCAGCAGCAAGACCTGGCTGTTCAGAAAGGGGAGGGGGTGCCAGCCCGTCTGGCGGGACAGGGGCATCCCCAAGGCAGTCCACCACCCTGAGAAAGCTGTCAGTATTTTTCAGCAGTACTTTTCTTGTCCTCAGTAACTTTTCCCTTCTAACTAGCACAACTTTATGGCTGATCACCTCAGAAGTCAAGTCAGTAAGGGGGAACCAGGGCTGGGATCAGCAGGGATGTGGCTGGGCAAGGGCAGGGCTGTGACATAGCTCTGCTGAGGGAGAGAGCCACAGATGAGGTGAAATGAAGCAGGACCTCCCCAGTGAGTCTTCCTCCGTTTCTTTCTCACACAGTATCTGAGCCAAAACTGCACCACTGAGCTGCATCCCTCCACTGGCATGGAGTGCAGGTAGCTCCAAGGAGGCAGGGAGCCTGCACCGGGTCTGACACTAAACAAGCATTTGTTTTTCAGCTTGTAAAAAATGTAGTTCAGTTTTCTTTTGAAACAGTCATTAAAAAAAAAAATAAATCTAAGAAGCCATTAAAAATCAAATAATGCTGACAAACTTGGTTTTATAGAGAGTTTCATCTCTGAAACTTTACTGGCAACTCAAAGAACTCAAAAAGAAATAGACTTCAGGCTCTGTACTAAACTGCCTCTCAAGTCCAAGCTGTGATAAAATGAACAAATAAAGAGTCTGAAATTATACCTCCTATAATTTACTGTATAAACAATGGAGGACAGATTTTATTAACACCTGTCTTTTATAGATCTATATTACTTACAATCAAACCTTGCTTATTCATATATGAATACTAACAGTAAGAAACAAATAGCATCAAAATTTCACATTTCAACACAGATTCAGAATCGCTGATTTTCTAGCTCCAGGTAATGCTAGTCGCATTACAGAGTAAAATAATCTGGGAAGATGCAGACTAAGAAGAAAATTTAAAGGGATGTCTGAAGAAGGAAGCTTGGAATTTTGCTACAGAAGCAATTACTTTACATGGTAAATTTTAATGGGTCTAGCCTGACATATTAACTGAATTCTGAAGATTTCCACACCATAAAGAAGATGGGAGAAGACACAGATTGTAATGCCTTGGGCAAAGAAGAATCTTCCAATGTCACAAGGGAAGATGTTATTTAGAGGCACAGAAATATAATATATTTATACATATAAATGTGCTAAGATATACAACATTTATCTATATTTAGAATATGAAATATTTTGTCATCTAAAAATAGCCTACAAAATTATAAGATTGTGTTACTGTCTATAATGAAAAAAAACAAAATGCTTGTTATAATAAGAAGCTAAGAATAGAAAAGGCTATAAAGAAAAAAGAATCAGAGTTCAAAGACTAGAAGAATAGAAGTAGCTGGTGGTTCTGAACAGTTCACGTTCTATGATGTTCCAACTAATAGTGATAATGAAGTATTTTCTGTATTTCTATATAATTACTATTCATTTAATCAAAGAAAAGAATTTTCATTTGCATGAGAATTGTAGTTATGCTGAGTGAGGGACTTTTCAACCACAGGAGGCAAAAAAAAGTCTCTAAAGGGAAACAGGGTTTCCTTAAAGCTCATCTGAAAAAAATTGATTGTTGCAAGAAAAAATTATGTAAAGTGCACCAATACATTGAAAAGCAAATATGTTCTATTCAATCATTAAACCGAAAAAAAGCCTAAACCCAAGTGCTCGTAGTACTAAATGATTGTAAATCTTAATAAGATCCTAGATATGATGTAGATACTGTAGCTTCCACAAAGCCTCAGAGCATAGTAATTTCTCATAAATGCTCCTTAATCAAAGATTTCCATTTATTTACATTATATGTGCTAGCTGATGCAAATAATAAAAGCTATTGCTCATTATGTACATACATGGATCTTGGTATATCTTAATGCTTTGTGGAAGGAACTTAATTCTTACAGATTTTCTTGGGACAAAAGTACTCTGTGATATCCAAGAATACAGTAATTTTCATTCTTATGTGAACAGACCGGTGGGGTTGGCAAGATAGATGGCTAAACCTCTCTTCAGTGTTGATTTCTTACCTAATACATTCATAAGGATGTCTTTGCTGTTTTCCCAGCCTTGTCATACCTATAGGCATCCCCTGGATGATTTATACACATAGCTACATTCTTCAATTCTTCTTCTCTTTCCTAAATGAAGAGGCTTCATATTGTATCAGAAACACTTCTTTTGATGCCAAAGCGTATGACCTACATTTCTGGATAAGAGATGCAATTCCACTTCAATTAGGTTCTCAACATCATCTAATAGTGTTCCAATCATCCAAAGTATTACTGTTTCCTTACCATCTATCAGCAATTTTATTAGCTTTTAAACCCTGATTTTATTATTAATCATTGGTGAAAAGTATTAAATATTAAATAAGGATGCTGAGGAACCTCTTTGTGAACAAATAAATTTGTGATCCCCTTTCGTCATTATAAATTGTATCTTTTCTTCTGAGCAACTCCTTTTTTGTTTTACAAATCTCTGCCTTCTCCAGCTTTCCTACTAACATAGTAGTGCACCAAGGTATATAGGAAGATTAGATCAAGAATATTTTACTACTGTGAACAAAAATCAATTATCTTGTCTAAGAATATAGCAGTTAAACCAGACATGATCTATCTTTGTTAAATGTGTGTTGTATTTAATCCAGTCTCATCTAACTGACTTAATTTTTGATCAAGTGTATTGTCCTGTTTTAACTAGTTATCATTGATTTTTTTGGGATTATTTCATAGTTTTGTTAATTGGTGTAAAACTATATCTTATGTAAAGCCATACAAAACTAAAACAAAAAAAGAAGACCAAATAAACCCGCACTGATAATTAGGTGGCAAAGAAATATTTCATTACAAAGAAGTTTTTTTGCAATTTGAAGAAAAATAAGAAAAATACATCATAAGATATCAGGGAAAGGTTGTTAATGCATCCAGAAACTTGTCTACCATTTCATTTTATGATAGCAGTTTCATTCTTTTAGGACAAGGATTTGACATAAATCACTAGATTAGCCTGTTTTCCAGACAGCAGTGATAGTCTGAGCTGAAGAGTTAAGGAAGAGATGGTGTTAAAAAGGCAGGTATTTAAGTCAAATGTGCAATTCATCACTGAATACTTTCCTTTTGTGTATATGTATAAAGGGAAACAATTGTCTGAATTTAAAAGAATGGCTTTTTCCTAAAATTCAATAATAATATTCAATATTCACTATAAATACCCAAAATAGTAAATGTAGTCCAGAACAAAAGCTGCTGTTATTCAGGATGTAGGGTAAACTTGTACAAGTTTACTGGGAAACTTTTGGACTTTTTATTGAAAATCTCATTTTAAAATAATATTTGTTTGTTTGTTTTGTAAAAATCTGTAACATTATAATAGAATGGATGGGCCCAACAATGCATGTGTGTTTCAGAATTTCATATCTAGAAGCTGAACATCATGCAGAATTATTGATAGATATATACCTATACACCTGTAAATTCACCAAATATTTTCAGGACAACATAAAATTCAGCTTATATAAGTTCTTTCTTTCCTTAAAACTGTACTATGCATAGATACAACAAAAACCAGAGCTACTATGCATCACTTTTACTGTAATGGTTGACATTTCAAAACATGCGTGTTTTCCTTTTCTTTTATTTCCCAATCTACAGTTTTAGTCTTTTTTATACATTGCAAGAGTGGTGCAACTTGAATGATGCTGTGTACACCTAGACAAAAGGGAAAGGTGGCCATTCCATCAGTCCTTTGAAGTTTCCCTTCTCTAAAAAACGTCATATCTTTCACTTACTTTAAATTCACACTTGAAAATCCAACAGTATATTCCAAGTACAGTTTTAAAAATAATTATTATTTTCTTTATTCTCTATATGGTTTATATGTTAGAATTAGAATAATTTGAAGTTGCATTGCTCTTAATTAACTGCTACAGAGGGAGATTTAATTGGGGATTATAAATCAAGTTAGTTTCTCTGTAGCCATTAGCATCCTACATTAAGTCTCAGCTGTGAAACAGAGCAAAATTCTCCTCACCAGCTGGGGCAGTTCTGTAATTAATTCAATGCACCATAGGCACTTTTTCAGGTTTCCAAACAGCATCCAGAGTAAAACAATACCCAGGGCAAAAATATGACAGATATTAATCTTATACAAAAAAAAATACAATGTCTACACCAAAGTATTATATATGTAAGAATACGCTAATTTATTCCAGGAAATAAATTTATTCTCTAAGTAATTTTTTAAAGCTTCAGTTTGCCAATTTTTCCAGCAGTCCTTCTTTGTTTCTCTTTTAATCTTGATTAACTATGCAATAGCAGAATTGGAAATTTTCAGTTCCTTCTAGCTGACCTGCTATGACCTAAAAGCTTACCAGCAGTTGAACTATTGTTATAATTAAATTTCATAACAACTGCGCAATGAAGCACAATCAAAGAATAAGGAATACTACAAAGTACATTCAATTTTCTAATACATTTCAACATAATTTTTCACCAGTGAAGAATGTAACTTAGTTTCTGACTAAGGAAGGAAGCAGTCTGATTTGTTACTCTTGTTCTGGGTGATGATAGTAATATCACAGTTCCATATATACTAAATTATGTAATTTTTTTTGTTGATAATGGTTTGGCTTTAAAATATTACAAAATCCATTACTTTCATATACATTATATGAAAGTAATGGATTTTGTAATATTTTAAAGCCAAAATTTAAAGCCAATATTTAAAGCCAAAAATACACATATTTTTATTTATTTATAGCATTTTGTTTGCCTTTCAAATATGACTAAAATTATTATTAACATCTTTGAAATAAAGAAACAGATTTAGAAGAAAGTAAAATAAGTTCTCTAAGGTCTTTAGCTGTTAGTCATGTGATCCCAGTTTACTGCACTTCATTCCTAATATAATCATTTTGAAGAGAATTGTTTTGAAGGAAAGGGTTACCCATGTCATTATACAGCTTCTATTAAGTACGTTAAGCATTATTCAAAAAATACAATATTAAAAAGTAGGTAAGGTATATGCTTCCGGAAGTGAATAAAAAGTTACCTTTGGGACTACTAGGTATAAAGGATTTTTAAACTTCTGTGTTACTAGGATATGCTTGGTTGATAGTATTTTCTAAATATTTATTACATTAAATTTATTTTACAAGATCTCGGTACTTGATCAGAATAAAAAGAATTTTATATAACTTTTTTGCATTATAGTTTAGTACTTTTAGATATCTGTTACAACTTTACTTAGTTGTTTATTAATGTTAACAATGACATAATTGTAACAGACATTCTTGATTTCTCTCTTAAGCTGACTGCAGCTGTATAACTGAGAAAATACTAATTTCTTCATCAATAGATGAAAATGATAAATCTAGTTTAAAAGAAGGAAAATCTTGAATATTTCTGTTAGTATATTTTACATATAAATCAATATGATATAAAAATATTATTTAAATAGTTATTATTTAAATATATTTATAGTAACAATCTGACTATTCATCAAATCCTATTATATTCAGAGACGGGTTTTTTTCTATTATATATTTATCACTTTGTTTTCATTTTGTTTCCACCTACTTTCTCTTTTTTTAATTCTGTCATTGATTACTGTGGTTTATTTTCCATTTCTGGTTCTATCTTTATATCTATTAACAGATATATATTAATGATTTTTAATCATTAATATATATCTGACATGGCATCTGAAAAGTTGGATAATATTTCAGCAGAGAAATGTGCAAGCTTGAACAGTGCAATTTTAACCATGATTTTAAAACGTTGTAGTTCAGTTTGCATCATTAAACAGATGATACCTCTTAGATGATACCTCTCACAGCTGCAGTAAAAGTTTGGCATAATGAAAAGAGCTTTTTTTCCCTAGTTTGTTTCAAAAATGGCAGTCAGCCAGAGGGTTATAAGGGAAGCACTTTCAAATTCAGCAAGTAAGAGTCCAAACTATACTCAGGGGAAAGTAATGTGTTGTAGTTCTCTAGTTACAGATGGTGCATTTAGTAAGCAAGTCCAAATGTTTTGAACTAAAGGGTGTTTGAGATTTAAATCCCAGGTGAAAGTGTTACCCACTAGGCTACAAAAAATAAAGTGTAGGAAACCATTTCCACTTTTGCCTAATAAAATTAATAATAGTAAGAACACGGACCTGAAAGGTGATCAACAATGTTACATAGTAGGCAATCCTAGTACCCCAGAGAAATGTGTAGAAAATCCCACGGCCCAGACAACCAGCACTGTATGGATGGGATAACCAATGCTGACTCACCCAGTCTTACTCCCAAGCCTATGTCATTTCTCTCTTGGTCAAAAGAGCTCTTTTAATTCAGTAGTGAATGGGATACCAATTTCTCAGACCAAAGTTCTCTGCAATATGAGTTCTGTGGGTATTAGGGACTGGGATTTGAGATTGCAGCAGGACATTCCCCTCAAAAAGGGCTTGGTGCAGCAAGGGATGCCATTGTGGCAAGCATTGCACTGGTTTGTTGTTAAATTCCAAATCCTAAAATGTGAGTGTGTGGGGATGAGACTTAGTAAAATATTTAGGCAATAAAGTAAGAATAGGAAAAGAAATAAGAACTCCCTGAATCCCTAATAGGAGGCACTGTTGTGGACTTGTTCCTTTGTATGCTGTTTTTTCATGGAAAAAAGTACAGAAACTGGAGGAAGAGAAGGGTAATCTAGAAAAAATCCCAAACAATTGAAGTGTTCCTGACTGAGAACCAGAGGGATGCATAGTCCTCCTCCTCCAATAGTGATGAGGGGGTTTTATTGCCTCCCCAGGTATAAGCAGCTTCATCACAGTTATTCAAGAAAAGCAAGAAGAGAAGGCAAAGAGGTCCACATCAAGGGCTGTCCAAGGCAGGTGGCTGGGGGAGTCTAGCTCCTGCCGTGCAGCCTGAGTAAATACAATGATACCTCATCCCCTGCTCCTGTACCCTGCTGGCATTACACAGTCTGGGAAGGGTCATGTAAGGCCCCAAAATCTTGCTTGCTGAGACTTCTAACATGGCTTATGGTTGTTTACATACTCTGAGTAAGAGGCACAGGAGAAATACCAAGAAGATATTCTCAAGAGGTCAAAACAACAAAAAAGGCTTTACAGGCAACTTTAGAAAATCAGAGAGCTTTGGCAAATTCAATCAACGTAAAACACTTCTCAAAGCACTAACATACCAAACTTTAAGCCTATTTGATTTTAAGTTACTCAAAAATTCCAAGAAGTAATTTGAAGAAGAGAGAAAGACAGAAAAGATATAGCAAAGGACACATACCTACGATCTCCCAGTTTCCAGCAGTGTTCAGCTCAGAGAAATCCCAAGAGAGGGTAGGGTTGAGATATATACTTGCCTCATGCTTAGCTTTAAATACTACTCAGCCTTCCTGGGCCCTTTCCCCAGGGATTTCCGGTTATTTGGCCACTCAGGAGCTGGGTTAGGGGCTCCAGGGGTCAGTGTGGAGCATTGCCTCTGGTGTGACAGAAATTGGCAACCACTCCCAGGCTGGGATACAGGCTCTGGGGATGGGGAGTGTGGGGTAGGGCACTGCCTCACCAGAGCAAGGCCCAACCTGACCCTTGCCCCACACACGCATTCCAAAACGTCTCAAGACATCAATCTTTCCAGTCTCTCAAAGAGCACAAACTGGAAAGAGAGAAAGGAGTGATTGTGTGGTTGCTGAAATGCTGGGAGGTGAGAGCTGTAAGGGTAGAATGAGCGCTAAGGCATGGCCTCAAGGGTTAAAAAGCTGGAACAGAAACTAATCTCCCTTAGAGTAGTGTGGTATGGCCTGTGAAAAAACAAATAGGCAGTGGTGGTTGATGACAAATTAGTAAGCCGTGAATGAAGCTGCCAGGTGCTGTCCTGGATGTACTTCATCTCCAGCATGGATGGGAATCAAAGCATGGCACCATGGACAAAGGAAATCCCTGCTCCATTCCCACAATGTAGGAATGTAAACACAGTTTGCTTTCACCTGGTAAGGAATCCAGCTAAGTGGAAGCAATAAACCAACAGGTAGGAACAATATCCCACCATTTACTATGGGCTAGTTTAAGAGACCCTAGAGGTGGGTGGTACCTTAGAGGTGGATGGTACCCTAGAACACATGCAAACCTTTGAGGACATTGTCTTCTAGGGACAAACACTATGGCTTTGCAATTACCCCTAGAAAAACCTGAAAAGTACCTGTATCTGGAGTCACACAAGAGAAGCTCTGGTGGTAGAAAATGACTGGAGGAGCCCTTGCTTAGTCCCAAGACCATGCATGCCCCAGGTAGGACTGCTACACTAAACCCATTCCAACTCTCCTTCAGAACAACAAGACTGTGTGAAAAGCCACTAGCACGAGATGCTCAGCTTCTCTACTGCACTGTCTCTCCCACCGTACAAAAATTGCATAACTCATGAAATTTTGTATAGATCTGTGATTTATATGCTTAGGTACCCAAGTTCACATTTTCTCCCCAGTGTCAAATTGATCTTGAAACATGACAGTTTGGTATACAAGCCCAGGAAGTAAAAATTCCCTCATCGTGAATAAGATCTCAACCACACCTCCAGCCATCCATGTAACAGTTATCAGGACATAAAGAGACAAAGAAGACAGTCAATAGGGTAGCTGACTAAAGACTGATGAAAGGAATTAATATAAAGGGAATCCTAAAACCTTCGTTTCTCACTTCAATATTTTTCATTCATTTATACGTCAGTGATCCCTACAGAAAAAAATCATGTCTTCCCCAGAAGCTAGGAAATTGAGGGAATGAAAAATAATAGAATCCCAATTTTGTCTCCACCCTTCTAGTTAAAGCTCTCCTCTAGGACATGAGAACTGAAAGATCAAACCTTTAAGCTTAGCTTCAGGTCTTATCTTGAACTTTAAGGCAAATGATTAAGACTTTTTTTTTTTTTTTTTTTAATGTAAAAGAAGCTACTGCCCTTTTTTTTTTCCATCACAAAACATGAGGGTAAGCCCATTGCATGTCATAATTTTAAAACATCTACCAACTTTTCTAAGATATTCTCTCACTGAAAGGAGAATTGAATGTTAATAAAGTCCCAGTTCCTGACATGGGCTATTTGAATTGAGGTCTAATTTCATGAGAGTTCCCAGAGAATATAGCCTCTGAATGATTTCAGAAAGTTAATCTTCTCAAAACAAAAATTTGGTTCTGGTAATTAAAAGAGCCAGGAAATAATCACAAAAATAAGATGACTCTTGCTGTAATAGATCTGCGGAAGTTTTTATCAAACATCCTGCTCCAAGCAGATAAAGTTGACCAGGGCTTGATAGAGTCAGATCTTAAAACACTCCAAAGATTAAGTCTGCACAACCTCTCAATAGAACCTACTTACTTGCTTGACTGTTCTTGTAGGGTAAATGTTTCTCCTGCTAACTTGTCTGAATCTCTTTTGTTTCAATTTATGCTTGTTGTCATTGGTCCTGCACTGCTGTAAAGAAACTGGCTCTGTCTTGGAATCTGTATGCATAAAGAACTTTATGTTTTCACAGTTTGATTTTTTTTTCTTCTTGGAAATCCTGTACGTTACATTCCACTTTCATAGACAGCTATCAAAAACCTATAATTCATATCTAGATGCATGAATTTATATATAAGATGCCTTTAATATAAGAGATCCTTTTTAAAACTTGGCTGTGGTGGCTAAGTGAAAAGACAGCATAAAATCAAGTTTTAGGAAGCAAGTCTGTCTGGATTACCGATTTTCTCTTTACAACATAACTGAGATATTTTGTTCACTCTTTAGACCACTGAGGTATACTGAATATTCATTAGACTATGATATATGCAAGGACATTTAGAATATTTCCTCCCCTGGAGACAGTATCTAGATTAGGAAACTCTAGCATGTTTTAGCAATTCTCCTCAAATTTACATTTTGTACTTATTGAGAGACTCATCTATTAATTCAAGTCACAACTGTTTATTGTAGTCACTAGCTTTTCATATTTCTGCTCCAATATGAAACAAAAGAGCTGAAATTAATATAATTTACAACATTGTACACTTTAAACAAGTAATTGTATTTTTTTTGCTCTGACTGCACACTTCTAATAAACGACAACGTTTCTCAACAGAAAAACTAAATTAATTTTGTGTATAATATATTAATCAACACATGACATTTCTATTAGTTACTAAATTCCAAATGTTCAACAAGTCTTTTCTAATAAATTCTGAAATATTTTAGAAAAAATATTGACTAAGTGACAGGCAAATAGATGGTGAATAAAAATGTGAAGTTTACTTGTGGGGTTTTTTTGATAGGATAAGAGTAATGTATTTGCTGTCATTGAACAACTTTAGTTCTAAAGAGAAACAAGTTGTTTTTCCATGTCTGAAATCACCTAATTTGTTTTGCAAATATTTAATTTCAACTAAATATATTAAAAATAAGAGGTCTCAAATTGAAGACAATACTATGAAAGTGAGGAAAAGTAGCAAAGTTAAATCTGTCATCTCTTCGTCACAATCTGTTGATGAACTGAATAAACTCAGAGAAAATATGTTAGTAAGGGAGAAGATAATATTAAATTATATATATATAAAATATATTTTTCCTGCTTTTCAATGAATATATCCATGAAAAATAATAATGTGTTGTCCTGAGTTTTGCAGTTTGTCAGTGTTTCTCTTTGCTGTGATACTTTCTCACACATTCTGCTGTAAACATGGCCATGGTTTCTTGACAACTATCTATGTTTTGCTAACTGTCTTTGTTGTTTGTAATTCCATTCTCCTGGGCGGAGAAATATGATAGATAGATAGATGCTTTGACCAATGGAATGGAGAGGTAGTGATTTCTACCTCCAATCCACGGTGATTTGTAATAACATATAAATAAAGGTCAGAGGGTTCTGCCCTCTCTCTCTTTTTTTGCCCTCTCCTTTTGCTCTCTCTGTGTGGTCTTTCATTTTGGCTCTCCTTTTGGCTCCTTGGCCTAGTCAGCCTCATCCGTGCTACAATAATGGTATTTTGTATTTACTGGTTTGTGATGGGTTAGCCTTGATGAAAAGCTGAGCTTCTACTCAGCCACCTGCTCACTCATCCTTCAGCATGATTGGGGTAGAAAACAGAAAGAATAGGAATGGCAAAGTAAAGGTGGATATAAAGACAAGGAGATTGCTACTGGTTATTATCTTGGGAAAAAAGAATCAGTTTGGGCAAAACAAACTTAATTTATTGCCTGTTAAATATTTAATCACTGTTTCAAATAGAAGTAGGCAAAAAAACCAGCACTAAATAAACACCTCTTCCCCCCTTTTCCAGGGTCAGCTTCACTCCTTCACTCCCAAATGTAATAAATATGGAAAGACTCAGCTACACTGCAGTGTCTACTCATCTTTTGAGAGAAATCTTAAGGGTGGAAGGGTGGAGATACTCAATGTATCATCTTTAGTTAGACACATATGTTGCAGAGAAGTGAAAGTTCAGACTTAACTGTGTCTCTGGGATATCCTTTTACTGCTTCTTGACTACTCTTCAAATGATGGGCAGTTGGGGTTTTTTTGGTGGGTATTTTTGTTTGTTTGTTTCTTTGTTTGTTTGTTTGTTTTGTTGGAGTTTCTTTTTGGTTATTGGTGTTGGGTTTTTTAATGAAAAGACTGTAAAAGAAACCTAGGCAACATTTCGGGTAACTATTCTGACAATCATCTACTGAGCTCAGATGTCCAAAGCAGGAAGGATATTGTCTCTAAGTTGCTAAAGGCAGCTCAGAAAGGAAAGGAGGGCAGTTACATTTAATATTAGTATGGAGCTTAAATTCTGGCAGTTAGCAAATGAAATGTCTTAGTACATCTAAAAGCCTGTCTCTAGTTTCAATTCTACCCTCACTGAAGTGAATTATAAACCTTACAGGGCTCCCTAGTGTGTTCAAACTTATGAATGTTTCATTCCCTGTGTTTGTGTTTCTCATTTTTCCTACGTCAGTTTTGATTTGTTTCCAAGAGTTGTCTTGCTTTGTTGTGATGGTTGATTGTTGGAACAATGCTATTTCCTCTTGCCAGATTTATTTTATTTTCTGTCAGATTTTATTTATTTATTTATGCTCCTTTAGTGTCACTAATGTTCAAGGGCTCTACACTGTGCTTCATGATGCTTCGTAACTCGTGTGATCCCTCATCAGTGGCTTTTCTAACTGATCCATAAAACAATCTTTCTGGCCAGCACACAAAAGCCCCTAACATTTGTTTAAACCTCAAGGAAAGACTAATGTCTACAAAAGACATTTGAGGTTTTGCAGACTTGTACAATTTAAACTTTTGACAACTACCACTTTATCTTTTATGCTGTAAGCAATTAAGAACTACCACAAAAAATAATTCCAATGTCTTATGCTTTGTATTTTCTTGCATTTAATGATATTCTATATTGACAGGTAGAAATCAGAATTCTTATGATGCATCTTAGTGTAACATTGTTCCATTTTCACATGTAAAAATGAGAAAATATTTCTTTTTACTACATTTTCAAGATGCAATTCCTGATTTTTCTCTGGGGCCTTTGGATTTTTTTTTCTTTTGGTCTTTATACACTATTAAATAGGTGTTTGTTCCCCTACCAAGATTTCGCTGATAACAATGGAATACGTTTTTCAATATGTAGTACTTCCTATTTATAAATGTCTTAAGGGGTGAAACCAAAGTGAAATGCTTGGAAAGTTCCATATTAGCATGAGGGTGTTTGTATTAAAAGACTGTCCTTTGACCAAAACTAAAAAGGCTCACCTCAAAACCCCCATTATTTAACTTGCTAAATGTGGATTTTTAAAGTGGGAGTTATACAACTACTTCTTTTCACTAAGATTTTACAATAACTCAGGTATCTAAAAGTACTTAGGTGTTTGAGAATTCAAATAGCTAAATCAATATTTCAATAAAATTAATCAGATAACTCTAGAACTTCATGCAAAAATTCATTGGACCCTAATTTTTAAAAAAATATAAAAGGAATATTAAAAGCAGAAAACAGACAAAATATTGTTCACTCCCTGACCTATGAGTGAAATCTGATAATGAAAATATGCATGTAAAGAAACTATATTCCTGTTCTTTTATCAATTAATTTATTAGCAGCTCAATGTCCTAAACATAGCAATGCAAATTTTTATTGAGATTCTCAGTGTGTGAAGTGGCTACTGAATGGCCATGCTGAAAGTCAAGAAGAATTATTTTAAGATAATTTTATTTATAGTCACAAGAACAAACCCACATAGATTAAAAATGTCATAAGAAAAAATGTCAAGCTGATAAATTAATCAAAGGAGAAATGAGGTCGGTCATCTGAACTCTTGTTCTATTGAAGTAAATTAATGCATAACAAATATAGAAACTGTCCATCCCATCCTTTTTAAGAGCTGGAGATGAAAGACAGATGCACACTCCTGTTCAGAGCAAGCAAGAAAGATTGGATATTATGGTGTTTCTCATTGAGAAGTTGAGTAAAAATGAGTAATTTCCTGCCAAACAGCTCAGACTAGGTCCTATGATCACTAAATTTGAGGTTGTTTTCAGATGGAAGACTTTTCTCCCCATTTGACTAGCCTATATTTCTTTCTCAATATAGCTTGTTCATAGTCATTCTATATTTTGTCAGCAGAGCAATAAATCATCTTGATACCAAAGTTACTGAGAGTTCTTGGCACAACAATTTCAAGATTTGACCTTAGAATGACCTTTTAATAAAACCAAGTGCTTTTATCAAGTTGAAGGCTCTCTTCTCCATCCCTTGTTCTTTGTCCTGCCTTTCATGATTGCAAACTTGATGTATTTCCTAGTGACCGACATGGGCTAACTGAGGATCCAAACCCTCCAGATCACTGCAGAATGTCCAGAAGGTAAATGTAAACATAGCCTATGAGACTACACAATTATTTTACATCCCACTATCAGAGAAATTAAAGAGAGATGCATGAAAACTTTGGTCTGTATAACAGATATGTATGGATATAGAATCTCATTCTACTAGATCTGAATTCAATGAAACACTTTAGGTTTTTTCCTACCATATAATCCCATGCAGCTGTTATAGGAGATAAAGAAAATTGATCTTTTTTAGAACATTCTTCTATGAAAATCTGAATAAAAAATATCAGCACCTACTATTTTCTAATGCTGATTAAGAAAGTCTCTGCTTATTATTTAAGGTATGCCCCAGGATGGAATGTGTGAACACTACAGTTTGCAGATTTTTAGGCAAATTTAGTCTAAGTCTATTACACTGTGCAAGGAACAGACATAGACTTCCCTATGAGATCTCATGAAACGGAGTCCTTTTTATCAATGCGGCTGAAAATATATTTTAGAGGAGGTTGGTCTTATATTGTGGATTGTAAATAATCCATTCCATTGTAAACTAGACTACTAGTGACTGATCCGTTACACTCCAAGCTTTTATTGTAGATGATATAGATTCATAAAATACACCCAGGCTTTTATTTAGCTTCCACCAGTGTAAGAGACTTTATCTCTTAATAAAATTGCTGTTATGAGCAATCTACAGAATATTGTTGAGAAGAGAAATTGTCACTGGTGCTGGCATTAGCTCAGAGTATCAATATAGATGAAATATATGCATAAATTCACAACATGTAAGTCCTTATGTGCCGAGAGGGACCAATGCCAGTCAGCACCAGTACACCACGGCCCTTGAGAGCATCCTGCAGAGAGCAGCTCTTCCAGGGGCTATGGCATGCTTCCCTAGGCAGTGGGTGATTGCAGTGGACGATATCAGCTCTTGTGAGTCAGCTCTTAGCGATTCAGCTCGTGTGGTTTCAGCTCTTTGCAAATCACCCAAGGCCAGCTCGGGGACAGAGAGACGAGGAGGCCCATTTGGCAGTTCCTCTATTTATTGTCCAAGCAGCCTCTGCGAAGGGGAGGCCAGGGACGGGAACGTCCTGCCTCCCGGGGCAGAGGCAGTGGCTTTTAAGAGGAAGGCAGGGGTGGGTTGGGAACCGACTAGCCAGCTGGGCACAAGGTATTACCATAAAGGCACAAGGCATGCTGGGAGTGGCTCATTTTACTTGCCGTGACCTAGGGGAAGGTTTATTATCTCTAATCCTCAGGCCTCCAGCCTTCAAGGGAGTGCCAAGGGCCCTCCACACTTATGTAGTTACTGTTCAAAGACTCATGAGCATTGGATAGAAAAGAGTTGGTTTGGTGTTGCTTTGACTTTGCAGTGTTTTCTTGTGAGACTTTCTCTGTCATGGCCATGACTTGTTTTCTCTCTATTATNGTGATTTCTACCTCCAATCCACGGTGATGTGTAAAAACATATAAAATAAAGTCGGAGGGCTCTGCCCTCTCTCTTCCTGCTCTCTCTCCTGCTGCGTCTGTGTGTGTTCTTTGTGTGGCTCTCCTTCAGGCCCTCCGCCTAGCAGGCCTGCCTGGAGAGTGCCATAGTTTGGGGGCATTTTGGTGTTTTGTTTTGGGTTTTCATGTTTGCTTGGTTTTTTGGTTTTCTGGGTTTTTTTTTTGTGGGGGAGGGTGTGTATTTGACATCAAGTGAAATAAGATTATGTAATACCAAGAACTTCTAAATTTATTAAAAATAAATATAAATTTTAAAAATGTGTTTTACCAGCTTAGTTGGATCCTCTTAACACTTTCACTGAAAGCACCTTGACCTGGACATTAAGTGAGCCATTTGACATGGAAATAAAACCTAACACAATCATGGCCAAACTGCATCCATGTAAAATTCTGCATGATTGTAATCTGTCTTCAGTAAATGCAACTTTGGCCATTATATACATTCTCTTTATTAAATCAAATATAGAATTTATACTGATATACTAAGATTTTACTTAAATTATAACTGAGGTCCAAATATTTTCATTTGGGGAAAGAAGACAGGTTATATAAACAAATAGAAACTGCTGAGGATTTATGTCCTGAAACAATTAATATTGATTGTAAGATATTTCACTTTAAGATTTGGAGCAGGAAGATAGTTATGAGAAGATTAAAAAATAGAGAAGTTAATCTACATCTTCTTTGTTGAATTGTAAATTAATGGTTATGTACATTTCAAACGTTTGAATAAAATAAATTAGCAGGCAAGTCTTTTACAACTCTTCTGTCCCTGTCTTTTCATATAGCTTGCTGACATTTCTCGATGAAGATGAAGAAGAGCTATTCAGGAGTGAAC
This sequence comes from Pomatostomus ruficeps, assembly GCA_013400735.1. Lineage (NCBI taxonomy): Eukaryota > Metazoa > Chordata > Aves > Passeriformes > Timaliidae > Pomatostomus > Pomatostomus ruficeps. Next base: position 23,265 of record VYZT01060766.1, on the reverse strand, counting down.
ATTGTGCTTGCATACATAAATATCCTTCTAAAAATTCTACTTTTACTTACAACAAAATAGGTTTTTGCATTGTTCAATGAATGGAGCAACGGTAGAGCAAGTAGAGGAACATGAGCATTTACGTACGTAAGAAGGTTAAGTAGGTGACTCCCAAATTCCCTGGGGATGCCATGTTTACACCATGTTGGGAAAGAAAACGTGAGCACTGAGGAGCTGGCTGCAAATCAGCATACTGTAGTTCCCAAATTTCATGTGGGTCTGCTGCCTTGGTCTTGAAATCTCACAGGCTCTTAGGTAAACACATGCTCCTGTTTACACAGTCTCAAATATGGGTGTTTGGCATGATTTGCTATTCAGTATAAAGACTTAAATGTTCCATTTTACCTCTAAATTTAATGGTATGTGTGGTCAGTAGAATTTTTATTCACATCTAGGAAACTGTCTAAAGACTATTCCTATATCTGTGTGTATGTGTATGAATGTACATATATGTGTGTGTATATATATATATATATATATGTACTATACCTAATTTTTCTCAAGGTACTTGTCACAGTATGGGAGCAGTAACTGCCATCAACTTGCTCTAAAAATAATGCCTGCCCGAATACACCAGGAAAAATCTAGTATGAAGGCATTGTTTCTTTAAAAACATATATTCTTAATAAAAGCTTTATAATGCTAAATTGCAAGGTCAGTTGAAAGCTCCAAAAGGGGGTTATAGTCACCGTTTTGATCACTGTAAGGTTTCAATTCAGAATTAAGCTAGTGTGGTTTGTACAGGTTTAATTAATTACAATGCAAGGGCACTGGAAACGTTAATTAAGATCTACCTCCTATAACTGTAAGGAAACCCTTTATGGTAAGTATTTCAAGAGGTTTAGTTTCCAATAAGAACAAACAAGCTCTTTATATTTAGTGTTTTGATATTTTTAAAAAAAAAGCTTTTTCTGATTTATTTGAAAGCCTGATAATCATAAATATCACAGCAACACAAGCAAGATAAAACCATATTATTTGCAGCTGGAATTCTCTATATCTGTTTCAAAGCATTTGCCCTATGTCAACTAGGCATTGGTTGATCCTTGGAGTGATTTTTATAGTGATTAAAGTAGGCTGGTGAAACAAGACCAAAATAGCTTCCTTGGCGCTCTACCAGCAGGGAACAAAAGTGTATGTCAAATATACAGCTTTTCATGTTTGAGCAAATTAATCTCAAAGGTGACTTCTTTCACAAAGAAAACAATAATTAATCAGCTAATTATGTTGCTGGCTAGCCTTCTGAATTGACAGCAAAAATGTCATTTTATCTAAAAATTATTTCCCTGAAATTTATAAAAATAGTAGAACGGAATTAGTGAAAAAAGAATATTTGCATCATTTATTGACATTTTACTAACTATATGTAACATCTATACTCTGAGTCACTTGCAAGCATTCACTTAGGGTAATCAACACAATATTAAATTTATTTTTAATTTTTTAATTTTATGAATAGTATCAATTTTGTGGAAAGACAGTGTTGCAAGATAAGATGCTGATGATATATTACTGAGAATTTGATTTCTCTTTTGAAAACACTTTAAAATATTGCATCAGAGTGTGAATCCATTTCATATAATTTAACACTTCTACAGTATATGGATTTATAACTAAGTTGTCTAGATGTTCTCCAAAACACCCAAGTTAGCCTTTGGACAGTGGGATTCATTTGCTTTATTTGAACAGTCTAATTTAGGATGAGATGACTGTGTCACAGTATTGCCTAATTATTGAGAATAAAAATAAAGAGACCTCTGTATTTGATCTAACAAGTGGTACTGCATGTTTCCCTTTATCTTGTGCTCTTACTATTTGTGAGTTGAACTCAAGTTGAAAAGCTAACATTTTTCTAAAAACCAGTCTGAAAACATATAGGAACTCTCCTTCCACATTTCTACACAAGGAAATGATCGTGAAACAATGAGAGCGATAAAACCCTGTAACAGGTTGCCCATAGAGGTGGTAGATGCTTCATCTTTAAAAACATTCAAGGTCTGATTGAACAGTGCTCTGAGCAACCTGATGTAGCTGAAGATGTCCCTGTTTATTGTAGGGAGCTTGGACTAGATGACCTTTAAATGTGTATTCCAACACAAACCCTTCTATATTCTCTGCTCATACAGGAAAATGGAAGCTCTGTCTGGTTCAATTTATAAAATTCTATCAGAAGGACTCTTTATCAAGAATATAAGAGCAGATAGAACAACACAGAAATAACACGTTTGCAGGTAAGTCAAATTTTGGTACCATTACAAAAAGATTTTGTACTGCTTCCAATTTACCTTAATTCCTTTGATAATGTGTTACCTGTCATTCTGTGAGGCTACTGCCCTATGATTCTTCTTTCCTTTTGTGTTTTTTTCTATGTTTGTTTGTACAGAATCCCTTTCACATTGTCAGGCTGGTGAGATTTTTGAGCATGGTCTTTTCTGCTTCAGGATAAGAATGTAAGAAATCAATATGAAAGACTGTGTGGGACTGAGGTAAAAAATAACACTATTATAAAGCTGCCTATTTTCTTCCTAATTATTCACATAGCCTGGATTTTGTTTCCTTCTGCTCGTGAAAACAAGTGCAGAGAGCCTTCAATATAATACATAGCCTTTCTTTCAAAGCCAAGATAAATCTGTGGTTGAGAACCTCACAAAAATTTCTTGTCTCAGGCTATTCATGAAGTTACGCAGGCTGAACCTAGCTTTATAATTGGAACTAAACCAATGGTATTCATTAAATTTTAATTTAATCTAGACGTTTTCCTATTCTCATATTTTAATTTATCTTCCCTACTCATAGAAATAAAAAATATCTATAAAAATCTGGGTATATATTGCTAAAAATTATCACTTATTGCTAGAGCACAAACCACTGTTATGATTCAAAATATGCACAGAGTGAAAGCTTGGGGTTTTTCCTCTGTATGATAAAAAGCAGGGTAGTTCAGCATTTTAAGGCAAGGTGAAGAGTTAATGCTAGCAATTCTAGACATACCAAACTGGGAGAAATAAAGCAGAGAAAAAATTATTTTCCATGATTTTAAATTTATTAATTTCCTTATAAAACAGCGGAAAAACTATATTAAAAAAAGGAACCCAAAACCTTAAAAAAATCATCTTTTGACTCCGTACAGAGAACTGGTGTCTACTTTTAACAAATCACAGCATAATTTTTGTAGGTGAAATGTACTCCATAAAAAAATTTATCTCCTTTTTACTTTCATTTCATATTTGCAATCCTAAGTTTCAAACATAGTTCTATATACCTGAATATATAGTTCCAATTTGAGATGCATCATATTTCTCAAAAAACATCTGCTTAGGTTTGTAAATCAAGCCTGCTCTGTAGCTCTGTGAATAATACAAATTGGCTTTTATGAGTGGAAAGAGCTGCTGTTGACCCCCATTGTCAAAAAAACCCCCAGTCAAACAAAAAAAAAAGTCAGATAGGAAGAAACGGAGGAAAGAACAAGAAAAAGAAAGTGAAGTGGTAAGCTCTGGGTGCAGGGGTGAAGACAATGTTCTCTTCAGTCCTTCCAGTGAGGGAGAAGGTCTCATGTAAGTAAGAGTGCATGCACCTTGCAGCCCAACACCTTGCTGTGCAGGTGATGTCACAGGGCTTTGGTTTTTCTCAAGAATGAAAACTGCTGCATAGTCCATCTGAAAAATTGGGAAAAGAACATCTTTGTTAGCAGGCTTGCTAATTCTAGTGAGGAGGGCTTTAAAATGACCTGAAGAGAAGAAAGAGATAACTGTAAGGAAGCAGGTTAAGGAATAAGATGTTGGGAAATACTCTCAAAATTCCAACAATTAACTGAAGCTGAAACTATAGAAAAGGTATTGAAAGAACTTCTGTATGGAAGTTGGCAGGAAAAGGAAATCTACATCAAGATTGAGGCCTACTGTTCAACAGGGCAGGAAACCTAGTGTCAGAGAACACAACATACTTGATGACTTCTTTGCCTTTCTTTTTATCCATAAAATTTGCTCTCAGGCCTCTTATGACACAATTGTGTTTATTGAGAGTGAAATATTGCCCACAGTGAAGGAAGATAGGGTTAGGGAATACTTATAACTGAATGTGCTTATGTCCAGAGAGCATACAACAAGGGGTCCTACAGAAGGTGGCTGATGACATTATGAGGCCTCTATCATCTCTGAAAGTTCTAGGTGATTAAAGTAGTTGCCTGATGACAGAAGGATCTCAAATACCGTGCTTAATTTCAGAAAATAAAAGAAGGAAGATGTTGGGAACTGCAGGTTTATCATGAGGAGAAGCTGAGAGACCTGGGTTTGTTGAACCTTCAGAAGAAAAATTAGAGACACTTCATTATTTTCTTCAATTCCCTAGTGGGAGTATATAAAGAACTGGAGCTAAACTCTTCTTCCTGAGAGTGCATAGTGATAAGATGAAAGACAATGGACACAAGTCAGAACTTGGGAAATCTTGATTAAGAGGGAGGGGGAAATCACTGTAAGGGTGGTAAAACACTACAACTCACCTAAAAGATTGTGCAGTCTCAGAAGTGTTCAAGGCTTGATCAGAACGGTCCCTGAACATCCTGCTCTGAGCTGGAGTTTGGACTTGATGACTTCAGCAAGTCCCTTACAACCTAAATTATTATATGATTCTTTGACTGAATATATTATTGTTTAGTGCCTCATTTGCACCTTCTAATTCTAACAGATCTTTTAACACCAAAAACCTGAAATAATGAAAGTGAGAATTTAACTGTAACTGCAAATTCATGGCCCAAATCCTTTTCATCTTAATACAAATAAAGAATCTCACTTTAGTCACAGGAAAGTCTTAGACTAACAGATTTTGTTTGCTGAACTCACTGTGGAACACCAAAACAATTGTTTTAAATCTCTATATTCAAGTTTTCTTTCATTTCAAATAGGAAGATTCTTTTACCCATAAGGTTTTATGGCAAGAAATTTTGCTAAATGAGAGCATGAAGATCCAGAAGTTTACTGGGTTACAGGATGTGTATGTGTTGAAATTCACATCTGATTTTGATATGAGCAAAAAAAACCTCTGTGTTTTCATGACAATGGAATTTAAATTACTGAACAAAGAATGTTGTGATAATCATATAGAAAGAATATATAATTTGCTAACTCACTTTTCTGGAAAAACTTATGTGATATTACAAACTTCCAGTTGTTACCTGATGGTAACTTTTATTAAGTAGTTATAACACAATTTACCTATCCCAATGATTCTGTTATGGTTTATTAGCATTCACAGTATCCTTACAGTTCTTTTCTCCCTGTGTTTATTCTACTTTGGCTTTGTAATTATTCACTGCCTTTACTTCAAAGCATTTGTTAAAAAGGAGCTCAGGTGATAACAGTTGCCAGTTTTAAGGCGAGTCACTTAGCATAAATATTTAGCACACTTCAGTTTAATACTTCTACAAGGAATCTTTGGTCAGAGGAAGACCACTGAACCAGAGTGCATAACTTTGATAGAATATTTCTTTGACACAGTTTCTGTAAACATGAGGGAATCGGTACGAGTGTAAAAAATGCAGCTTATGAAGTCTTCCAGAGAAAGCTAATGCTAAGGCTGTTTTTATTTTTTGAAGACTTCAAAATAAAATTTTAACAAAGTAATATAGCTAGATGATGATGATATCATTATAATTATTTATTTTATGATTGTTATGGCCACACCTTGATCAATTTAACACAAATTCAGGGTGCAAACTACAGCCTGACAGAGAGCTATTGTGAGAATTATGATTTTTTTCATTTTAAATTTCAATTTTATGTGACAAATACATGAACATATGGGTTGATTCTATCTACATTTCTCTTAGAATTCCTCTCGCCTTCCTGCTCTCTATTTTCTTTCTTTCTGAAATAATTTCTAACAATATTTTAAAAGAATTTTAACATGTTCCAGTATTAAAGGTTCTAAAGAAGTTCATGATACCACTTCTTGAGATCAGAACATAGTATTTGTTCTCAAATAACTGAAGGCTTGGGAACAGCTTTCAGCAAAGACAGCTCACATTCAGTTTTGAAGAAATGCCAGGGGAGTGTTTTTGGGTTATTTAATGTTATTGTCTCAGTAATTTCCAGATTTTTACCTCAATCTTATGTTCTTCATCCATCAAAAAATCATCTTAATAAAGGTTCTGAAAGAATTACCAGTGCAGTGGTTCTTTTTTGTGGGAGTCTTCCCCTTCAGTTCTCTTTTGAAAGTCATGCTGGCCTGTTCCTAAGCTCAAAAGAACTGCCTTGTCTTTTGTTCCACACACACCTCTGAAGATCTCCTTCATCTCTTCAGCAGCTAGGAACACACCACAAGCAGCTAATCTCTGTGAGAACTGAGTCCTCCTTTATTTATAAGTTAGTGAGATGAGAACGTACTTTCCTAAGAGCCAGCTTATGAAGGCTTATAGCTTTCATAAAAGAATACTTGGCCTATTGTTAGTGAAAAACAGAGACGCAGTCTGCCTTCAGCATTCACTCATTATTTCCAGGAAAGAGGTCCATCTCCATTGGAATTTTCTGGAAGTGTTCTTTCTCTCATTCTCTTTCACTATTTTAAGGTTGCAAGCATGATTACAAAAGTTTAGACTAAAGTCACATTTTAACTGGTAAAATATTTAACTTAAATGCTACTGAGCCTTGTCCCAGAAACAAACAAACAAAAAGTATCTTACCTTACATGTCTTATTAAGAAATCCTCTTTTTATTTGAATACTATAATAAAAAGCTACATTTAATCATCAGTCACAACCTTAGTGCTGCCATGTGAAGGTTTGGTTGATTAAAGTTTCCCCTTATAGTGACAAATTAATTAAATAAGAATTTTTTCCTTAAAATACAAGATGTACAATCACTCTAAGGGACAGATCTTTTAGAAAAAAATACATGGTCATCTTATCTTGTTTTACAACTGTGTGTTCACTGCAACAATTTAAGCTGTTATTTGTATGTGTAAATATTAGAATAAATTACAGATAAATTGGTAAAATAATTGGGAAATAAAGTAATAAGATTTGGTATAGAAAAGAAGAGAAAAAAAGATTAATAAAGCTGTTATACAAAAAATGAACCTCATACTTCACTGACTTGAGTTCTAACAGAAAAAAAGAATTAAGCATAACATTTGGTACTTTTCCTTACTAAAAAATACCAAAAATAAATCAGGTAAAGGGGAGACTGAGTTATCAGGAAATTTGAAATATAAAACAGGAATAGCAGGAAAACAAGTGAAAATGGAGAGGTAAATCACTTTTGAGTAATTGAGCAGAGAATTTTTTTTTTTACCCTGAAGAAATACTGGCCTTAATGGGCTCTCACTGACTACTTGAAAAGTGAAAAAAGGAAATACGCAAGGATCTGGGATACCAAGTATTGTATGCCCTGTTCTTATAACGTTATGGATGTAATGGATTTTGCCTTATGTTGAAATATGTGTGCTGTTGTCCCAGCTCTTGCAAAAAATATTTATATTTAAATGCTGTCTCTATTCCAAGATAAATGGTAATACATCTTCAACATTTATGATTTGAACAGCAAGGAGAAATTCAGGGTCAATTCTATGGCTTCAAACTGATACTTTTCAATCTGCAACCTAAATGAAATGAAACTGATACCACTTTACAGCAGAGAAAACTGGTAGGTTTGCACAGTGTTTAAGAGTGTCCTTGTTTTTTAGCATTGTACTAATTCTAAAGGAGTGGTCTCTTTCAAGATGAATTTTCCATGGTGAAAAATTAAAGAAAAATTGAACATCATAGAGTAGCTTTCTTTGCATTTCTCCTGTTGCTTATATTTCACAGAATCACAGACTATGCTGAGTTGAAAAGGAACCCACAAGGATCATCGAGTCCAACTCCTGGCCCTGCACACTGGGCACCAGAGAGAAGAGATCAGTGTCCACCCCTTCTCTTCCCCTCATGAGGAAGCTGTAGACTGCGATGAGGACTCCCCAGTCTCCTCCAGGCTGAACAGACCAAGTGACGTCAGTCACTCCTCATATGGCTTCCCCTCAAGGCACTTCATCATCTTTATTGCCCTTGTCTGGACACTCTCTATCTGTATATCTTTCTTAGGTTGTGGCACCCAAACCTGCACACAGCACTTGAGGTGAGGCCACCCTGGGACAATCCCTTTCCTTGTCTGGCTGGCGATGCTGGTCCTGATGCACCCCAGGACACTCTTGGCTCTCCTGGCTGCCAGGGCACTGATGACTCACATTCAACTCATCAATGACCAGGACACCCAGGTCCCTTTCCACAGTGCTGCTTTCCAGCATCTCATTCCCCAGTGTGCATCTCAAACCTCCAGGGTTGCCCCATCCCAGTTACAGAATCTGTCACTTTCCCTTGTGAACTTCATATGGTTGGTGATTGCCCAGTCCTGTCATTTGTCGAGGTGTCTCTGCAGGGTCTCCCTGAATCATAGTTTTTTTAAGGTTGCTAACTCAAAATGCTTACTTAAATGTATTAGCAGTGGTTGCGATGAATTTTTATGGCATTTTAACAAAGTCCATACTTTCTCATTTTAATCTCTGAAGTATACTTTACCTATGAGGCAGTTGAATGCTGGCATTTTATCTCTATCAGTAGGCATGCTGAAAGCATTGCTGTTATTACTATCGGCACTAAATGTTCTTACATGAGAATTCTTATCCCGTGAATTCATGGACTTTTGTATATAGTGAACTTTAACAAAATGTATACAATTAGTTCATTATCTAGGTATTGAAAAATATTTAATGGAAAAAATACGGAAATCTCTCTTCTTTTTATAATTGTGTAAAAAAAGATATCCTATTATACCCATACATTGAGGAGACAGCAGAAAAATCTCATACTCCAGGCAGCAGAACCAGCATTCAGTCTCAAACTATAACTCTGTGAGACATGTATTATCTTACTGTTGAACAAACAAATGTTTCCCTTTGAAATTTGACAGACATAATAGGATTGAATAACTCTAAATAACTATAATAGTCTGTGGATGTCTTAATGTTAAAAAGGCTAAGCAGAAGGTTTTACTGGAAAGACTAGTCACAAATAGCTAGACCAATTTATCAACCTTACTAGTTGTTCATGACTTACTGAAAGCACACAGGGAAATGCAAACAGAAGGATTATAGGAAGTAGCTTTCTGAAAGTGATGCTTACTGTGGAAAGGACTCTATGTGCTGAATTCACAGGTTATGGTTGGACAACCGATGTTGAAGTAAATTGAAACAATCACTTGGATAATGAATATCCAAAACTGTTTCCAGACTCATAGAACTCATCAGTCCCTGCCAAATCAGAGAATGAACTGTTCAAGTTTTAACCATAAAAGAGTACTCAAAAGGAAAACAGTACATAAGGTTATTTCAATGATATTTGAAGGAACATAAGGAAGACATTTAATATGGTAGAAATAGACATGTAGTTTTTCAAAAATGCTCTACGATGTACCCAAAATTATTTTGTCGTGGAAAATAGCATGTCATTTCCTATGGTGCTCTGACATAACTAGAAAAATGTGATTATTGTCATGTGGGACACTGATGACTATAATTACAAAATTATCATTCCTATATTGTCATAACATAAAAGTTGGAGTATCTAAACTGAGTCTAGTGACACAGATAAGTTTAAAAAAAAATAATTTTGCACTACCACTGCAAGTAGCAACTTAGATCTCCGACCTTCTCTTTCTCTTATTACATTATATTTATTTTCCTAAATTTCCAGGTAATGACAAGAGGTAATGGTTTGTGTCTAAAGTCTCACATTATCTTAAAGACACCAAAATGAAAACACTCAATGTGTGCACTTCTTGAATGCTTTCCCACCATTCTTATTACATATTCCCCTTCTAAAGAGTAAGGTCGAGGAAAATAATTTTCTAAACTGTATAGCATACTACTGAAAATAATATTATATAATTTTAAAACATCAAATTTTTGGCCATAATTTTACCCCTAGCTTGCTTATTATTTATAATAACTACCACTTTTTAATCTAGGCATGAAAGAGTTACAAAAAGTACCCTGTAACATTCTGGGCTTATTTCAGAGTTGCCAAGGACTTCTCAAACTCTTTCTGATCTCAGACAACCTGGGCTTATTAAAAGCCGTACAATTATGAATATCAGATTGTAGCTAAATTGTCTGAACTAGGTTTCAATATGTAATAGTAATTAGGTTTGTTTCATAAATGTAACAATCTTCACATGCCTTTTTTCACAGCATGCCTCATTCTGGTATATGCTTTCATAAAAATAATCAAAAGCTTGCATATACTCATGTTTCTTTTCCAGTCTTTTCACAGGCATAGGAAAAGTGTGCCATCAAGCTGGGTTTTTTATGCATCCCCTAAGTCACTGACTTCCTACTAAACCTTAAAGCAAGTCAATAAACAACTGAAGACTGAACACAAAGTAAATATCCAATAGTCTTGTCTATGGTTGAATGCTCACCTGTAGTGGTATTGATTATATTATTCATTCTGATGTTTCGGCATGAGGTATCACTAAGAGCATTGACTCAGTGACACATCAGACAGAATACCAGTAGTGGAAACAGAAGAATTAAGTCACATTTCTGACACTGATAAATTAAAGACATCTAAAGGATTATCCATCAGGAAAAAATATGATAGCAATGTCAGGAGAAAGTTGTAATCCTCATAACCAAACTTTTGTCCATTTGACATTGTAGAATATATGGAAGTTTGTATTCAGAATGCAGAAAACATTCTTTTGATGTACTTTTTCTTACAGGTTTCTATTCCCTCTTTTACTTGGAATTTCCTGATCTGAGTCTTGACATTTAAAGTAATAAATCATGTGGGTTTACTTGTCATGTGGGCTTATATAATTAAGATCTGTTTTTCCAGAAAGAAAGTAGGATTTATATGTTTTAGATCTTTTCTTTTACTAGCCTAAAATGACAAAATGGAAGAGAAGATTGCAGAAGCACGGAGTACTTGCCTAAAACAATAGTTCCCTTCTTTAGTGTTCTCTGTTCATATTAAGTTTCTCTCCTAAAAAGAGTTGATTTTCCATATTTTTAATTGCCTGCTAATCTGAACACTCCCCAGCTGGCCTTCCAGAGTTCTGGTAAATTAGCCACCATGTCCTGGGCTAACTGCCAACACAATACAACCATCTCTGAACAGAAAACTTTGTATTTTGCAACTACAGATACACAAACTAGACAATTTCTTCCTCCCACTATTACACAGTTTGGGGAGAGAAAGCCACCTTCTCATAAAAACCCACAAATACAGTAAATTTTTTTACACCCTGTTCAAGACGATAATTAAATTCCTTTTTTAGGTTGATCCTATCAAATGTGATGTCACCAAGGAGAAAGAAAACTGAAGGTCTCTGGAGATGGAGGCCAGACAGGCCAGACTTCACATTGCTGAAGTTTGGTAGTTTGATTTAGTTTATCTTAATATTTATGTACCTGCAATGGCATGCAGTGGGTTTTCATGACTCAAAATATTTACTTCATAAGTTCAAATTATTCCAAAGGAACAGAAAACTCTTTAACAATTTAATCTCATTTAAGTCAAAATAAAGTCTAAGACCAACTTAATGCAGTAAATTTTACAGCATTTGGAGACAGTTATTTGAGATTTTGAACTTAAAAAAAAATTATGAACACACTTTTAGAAAAAAAAAGTTGGTACCTCCACAATTTTTGTGCAATTCATGACACCAGGGTAATGCATTTCCCTGAAAATTAAACAGGAGTTTTTAATTTCAAATATGTCAGTGACCAGGAAGAAACTTCAAAAATGTTTAATTCATTTTAAAATATAAAGATACATATCACCAAGGAAACAGAAACAGTGGCTGTGGCTGAGAGTAACAGAATAATGTAAAAGACCCTAACACTTCTGTTGATCTGTACAGTTCAAGAATGATATATCAGTGCTAGGAAAAGATAAGTGTGAGGCACTGGGATAATTAAAATTGATACGATAGTGGTTACACCCCACTGCAGTCATTGTTTTTTTGAGAAAATAATAATTCTTACTCTTTAATTAAATGTGTAGAGATAATCAGTTCCTCCAAGAGATAAATTATTTTCTCCTTCACATGCTGAAATTGTCTGTTACTTTTCTTCACAATTCTGACAATGGTTTTTGTAATTTTTCCTTAGCATGCAACTTACTGGCAGAAGACTGCCAGCTACAAGGATCTGAGAGTGATATGTTCCTCAAATGGATAAAGATGATGATATAACAAGGAAGAATGGCTTGATTTGATTAGCTTTGATTGCTACATATTTAACCAAAGGCCAGAAAAGAAACATGATAACCAGAAGTATGGTCTCTGAAATCATTCTTCTTGAACAACAAATTGAGACTTTTGTACATTCAACATTAGATGCATTTGTTGATGCCTTCCCAAACAAAAAAATTGACCTGTTTTGACCTTATGGGTCTTTCAAAATCCATAGCTATAGCCACAATATTTCTGGGTATTTGAAGTAGTTAGGATATAAAAACTAACTATCTGAAATGTTATTGCATAAGTAATAGATTAAAATTAAGAAGATTTGTCCTAGAAAATGAATTCTGGTGATTCAAATTCACAATGTGTTCCACTTATTTTGATCATATATCTTATTTGACTATTTTTATGAACTTAAGTGGGCAATAGCTGTATATGAACCAAGGGGTATATATACTATGAACATCCCTTGAGTTTAAAGAAACACAATGAGAATTTTTCATATTAAAACTATTACACTTAAGAGTGTCTGATTTCTCTTATATCTGGACTCTATAAATTTTTTTTTAAAAAAATTTAGAATAAGAAAAATAAAGCCTGTACATATAACATCTGTTTATTTTTTTTTCATATTTTAATGTGTAGCCTGAAGTAAAAAGTAAAATTCAGGAAATGATGCATTCCTCACTGAAGAGTACCTAACAGCCACTGCAAAAAGGAAAGGGAATTTCATAGCTCCTTGAAAAAAACGTGGACCTTTACGTAGCAATAGAAATATAATTTCTTAATTTAAAATATCTAAATTTTTTTTCCCAAACACAGGAAAAAAAGAAGGCTGATGTCGGCATGGGACAGACCAATAGTGCTAAGTTTTGGAGGAGGCTATTGACTATAAAAACTGAGAATTCCAGCCTAAGAGAGGCAGAAAAATTTATGCTGTTGCATAAGGAACATAAAGTGCTTTTTTTAGCCTTACTTCATCCATATTGCTTGTGTGTGGGGTGGAATAATGGTTCAAACAGGTCAGCAGAAACAGACATTTTCTCCCATGACTGTCAGTAAGATTCCCAAGCATGCAATGAAGTGCCAGAATATAGAATCAAACTTCAAGGGCCACATAGAGGTTTTGCTTCCAATCAGACAAGAGTGGGCTTGACCTCTCATAAAGAATAAAGAAACTCTTAAGAAATATTAAATGGTTACCCTTCACCCTGCATAGCCCAGAGGTTGCATAGTTAAGAATCTGACTTCCATCCTTACATTGCTCTGCTGAACGGAAACACACAAGGGTGTCCAAGTGTCTGTGTTTCAAAAGATTCTGGGAAAATTTTGTTTGGGTGGCATTTGTTCAATCTGGGACTAGAGAATTAGAAAGAAGACTTATGTTCTGAGCAGCTTTTAGTAAAATAATAAATAAAATAACAATAAAAATAAGTATAATAAGAGGGTTTTTATTATTGTATACTATTTAGATAATTAAAGTGTAATTTTTAAATGAATATCTGCTCTTTTCTCAATGAAAGCCCCATTTAGTATTAATTCCAATATTGAAAATAATTGAAGGCTTTCTACGGGTGATGTTTTTCAGAAAGATGTTAATGCTAGAATTAAAGTTACTCAAAAATCTTCATTTTTCAAGTTACTAAAATAGTTTATTGCTTTAGTTAGGAAAGTAAGTAGGGATAACTTTCAAAGTACAATATCAACAATTGTGTAATTTTTTTTAGTAAGGTTTACAAGGTTTGCTTTGCAAAGTTGTATTAAAATAATATAAAAAAGCCAGGCACTGAATACTGTGTATTTTTTTTCTTGATTATAGCTTCTAATAATCTGTCATCAACTGAGAATAAAACTGTGCTGGCATACTACCAGTCACATGTCTTCTTAATGAAACAAACCGTGGAAACCTTTTCAGCTGTCTTGTTCGAGTTTGAAAAACAAAGGAGAACAATAGATGCTCCATATAACAGTGAGCTGTTGTATGATTTTTTAAAAGCTTCCGTCACATGAGCATAATGTTTACAAGATGAATTGTTGTGACAGTCCATTTCAGACTAATTCTCTTCAATGGAAAATGTAATTACACATTTTTTTCCTTTTCCAAGTAATAATAGCTTTCATAAGAAACAAAAGAGGAAAAAACATTCATTGTTACAAACCATTGCAGTAAGACCATACTGATAAACTCTAAAGCTCTACAGCCTATGATATTTCATACTTCCCAAACAGTGAGTGGCTAATGAAGGGAAATCCTGATCCACAGTTCATTCAAGACAATGAATGTCTTGACAGGCTTCATTTTTGTTTGATGTGAAACCTTTAAAATAAGATATCTATCAGATTTCTGTCTGCATAAATACTGAAAATTAAAATAAAGTTGCTTTTATACTCATTGCAACTCTCGTAAAGTAGAACTCTTGTTTGCTGACTTTCAAAGTTAACTTCAGATTTGGCATCGTCCATATTTGGGACCCCAGTGTTCTGTACACTGTGAGATAACTTCTGTGTTGTGCTGTCATTGCTGAATCTGGTAACAAGGCATACAGCCCACAAAGTGTGAATAAAAAATCTGTGTACATGAGCTTAGCTTTAAGCAGTTGCATAGTGGATCTATTCTTAGGAAAGAAAAGGCTTTATACAGAGTAATTTTCATGAAATCTATACTCATTCCATATTCAAAATAAAAGTCTACATAGGCTATATTTCATCTGTTGCTATTTTGGGAGTGTTCTAGTAGGTTTCTTTTTCTAACACAGATTATTGCTGAATATACTCTTTCCAGACTTTGTATGTGAACAGAACATCAAAAGAATCTTGAATATTGGATATATTGCAATAACATTTAAAACTATACAGAAAAAAATTAATTATAAGGTAAAAATTGCAGTGCTTAATAATTAAATGCCATAAACCAAATTGCTGTGAACTACACAAATTTCCTTTTGGTTTTCATTCCTTCAGCATCTCTAACAAAATATATATCTCAGGAAGTGAAAGGAGAGGGTTAAAATAATCTTACCAACATCTTACACTTTACTTATCTCTTTCTTTGCAGTTCTTAATATATTCTTGAAAACTATTTCTAGGGAAGACTTCAGATAACAGAAGGCTGAGCAGATGGTCTTTTCCAACTTTATAGTTCCAGAAAAAGCAAGGGCCCTCACTGCTGCTGACATCTGAAGTTGATGCAAGAAGATGCCTACCATGTCAGACGAAAAATGTAACAGCTAGTCAGACCCATGATCAGGCAGCTTGGCACTTGCTGACAGCAGTTTGTCCATGTGTTGAAATCAGAAGAAAAAAGAGACCTATACCATAAGACTGCTTAAAAATCTGTTCATTTACTTTCCTTTTTCTGTTATCATTTTTTTATTTCAAACTCACCAAAAGTATGATTTGTTTTAACAGAGAAAAAGAGAGAAACATATTAAAACCTAAAATTTGACATCAAGGAACTCATATTCATAGATCTGAGTTTGCAATAGAAGTGCTGTACAGAAGGTATTTCCTTAATACTCCAAGTTAAAGTTCTGTCAACTGCATACCTTAAAACACAACTGAGTGTAAAACCATACCATATTACCAAGAATGTTTTAAGTAACATCTTAATATCTAAGAGGCAGTACTACATTTCTGCCTTTTAAAGATGAGGATTTTGTTTTATGTTGAAACAAGTGATCCCAACATCCTAAGCAACTACAGTTTGACAGGCCATCACATTAGCACAGGTGACACAATATTATTTCCTCTCTTTCTCACCAAAATATAAAGGTTTTAATAGCACCACATGGCAAATGGAATCTCACCTTATCTACATTCCTACTAACTACTTTTTAATATATTCTCAGAAACTGTTATGGAAGTGATAGCTTCTCTCTTACTCAGGGCATTAACATAAATTAAATTATCATAAATTAGATTATCATGGACAAAAAGCCAAATGCAGAGATGCTACCAGAGAGATGGCAGCAACTATTCACATTTGCATAGATTTCTAACCAAAGTGTTCTGGATTCTTATCCAGATAGATTCTTATTAACAAAAAATAACTCATATTGCCTAAATCTAGGAAAGTGGCTTAATCAATTGACCCCTGGTATGAGAAGAGAATCCTTCTTTTGCTATTCTTCAAGTAAACAAACCTAGAAAAGTCATAATGGGAATGGATGACTGCTGTTCAGGGATTTGATTCAATGCATTGTAGCACACTGAGAAAAAAGAGCCTTTATTTATTTTTATTTATTTCTATCCCCCACTCTCCCCAAATGCATATTTAGTCAAAGGAACTGTACCTGAAACATCAGTTCTTTTCCCTTGGAAAAGATCATGTGGGTTTGCAAGAACAAACTTAAGCTAAGGGTATGTCCTCCTTCTTTCCTCAGTTTCCTAGACTTATTTTGAGGGCTGAAGTCAGAAGCTAATCCTGTCCTTAACAAACTTTCAAATATTTTTTTTCATTGTAATTAAAATTCTGAGAGATTCTAACATTACATTGATTTGTCTGCTTCTCATCTTTGCACTAGCTCTAAAACTAATATACATAAACAAATGTGAATTTCTTCATAATTATCTTTTTTTATTATTGAAAACCCAAGACAAGTGATGCTTAGAGAATTCTCAAAGGTTATTCAGGAAATATATTTGAAACAGGAGCATCATCCATATAAGCACAGAACTCAGAGTCCCTGTCCTCTGCTCTATCATATTAACAATCCCTGTCATAGGTTTACTGAAGGCCGGTGTTTGTTACTAACAAATGTAAAGATTTATCTTGAATATCACTGCAGAAATTGCTAGAAACTTGTTTGTTTCAATTCTAAATTTATTCACCTTATTTATATATCTGTTTTTCTGAAGACAAACTAGAGGGCTTTTACTGTGACAATGTGATTCCTCTTCCTCTGAAAAATGCACTGTATTATTAAGTAAAGCAGTTCATTAATTGTTCTGCCCCTTTATCTTGTCTGAATCACAGATAAGTAAGTATTTATTAATTTCCCTTGTGTAAACATTTTAAATTCATGTAAAACCTGGGTATATTGTTTTTAAAGTCTTAGCATACTAATACAGAAATATTGGTGGAGACAAAACCCTGACTTTCATTTGCAGTTTGGTTGCTTCCCAAACCTTATATAATATACAAATTATATTGATATTTGCTAATTAAAATTCACAAATTATTATAATTTCAAGTGAGATTTTACCTTGAGTTTTAACTGAAATAATTGCCTTTTTTGTAAGGGAGTCCTTAACTAGGAGAAGATAAAAATAATAATCACTTTTAGGAAATAAAAGCACTATGAACTATAATTAGTTAGTTTTTGTAACACTAGTAAAGTGCTAGTCTTATGATTATTTAGTATGTTTTTGTACATTAAGTCAGGATCAACATTTCTAGAAGAAACATTTTCACTTTTGTGTGGAATGCCACTAGATGCCCACAGGTAAAATTTTAGCAAAGATAGATAAATCAGCATGCCCAGAAGCTATGTGACATGCTTGTAGACTGAAGAAATCAGTGGCATATGGGAGTAAATCTGATTAAAATATTTCTAGTTGTATGCTTCAGTAACCCAACTCAGTGAGGCAGATTAAAAATATCTACTAATGGTGCAACTAATTGACATTGATTTACAAGTACATATTTATGGCATACTGAAGGGTAGCTCAGTGCTGAGGTACAGAGGGTGGGTAAATTGGACTAATATTTTTTTTCTATTTTTTCCTACTATGTTAAACTAAGCAATTTATTTTGAGGACTTTTCATGATGATTTTGAAGTTCTAATGTCAAAAATAGTTTTGAGTACCACATCCTGAGCCCTGGTCATCTAAGTATTTTAAAACATTTTTTATATTATCTTTTGCTATTAGATATATGTTGGAAGGATGGATGACATGAGGAACAAAAGAAAAAAATCCACTTTTTTGTTTGACTCTTTGATTTTGGGGGATAATAGTTAGCTTTTTTCCTTAGAAAATTGGTTTCATCAATTTGAATTCTTTGCTCAAAAAATATTTAATCAAGTTATACTGCTCCATAATTCATTAATCAAATTATTCTACTCCAAAAAAGGCTGACAAATTGGTTCCCTCCGAAATCAGGGATGTTCCTTACAAAAAGGAGATGTGTGTTCACCATTTTTTCTCCTTGGCAAGAAATAGATTCCAGACCTGGGTTTTTCTAAATTCATCCTGAGATGTGTCATTTAATATTGTTCAAAAACAGGACTTGACTTTGATCATAGCTGGGAGTCAATGGTTTTCTATATTAGTTTCATCTAGATGCATCTTGTTGTCTAGACAGCTAGACAGTCTTAATGAAAATGTAAAAAGGGTAATTTAACCAGAGGGAAGGTCAGCAATTAGCTAACAGTGTGAAACAAAACATTACAAGTTAAATAATTATAAATGCATCCTAGCATATGCTCAGCTGTAGGTATCATTCCTGGTATGTCAATAGTTTTTGCTTTCAAATTTTTAATGTTCTGTTAGACACTAGTGGCTAGGGTTGAACAAATATTGTTTGGGGAGTTTCCTTTGCTCTGAATGTCTCTCATCATAACTCATATTCCTCTCTTACCTTAATTGTAGGTGTTTATTAAACATAAAATTACAATTTGTAGCTCTATCAAGAGTTTTATTTCTTTGAAAGTGATTTCCTATTCCAGCTTTGCAAATAATCAGTCATTAATATATGAACTGTTGTGCTATTAACGGCTCTTATTTTCTACTCTGAACTGTTTATTTTCTATTTCTGAGACATTTTTCAATTTCATCTTGGACATGCACATGTTATTTGAGCTGATTTGTGTTGGCACAATACCAGCTTTGCAAAAAAGATTACTCCTTAACAGATAAATGAATCCTTCACCAATAGCATTGTCTAAGACATGTGAACTTATTCTCAGTGAACAGTAGCTTTTGCTGTGATTCCTACATCACATATGGTCCCTGTGACTATCAAGGCATGGATCTTACCAGCAAAGTTCCTGAAGATATGTGAAAGCAAATATACCATAAATTTTTGATTCATCTGACTTTTTCAGAAATAATATTCAACCAGCCATCACAGTTTAGTGTCATCTGCAGACTTGTTGAGAGTCATCATCTGGACCCTTAATCAAGATAATTCAGGTATTTATATACATCGATGAGATCTCCCTCCTCCAAGCCTTCTTTTCTCTAGGTTAAACAATACCAACACCCTCAGCCTTCACTTAATCACCACTGTGAGTCTGGGTGTGACCGACCTCACCAGTGCAGAGCAGAAGGCCTCATAGACCAGATTAATGTGCTGGTGTCTTGGATTTGAAAGTGAAGGGCTAACAATTAGCAAAGTCTCATCTGCTGAAATGGTTGCTAGTCCACCCAAAACCCACCTCAATCTCAAGCAGCAATTCAAGCACTGCCTACAATAAAAGTCAGTTATATTTTCTAATTACCTCCAATTTGACCTCTAAGTCTTACAAGCACCACACTCTGGGTGTCCAAGCATTCCCAGATGTGCCATTTTGGAGACAAAAAGCACTTGTCTTCCTTTGAGAGACTGACCACGACTGCACTTTAGACACATAGATTATAGAAAGCACTGATGTTGATGGATTCAGCACTATGGGAGTAGCAGGCAAATTTTCTCTAATTTGAACTGAATCCACACCTTTGTCTGTTCATTTGAATTTATGAATCCTCCATTTCTGGTTCCATGGAAACCCACATTCAATAACTGACATAAAGGGTGCTGCAAGTCAACTCTTTAAATCAGGAGCTCAGAATATTTCCAGAGTGATAACATGAGTAAAATATGAGTAAAAGCCATTTGAAAAGATTGAAGAAGGGTAGAAAGCAACTTTGGCTTTCTGGGCCAAATATTTAACTTGCATATAGGAAAACAAAAACAACAAATACATATCTTTATATTTGCTGATACATTACCTATTACTGATTGATTTAAATAGAACTGGAGTAAGACTGTATTTTGTGTAAACATTAAAAGAAATTTGACATCTAATCTTTGATGCCACTTTTCCTGTCATATTTTAGAATAAGAGTGCTTTAAGTAGCATCCAAGAAAAACTTGACTACAAGGATACTGCTATCCTTGTAAAATCACATACACAAAAAGTGTGATGAAACCTGAAAATGAAATTGACTTGTCTGAGGCAGTTAGAGGCTTTGGATATCATATAGCTTTTGACCTGTGATTATGTATTATTTCACTTATTCAATTTTCTGCAGTCTCTAAGAGTAATGGAAAATTATGTCATTTATCTAGGCATTTTTTTCTCTTCTTTGGAATATAGGAGAGGACCAGTTTCTTTTAGAATATTCTATAGGTCCCTAAGAAAATTATAGAAGGGGTGGTATTTATTAAATTCTAGAAAACCTCATCTCTTGGATTATACTCATCATTTTCTGAATAAATGAAGATTTTACTAAGTTTCTGGTTTGCAATAGCTGTATAGCAGATATGTTAAAATGTGTTAGCTATTAACAATGAAAAATTTTGCAAATACTTGACAAATGAAAACATAACCGAGTAATATATTTCTATATGGGAAGAATGTAAGTTAATTTCCCATTTTAAGTGTTTGGGTCATTACAGGCTCTCAATATTTTTATATAGCTGTACAACACTAGTAGAATATTATTATCATCAGAGAAAAATAATGAATTATAATTTTTAACAGCTAAGAACTAGGCATTTATCCTAGCCTTTCAGATATTTGCAAAGTAACTGAAAACTAAAATGTGTCTTGAAAAAGCAGGAAGTTATAAGGCAGAGTTTTTCAAGTTTTTATGATGACCAAAACCTGTTTTCTTCAACATGAATATGACTTAATTTCTCAGAGTAGGAAATAGCAAGAACACTTTTTCTCTTTTAAAATTTTTCTAGTTTCATAAAGAGTTAGGATTCCTGAATTTCAGTGTTTCAATCATGATTTCTGCAACAGAATAGAATTTTTTCTTCACAAATATCTTAGTGACATTTCTAGATACAATAACGTGTATAATCCAGCATGTTCCCTGTACATTGTTGGAAAGTTAAAAACTGCAATCAAGTGTTTAATGATAAGGCTTCTATTTTTTTCCTTTTCTTGTTTTCTTCCTTTTTTCTAAACAAATTACACATTACAATTTTTTGTCCTTTTTCTTTTCTTCCTTACATATTTTTTGTAATCATCCCACTCTCTACAATGAATGAAGAAAATATGTGTATAGGCAGAGCAGGTTGCTCATGAAAATTCTTTGAACAATCGACAAATTAAAAAAACCAAACAAACATTAAAATAGAAATATTGATTGAGCCAGGGTTTTTAATACATCTAGATTTAATCTTCATCTAGAGCAAGTCTGAGAAACAAGTACATTGGGAAAAAGATTTGATAAATTTGTTCAAAATCACCATTCTCTGTCTGTACTAATTATGTGAGAGATTTTCTTCCAATGAATTTAAATATACTACACAAAATATTCTAACAAGGTTTTTGTTTGGTTTTCTCTCTAATTTTCATGAAGTCAAGAAAAAGCCTCAAACATATACCAAGTCTCTTTTCATCACATTTCTTTTTTGTTTAGTCTTACAAGTGATGTGTCATTATCACTGCACTTTTCAACTCTTTTCCCAGCTGAAAATGCACTGACTAAAAATCCAATTATGTTCAGAAAAATTATTCAATTGCCATAGTTACACTATGGGTATTCCCTTCATACATGATTGGTTATTAGGGAGAACCACCATACACTAAATGTCTTAAGCAAAGTCTTATGCTACAAGATATTGTTTAAACTTCTCCAAAATAGGAATTACATGATGGAGTGCTGCATCCAGCTCTTGAGCCCGAAGCACAAGCAAGGCACTGACCTGTTGGAATGAGTCCAGAAGAAGGCCACGAATTTGACCACAGGTTGGAAGCACCTCTATTATGGAGAAAGTCTGAGAGAAATGGGGTTGTCCAGACTGGAGAGGAGAAGGCACCTTCCAGCACCTAAAAGGGACTTACAAGAAGGCTGAAGAGGGACTTTTTACAAGAGCATGTAGTGAAACAAAAAGGGAGAATGGCCTTAAATTGAAAGAGGGTAGGTTTAGGTTAGATATAAGGAAGAAATTTGATACTGTGAGGGTGGTGAAGCACTGGAACAGCTTGTCCAGTGAAATTGTGGATGCCCCATCCCTGAAGGTGTTCAAGACAAGGCTGGATGGGGCTTTGTGTAACTTGTTTTAGTGTAAGGCTCCCCATCCATGGCAGAGGCATTGGAACTGGATGATCTTTAAAGTGTTTTCCAATCCAAACCCTTCTCCATATTTGTGACTCTGTGATACTCAATTTGTTCATGAAAAAGCACAGTACATTCATCACTTTGTAACACCGTTATGGTCTTATCATGGAAAACTCAAAATATTACATTTTACATTCTTATCTAATGATAAAATAAAGAAACTGAGCAAATTAAAATTTTCAGTCATATTCTATATCCAAGCAAAAGACAAACTAATCCGTGCACAGTCTATGATTTCCATTTGTCTTCAAAAACCAGTCCATTCAGCTAAAACACAGTTTAACATTTTGAGGAAGTCTGATCACCTTCAAAAGTTAAAACTCAGCAAAAGACAAATTTCACTTGCTAAGATTGTACTTAAAATTTCAATAGCCCTAATGAAAACCAAAGAACAAGAGTGACAAAAATGTTTTTGAAGATGATTTAGATTTATGGTTGCCACTTGATCCAGACTTTGCATTAATGGTTTTGTTTTGATTTGCAGTTTCTGTTTTGTAAAAATAGAGACTGTTACATCCAATGCATGATTAACTTCTGCAGCATTACAAAAATGATCTCACAACATAAAGATATAAGAAAACAAGTGTTGTAAGTTATAAAGTGCAGAGAAAGAAGAAAATGTTGTAATTTATTTTAAATTTCATTTCTTATTTAAGACTAAGTTCCATCTGCCAGATATTGCGAATGCTGTTTCTTCTTTGAGATTTGTCATGGTTTGACCCTGCCTAA
>VYZT01060764.1:0-133937 GCA_013400735.1 Pomatostomus ruficeps | reverse complement strand
GAAGCCTCCATCCATTTTGTTTGCGTTTGGGGAGGACAAATATGGGGGAGTTCCAAGGGCTGTTCATTGGAACAATATGCCCCTTGGCTAACTGCTCTTCCATGAGGAACTTGAGGGCACGAAGCTTTTTGGTTGACAAAGGCCACTGTTCAACCCACACTGGTGTGTCACTGAGCCAATTAAGGCGTGGGTGATCGCGCTCAACAGTCGCCTGCCCTAAAAATCCTGGGCACATGAAATGGTGACTCGGGTCCCCCACTGCGACAGGGTGTCCCTACCCCATAATGTAAACCCTTCATCAAGGACAAATGGCCAGATGGTGGCCAGTTGTCCATCCGGGCCCTTTATGATTACATTTTGGGCACTCCTTAAGGCTATGGCTTTCCCCCCCACTCCAACGATGCTCTTGGCCACCGGTTCCAGTTCCCATGCCTGGGGCCACTCCCTACAGGAGATCACGGTAACATCAAACTGTAATGCTTGTATAAGCTTCACTCATTTGGCAAAGGTGAGGAGCTTTAAATCATCATTTTCTTTTTCATTCTCCAGCTATGTTGATATCTCACTTAAACATGTATAAATACAAAGACCTTGTCAGTCTCACAGTAGAAGACAGCCAAGAGGTGAAGGAAAAGGCAGGGTAAAATCATACATATTTTAGATGTCACTGAGGAGATGGATTTTATAGGTCTCTCTTTGAAGATGAAGCAGGAGCTAATCCATGTGAAGATCCAGTGTGGTCTGACTCAAGCCCTTTACACTGGGGTGGACTGACAGGCTCATATTCAGTCTTTGTCCCTACAGCAGAGTTTTTCAGAACTTTGGCTCTGGGAGGACTCTGATAACTGTTTTAAAGGACAGTGTTAGCTGTGATGTGGTGAGTTGGGGTCAAAGTGGGCTGTAGATGCTATCTCCCACACCTTGTGTGTTACGTAGGCTGGGGGCAAGGGAGCATCTGGTCAACATCCTCCACCTGAAAGCCTCTGATGCCTTTATGCTGAACAGAAATTCTTTCTAAATAGTGACACCATGGAATTAGGAGCAAATTTAAATAAATCAGAATTTCCCTCTTATCTCCACATTTTAATAGCTGAAGGTTTGGTGTCATAAGCTCTGGGAGCTCCATCCTGCGGGTGATGACACTCTATGGCCAGAGATGCAGAGAGGCTGGGTTGATGTGAGGCCACCTGGCTGTGGCTCTCAACAGCATCAGGCCTGGTCAGGGTCTTTTGAAGAGCTGACAGTGGAAAATAGGGAGGGTGGTTGCTTTGATGTGGGCATCAAGCTGGATTAATGGTCTGGTGACCTACTTGTGGCACAGAGCCTGCCGGAGGGAGGCATTAGCACATGGAAAGGGGCAACCACAGGGCTACCTGTGTGTGGCTGGTGTCTTAATCTGAGTCTATAAAGGCTGGTGGAGCTGGAAGCTGGTACTCCTGGAGATTGCTTCGCTGTCTCCTTGTGGTGCCTGCCTCTAACAGGAAACCGCTGTTTATGCTGGTGTCTGAACAGGCGCCGAAGTCTTGTGCTGTTTTAAGACATGACACTACCATGTGCTATTTCTCCTGCTGCTGTGCTGTGTTTTATGTAGCACTGCCTGTCAGCGTGCCTCACACTGGAAAGTAACAAAAAGAAATTACTCAGATGCATTGAAAATAGATAGAAATACCAGTTGAAAATAGATAATTTTGTCTTTCACTTATTAAGGTCTAAGACGTTCATTTGTTAGTGTTTAAACAGCAGCTATTAACCTTTTTGTCCCTACCACTTATTCCTTCCTTACATTTTCTGCTTGTGAATTTTGCAGCCCAGATGAATATTGAATGACTGTTTTTAATAAATTATTTCTTGCTCTTTCTGAAGCTGAGTCAAGGAGCATCAATGTCGATGCCCCAATTTGTATTAAGGAGACTGTAGATAATTAACCACTTGAGAGGGTCTGGGCAGTTTGTTGATGTGTTTTTTAATTTTCTGGTGAGTGAGTGATGTTCTTTGAATAGCGGTCATTGGGGAAATCAGAGCTTACTGAAGTGACAACCAGTGTTGTCTTCACTGTCATGTTCAGTGCAAGTCCAGCAGTATTAGGGCAAAGCTTAGGGGCAAAGGTAACTGTGCATCTGTCAGATGCACTGACAAATGCTCTTTGCATCCCTGTGTTGAACTTGTGAAAATTTGGGTCAGCCGTTTGGATTTCAGGTTTCTTTCATAATAACATACCGTGTTGTGAGGTGTAGTAGCTTTGCACCATCTATAATGTAAAACACATTGATCTCTTGATACAAAATCAAGAGTTATTGGTGGGATGATGCTGCCTGGACCCCAGATGCCCACCAAAGCTGCTCTATCACTCTCTTCCTCAACTGGACAGGGGTGAGGAAATATAACAAAATTCCTGTGAGTCAAGATAAGGGCAGGGAGAGATCACTCGCCATTACCATCATGGGCAAAACAGACTCAACTCAGGGAATTAATGTAATTTATTACCAATCAATCAGAGTAGGATAATGATAAAACCTTAAAACACCTTTCCTCCACCTCTCCCTTCTTCCTGGGCTCAGCTTCACTCTCAGTGGCACAGAGGGGTGGGGAATGGGGGCTGCAGTCAGTTCATTACACACTGTTTCTGCCGCTCCTTCCTCCTCAGGGAGGGCTCCTCACAGGTTTCTCCTTCAGACTGGGGTCCCTCCCACTGGAGTCAGTCCTCCATGAATTTATCCGATGTGAGCCCTGCCCATTGGCTGCAGTTCTCCATGCTCTGTTCCAGCGTGGGTCCCTTCTGCAGGGTGCAGACCTTCAGGAACAGGCTGCTCCAGTTTAGATCTCCCATGGGGTCACCAGTCCTGCCAGCAAACCTGCTCCAGTGTGGGTTCCTATCTCCAAAGTCCCACATATCCTGCCAGGAGCCTGCTCTAGTGTGGGCTTCCCACAGGGTCACAGCCTCTTTCAGACATCCCCCGGCTCTGGTGTAGGTCCCTCCAGGGACTGCAGGTGGATCTCTGCTCCCTCATGGACCTCCATGAGCTGCAGGGGCACAACTGCCTCACCATGGTCTGCACCACGGGCTGTGCGGGAATCTCGGCTCTGGTGCATGGAGCACTTCCCGCCCCTCCTTCTGCACACTCCTTGAGGTCTGGAGGGCTGGAGGTTTACTGGTAGTCTCAGTGGGACCAGTCTCCTTGCTCTCCTTGCATTTGCTGCCAGGCCACAGTTCTTGCTTCCCTGAAGTTCTAAGAGGTTGCAAAAACAAGTCCTCACAAATGCTGCTCATCTCTACTTGGTACCCATTGCCTTTAAGTCAGACTGTGTGCTTGGGCTCTGCAAATGCATGGACATTTCTAATAGCTGGCTCAGGGTGCAGTCTCATCCAAATCAAAATTTCATCTTATTTTGAATACGGAATACAGGCTTTTCTTCAGAGCAATTTTTATGGGATACAGGCTGCTCATTGCAAACAGAGACGTGCTCAAGCACAGTAACGTGCTTGGAGAGGACAATGCCATTTAAAGCCCTGAGTTAATGAGAAGTCCACAGCACACATTTGATAAGCTTTGTCATTCTTTTGTCTGCAGATCATAGACTCTGCATTTTAATTTACCATACATAATGCTTTCTTAATGAGTTCCAGGGGATAGCCATTGAAACATGGCACTGCAGCTGCCAGCACGATTATGAAAAAGAGGCAGTTATTTGATTTACGTGATATTCTGTTATGGTAACTAATATTTGCAGACAGGATACAATAGAGGAAGAAAAAAACCCTCCATTTAGATTTTGGTATCTCAGGACTAAGGTGCTAAATAATTTATTTTGCATGTATGTGGACCAACTACTAATTGAAAATTAATGGAATTATATTTGAGTCTTGAAAGTCTAGAGAGACTCCTGTTTGCTTTGCACCACAAAGTTCAAGCAAACCCAGTAACACTACCAGGATTTTTAAAGTGCAAATGAGCTTCTTAACATAGTACACTGAAGCATTTTATAGAAGAGGTCCCTCATCTCTTCCCTCTGTTTCAAAACAGAAATGAAAAAACCAAAAACTTGGGAAACAACAAAATTGTAGTGCTATGGAAGAAGTGATGCACTGCTGCTGGCAAGGTTTGTTTTGTAGGGAGTTGCTATCCTGGCCGGTTTTCCTTTTCTCCAGCTTGAGCCTGTGCAAACCTTTATCTAGAGCTCTGTGTGTGTGTGCATGCGTATCCCCTTTCCTATACATCCATCCTTGCAGAGCCCCACACTGCTGTTTTCTCACACAGAGGCACTATTTAAAGGGTTTATAGGGTTTTTCCGTTGTTCTTCCTGGGATTTTGTTTTGTTTTGTTTTCTTTTAGTAGGAATAGGAGCCATGATATCTCTATGTGCTAGGCAGTTAACAAGGTGATAATTTTCTTCTGTGCAGGTAATTTCAACTGGGTTTGTATGTGGTGGGGGGAGCATTTATGTTTATGGTGGGATGATACTGTGGGACCCAAGTCAAAGACCAGATGTAACTTCTTGTCTCTTAATACAAGATACAAACTGCTGGGAAAAAAGAAAAAGAAAAGGAAAAAGTTTGAAGTGGTTGTGAGTTAAATTTTTTATGATGACAACTTCTGGTATTTTCTAAGTTAAACTGCTTGACTTTGCAGTTGTAATTCTTAGCATTGATGATGGTGATGATAATGATTGTTTGTTGTTATTGTTATGTCTGCCTGGAAAGCCTCACAGGGCTAGTGGGGGGGTAAGGCCTGCCTGTGAATTTTGCAGATACTTGCAGAAACTCTGAAGTGCTGAGTCTGAGATTTCCATATTCCAGTCTCAGGTGTGGGGAAAGGGGTTGTCACAATCATTCATTGGCTCAGTCTCGTTTGTCTGCCCTAGTCCATCTCTATCTTCCCAATCCAGTGCTCCCAAGTTTTTCCTTTCCTGATCTAGCAGTGGAGCAGACTGCCCAGGGAAGTGAATGAGTTAGCATCCCTGAAGATATTTAAAAGATGTGTAGCTGTGGCTATTGGGGACATGGTTTATTGGTAACTTGGCAGTGCTGGGTTAATAGTTCAACCCAATAATCTCAGAGGTCTTTTTCAGTCTAAACAATTCCATGATTCTGTGATCCTTTGGCACTTAACATACCGTGTAAATATACCGTTGCTCCCCTGCGCAGTGACCAGCACTACTACAGCCAGAGCAACAGCTACAGGGACATCTCACCCTGAATCTACAGCTCATACACCAAGAGCATCCCGAAGAGTAAAGCACAAATGCATATCTACTCATCCCATGAAAGCTAGGAGACCAGACATAGCCTCACCTCACCAAATTTACAAAGCAAAGTCTTCCAGTCAGAAAACTGGTAGCTGCTTTTGCTCTGGCCTGCAATAAAAGTGATGGTAATTAATTTGATGATACAGATCTCCAGTATGAAAGTTTAAATACTGAGTCATTTCAGATTGGCAAAGTGTGGAGGAGCAGAGTCCCACAGCCAAAAGCTTCTACATTACTGGTGAATGGACTTGAAGTGCACATTCACCTTCTGTAGCATGTGAGCAAACGCATACGTCTGTGTGTGCACCGTGCGAGGCTGAGTCATCAGTATCACCCTTTGCCAAGGCATGGAGGCTGAAAAAATGAGAGATACGTGGAAAAATACAGCCGTTGCTAGATTAAAAGGATGTGCCACGGGGAAGCTGCAGCAAGGCGACAGTGACGCTTGTGTCCGTCAGATAGCTTTTGTGTGACAGGAGATTAAATGGAGAAGGGCTGTGGCATGTGGAGATGCCATTTCCAAGGGGCAAAGAGAAAGTAGAAGGAAGTGATTTTTCACAGGTATGCCTGTTAAAAGGTCTGGGTGTGTCAGATGAAATAACCAGGCAGCAAGTTCAGAGCAAAAAGGGAGACCCCATTTTCCCCAGCACCATGTGTCGGGGTTGCATGGCTCTGCACCCCTGGCTACTCTGCCTACCAGGGCCAAAATGGACACTCAAAGGGCTACAGAAAGGCATGGATGAAAAGCCTTTGGGGAGCTATTACTAATCAAGGAACAGTTACTCCTCATGGCTCAGGAATCCTCTTAATTTTAGGTTGCCAGAAGTTTGTAAGGTCTGCCTGGGGAGCTTTCCCTGTTCTCATGCCATAGGCTTACATCTGGCTCCAAGCAGCAGCAAAAATGAGCTCATGGTTTGGTTCAGTCCGGACTGCCTTGTGCCTGTTGTTTTGCTGAGCTTTTAAATTGGTCCTTTTTAATATTTTTGGAAGTTTCTGAGAAGGCATTGCTTTAATATAACTGTAATTAAACCCCAGAACTCTTTAAAACTCTCATTTGGAAGTAGGTCAGTTTGCACTTACTTGTCTTGAAGGGTTTTTTTTTCTTTTTTCATGTCTTAGTTGTAGGCCGACTTACCATCTGCTTTTCCTTGGCAAAGCAAAGAAGCGGAAGATAAAATTTGTAAGATATAATTGGGCTAATATTAATCATTTATCTCACATGAGGTGAGTCACTGGAAATTATCCGTGACTGTGTTTATAAGTCCTCTTCACAGTCTCTTACGGTAGGCTTCAGGTTCAGAAAACCTTTCCAGTAAAAAAAAAAAAAAAATCCCAGATAAAAGACTCGGGCTGCACAGAGGGTACTAGGATACTTTAAAACCATATGTGGAGAGCTGGGAGTTTCTTGTAGTGCGGTAATTGGGTTTTACATGGTTGGGAAATCACAGAGTGAGCCTAGGCAGGATGTGGGATTGATGCTCACCCCAGGGGATTGCGGAGCAGGTTGGGCTCTCTTCCCCACTGCCCTGTTACACCAGGCTGGCAGTGAGCAAACAGCAAAACAGTTGTGTGTAGTACATGCAGACTTCAACAGAGATGATTATTTATTACAGTTTTACTGTGACAAGTCTCCACAGTCAGTGTGTCAGTTCACAGATGAGATTTGTCAATCTACACACAATCAAGTTTGCTAATTTCCCCAATTTTGAAAAATATTTCAATAAAAAAGCTAAAAAATGGACTTCTCCTATAAGATCCCAAAAGCAATTTTGCTTTTGGTCCAGTCATTGAGTTTCTTTCCCTCCAGCAACTGGAGACTAAATGAGCAGCATCACCTTCCCTCCTCTGGGAAGCAAGACCAAAGGAAAATGCTGCTTCTAATGTCAGCGTAGTCCCTTGGATTAATGGCTGTGCCCAGCAGCTAGCAACTGCTACCCACCTTTTTTAATAATATATAAGAAATATGTATTTGAATCTAAGGTATCAAAAGAAAAAAAAAATAAGAGGATACTTTTTCCTTTGTTGTTGGTTCTCCCAAGAATCTGCCTTGTTTTTTTCTGACTTTACTAAAAACTGTTCTTGTTATAGCTTTCAAATGGTTTCTTTGTTTTATCCGTGCATGTGCGTGCACATGGGCTTTTTAAAGCTTGCAGATGGTTTTTCCTCACCTCAGCATTATGGCTAGACAGGGTTTTCTTTGGTTGTTTTGGTTTGGATTTTGTCTGAAAAGTAAGGCCTGCAATAGCAGGAGACTATTGCCCAGTCCAAGGAAGAGGGGAGGGAGATGGACTTTAGGAAGCAGATGGCAGCATGAAGAGATTTCAGTAGCAGAGGGTTAGAAAATAAATGCCCCAGACTATAAGACTGTATGAAATAAGATGCATGTATAATTCTGCATTTACAGATTAAAAGGAAGCAACATGCCCTAAGAATAATTTACCTCTGTTTCTCACCATCCTTCTGTACTGACAATTATTGTTATAGGATTCAACATTGACGTCAAATAAAGCAATTGACAGCAGCACACTTTTCCTTTGTTTTCCCATGGGTTTCATAGCTGCTGAACGCTGCAGTTGGTTGGTTGGTGATTAAGAATCCACCTGAGTCAGAAAAACTGATAAGGAAACAGAAGAATGACTGGAGTCATGGAAGTACTGGAGATGTTTTTCAGTGAGAAGTCTTAAAACTGTAGAATTTTTTCTGCTTAGTTTATCTAAACAGGTGAAGTGTTGATTGACATGATAGAAGCCTTCACCCAGAGACAGTGCCAGGTGCTCTGAGACGCTTGAATGCAGCACAGAAAGAGGGGAAAGACCCCAAAGAGGGGAGGTTGCAGTGAGATAACTTGCAGTTGAATGTCAGAGCTAACACTTCTAAAACCTACACCCCATCTACTCATGTCCTCAGGAAAATAAACCTTAAGCACATGTATAAGCAGCATGGCACAAATTTTGAAGTCCAGTCAAGGGTCAGATGAGTGAGGTGATGTTGTCTGTGTTATATAAGAGGTCAGATTATGTGATCTCATGATTCCTTTTTACCTTAAAAGCTATTGTTGTGTGCCATTTTCTGTTTTAGATATGGATAACCAATGTCTGTTACACACAGTTCATGGTTATGATGCTATTTGTCTGGAGAAAAAAAAATGCCAAAATTGATAAGTAGAATCTGAGTTTTATGTCTTTGCACCAGATTTCTTTGGAGAAATTTCCTGTAGTCCTTTATTTTTAATATTGATACAGGCTCTGGCTTTGGTGATTCATCTTGCTGTCAAATAAAGTTTGTTGAAGGGAGTGCAGTGATTAATGGCAAGGACATTTTAAAATTCTTGTGAGATGGGCTAAGATTATTATTTTCCTTCCTTAAGTTTTTCCATGTAATGCCTGCTGTCAGAAGATAAGCACTGTGTGACTTAATCAGCACTTGGGGAGAGCCCATTAGTGATGAATCCAAGTACCACAGGCGATTGTGTAGATGACTGAATAAATAGTGTTGTTCTTTCTGTACCAGGGGGTTGCACAAATACTGTGGTGTTCAGTTTGGTTGCTGGAAGTAGAATGAGTTTTTGCAAGGTATTATATATTAGGAAGAGAAGGAAAACTGCATAGGAAGCAGATAGTGTAAGCAGGAGCAGTAGAGATTTCAGCAGAAGAAATTAGTTTGGTTAGATGCTCCGAAGCTGTTGAAGTGAGGTGGGGACTTAGCAAAGCAAAATAGACATGAACAGGCACAGAGAACAGTGTTTTCCTAAGAGTCACAGAGTCAAAATAAACTTGAATTTCCTTTATGTTCTGCAGAGGGATAATTTAAAACATATTACAAAACTAAAATTTTATTAAAATGCAGATAAGGATTAAGAGTCTCTGAAAGCAATTTAGGGCTGGGAACATTACAGGAATACTGTAAATATTCTAAAATAAACTTAATAGATGCAATGTATCTAGAATTAAGGTTAACCTAAAAATAAATCAAACATATTCAGGAATGGAAATGCACAGTTAGTTCACCCAAAGAATCTTGACATTGTTCTGTACTGAGGTCATGTAATATCTGTATAATTACTGTGAATGAATAATAGAGTTTTATTCTTTTTAAAGTCCTGAAACAAATTAAATTGGTCTTTTAAATTATGTTTTCCTTTTAAGTTGTGCCTGAGGGATGAAGATATTGTTAAGAGTAGTGCCTGAGAAAGGTTGCTACCCCAATGTGTTTTCACATTTTTGTTCACAAAATGACAAATGACCCTATTTGTGAGTTCTCAGACAATATTGTCTGAACTCTCCATTGTACAGGGAAGATGTGTTATATTGTGTGTAGTTCAGTCTTTGCTTTCAGTGCGGGACTCAAACTAGTTCAGGGAAGCTATGTGGCACTTTTGCTGTGAAAGATGTGTAAAATGTTGAAAAAGTGACTATGGGAAACTCTGAACATGAGAAAAATGTTACAGACAGAATTACCAAGGGAATGGTAATTCTCTGAATGGGATATTGACTTGAACTCTGCAATGAGATTGGAAAAGGGAAGGGCAGAAAGAAGAACTACATCAAGAACTGGCCAGAGAAATTCAGTGATTTGCTTCCATCCTGAATGCAAATCCAAGGAAAGCTGATGCAGAGTGCTGTCCCACACAGGACTGAGAGTGGTTGTCAGGTGAAGGCAAGGAATCTCTCCTTGAATACGAGTGGTTTGTTGGGTGTGTGAGGGAGCCTGAGTACCACTCTGAGAGCCTTCTGTGAGACAGTGCTGGAAAGAAGCCATGGGAAACACCTCCTCAGCTGCAGCCTCAGGGATATCTTTCTGTAAGGAGACTTTCTCATGTTACTGAGCCTGTGCAAATCCACGTCCCTGGTGGATTCTGAGGTCTGTGAATTGTGTAGTGGCCCAGATAGCAGAACACTGGCTTATCTGCTGTGTAAAATGCAGCTCCAGTGGTATATCCAGAGCCTGGCATATTCCAGGACATAGAGAAAACAAATGTCTCAGTGGTGAGACTGTCACCGTTTCACCAGAGCTGTTGCTGGAAATAAAGCACCTTGGGATGAAAGAGGATTTTGCCCTGGTGTAAGGCTGCTTTAGCGGATTTAGCGGCAGCAAGGCACTTCATAACCCTTCGGTAAGAGCAGGAACAGCACAGGATGCCGACTCCACCATATGTTCATGTTTAATAGAAGTTTATAAGTCTGTGAATTTCGCCTACGGGATGTCTAAAGACTCAGGGGTCATGTAAATTGAAATAATGCAAAGTTTATTGTGCATTTAACTTAATTTAAATACCTAGAAACAAGCACAGGGGGATTCTTACCAGTTGCAGTTATTGGTTTTAATAAATACCATTGTAATTGAATGTGATTTAATAAAAACAGTGCATTTGCAGCCTTTTGGAGTGGGCACACAACTCCCTGAAGAGAAGACGGTAGCAGGGGGTTAATCAGAATAACTTTTCTTTTAACTCAGTCGGTGTTACTGAGCTGCTCCAAGAAGCCAGTGGATATTCAGCTTCACTCACACCAGCTTCATACTCTCTGTTTAATCTTGGTGGTGGTGAATAGGTCTGCACTGAGATGGCTGCTTCACTCTGCAGGTTCCCTGTGAAATGACCCTTGGGAGGAGGGAGACGGCTACTTGTTGACCAATATCATGGTCTTTTCCTTAGGAATTAATTGAGGAGAATGGCGACTTTCCCACTTGAGATCCCCTGTGGGATTTCAGAGCTTAAGAGAAGCAGCCCACATGGCTGTGTGTCCATGGCTTTGCCCATCAATTATCTCCTTTCTGTTTTATTCAGCTCAATGTGGTCTTTTATCTGCTGTGATCTAATGTGATCTCATCTAACATAATCTAGTTGTGTTCAGAATCCCAGTTGAAGTTAGTTGCAAAGTTGATATTAATTTCAGTAAACCTAAGATTTCTCCCAGTGTGGATATTTGCACACCTAAACGCCTGAAGAGACACCATTTCTGTGAAAGTCACAGTCACAGTAATCCTACAGCACCTCCCTGGGTTCCCCTGCCTGCTTTATTTATTTATTTTATTACTCACTTTCTGCAGCGAGATCAAGGGAGTAGAGCTTAGTATGCACAGCATAGTTGAAAATTCTCTTCCTGTTCATGGATTTCCAGGCAGATTATAAACCTGGAGATACACGTGCGAGTCCTGTGTGTTGTTTTAACAGCAAATTCCCTAAAGCCATCACCAGAGTCAGCAAGTCTGTGTTGCATTAACTTTATCCAGCTGGTTTTATTGAAAACACCTGTATGAAACTTACAGTTATCTGGCATTGATTTGATATTCAGCATCTAAAAAAATCACTTATTTATGTAGTATTTACGGATCTGAATAATTGCTTTCAGCATAGTATCACTGCTGAGAAAATCAGTTTTTAAGGTATGACTCTAAGGTCACTAATAAATTTTGAGTCTTAGATCTGCCTCCAGA
Source organism: Pomatostomus ruficeps (assembly GCA_013400735.1). Taxonomy (NCBI): domain Eukaryota; kingdom Metazoa; phylum Chordata; class Aves; order Passeriformes; family Timaliidae; genus Pomatostomus; species Pomatostomus ruficeps. Next base: position 122,258 of record VYZT01060764.1, on the reverse strand, counting down.
AAAGCAAAAGGGGTCTGTGACACAGTATTTGAAATAGTATTCTGCTTTAGATATCAAGCTGGAATATTTATTTAGCTTAAAATCAAGTAGGTGCATCAGAGATGGGTTTTATGTTCCATATTACCAGGTGGACCCTGAAAGCCTTTTACAGAATCACAGCAAGAAATGGGATTCCCTATATCTGGGGCAAGGTTAGGAGAGATCTTTTAGTTCTACAGCTATCATACTGTTCCCTTTTTCCATAGTCTTGGAAAGTCGTGTGTTGGGTTTGTAAAGTGTAATGGTAATTTCTTCTTCGATGAAGGCTCCAATTACAGTGATTTTATCTTACGATGTTTGATTGTGTAATCTTTAGAAAACCATTTAGACATGCTGAAGCATTAGCACCAGGTGTAGGGGACCATGAAATCTGTTATAAAACAGTTGTTAGCAATGCATTTGCCAAGTATGTCTAAATAATTGAAAGACCCAGTTAAGAAAATACTTGTTATTTATGCAGTATCACCTTGTGAGTGCTGTGTGTGGTAGCACAGCAGGAGTGGTGGAACCAGCCTGTTGAGGCACTGAGAGGTCTGATACTCTCACAGGTGGGAAACTTGGTATTTGGTGATAATTGTAACACAGTAATTCGCTGGATCTGATGACAGTGGCTTTTTGAGTTTGATTGTCAGTGAAATGGAGACTGTGGTGGCAGTATTTCGGTGTTACCAGAGTGTGGGATCCTCCCCACACAGGTGGCAATCGATTATATAACAGTATAACCAATTATGTAATATCAAATATAATAGTCAATAACATAATACCAATGCTACAATAAACTACGTCATGTCTGAGCCACCATTGTCCAGTGAGGTCTAGGAGGTTCCTGTGTGCCATTGTTCTCTGTTGTGTACACTGACAGTGAACAAACAACCTGCCAGCTGCGAAGCTCCCTAAAAGAGCACAGAATTTGATCCAAGATTTGAAAACACCACAGAACCTGAATAGGAGAATATTCGATAATATCTTAATAAATGCTGTCCTTTGACAAAGCTCTTACCCCTTAGCTGGCCGGTGAATACTGTATTATCCTAGAATGAAAAAAAGATTCAAGATAAAACCAAAGAAACAGGCTCTATTAACACTAAAGGGCCTCTGCAGGCTTCCCTATCTGGGCCAGCTTCTTTGTATCTTCCTCTATGAGTTCATGTCGGTTTATATTTCATCAGACAATATAAATTTAAGTCCTTACAACATTCTCCCTCTCATTTCTCTCCTATCATTTATTATTTAACCCTCTAAAGCATTTTATGTATTGCAAGGTGTCATAAAAAATAAAGTTGATTGGTATAAATATTGTATTAGGAAGGTTCTGCATTTGTGACCTGGTTTTTGTTGCCTTACATCATAGGATGTTAAATATTAGTTTAGGTTTAGTGCCTGTGTGGTGTAACATTATGTACCTGTGTGTGCTTAAGTTCAGCTACACACCCAGTGAAGTTAAAACTCTCAGTGTGTAACTGTGTTGGATTTGTGCACCAGTGTGTGTGTATTGCAAGCTGGACAGACTTCTTGTTTGCAGATTATTATTTCCATTGCAACAGAAATTCTCCAGAGTGATGAGATTTTTTAATTTAAAAAGAGAAAAAAGAATCATATAGTTGAAAATACAGTTTTACAAAAACCTTCCACCTGGTTTCATAGCTTTCTATGGCAACCAGTTCTCTATTTATCACTTGGCTTATCTGTTTCAGTTAGTTGAAATAGTAGAAGCAAAGCATGAAATAACCTCAATTTGCATAAAATTTATCCATTTCTTCTGGATGTCAGTTTTTACTGGGTTTGATCCCCAAACAGCTACATTTATAATGTTTTATTTATGGTGTTTTAGTGATGTGTGGAAAGCTGACGGAGTTGTGATTTCTGTCTTTCTGCCTTGAATATGGAAATACTTCATCACTCTGGTTTTACACCAAGGGTGAGATGACCAGCATCAGTAAAAGAGAAGGTCCTCGTGATTGACATGAAACATGGTCTGGGCAGACTGTGCTATATGTGGACCTCTGTTATCTGAAGTGCCAGGTAGACAGAACGATGTATTTATAACTGAAAGCATAAAATGGATTATACTGGGAAAATGTGGTGTGTAGGAGAGAGAGTAGAAAGTAAAGATTACTTTAGGTACTTGGAAAGAATCTTTCATCAGAGCCCTAGAATGAAAATCCAGAGATTAAAAGGTAGTGTGGATTGAGGCCAGTAACAACAGTTTATCAGTTTTAGTGGTCTTAAATTAATTTTAATGCAGAAAGAGAATTTCCAATAAATTAATCATAAAATAGCAAAAAACAACCCAGTACTATGGCTCACTTTATGTAAGATAAATAATAGGAAGGAAAGCATTTCTTCCGATAAGATGACACGTATAGAATAATCCTGAAGATACCTTTATGCACAGTACTTTGGTTAAGCAGCCTAAATATTTATGGAAATCACAGGCAGTGGGACTCCTGTGCTGCTTTATTTCCACATGAATGACATTTGAGTCATCAAAAGAGCATTAGACAAAAGGGGTTTTTTGCGTAATTAATTTAAGCTGTTACGTGACCACCACATCGTTCATGGGATGTGTCTGAGTGACCATGGTGGGGGGATTTTTCAGAAAATACTCTTTCTCAGAGGAAAATTTTTTAAGTGGAAGTAAAAAAAAATTACCATGGTCCTATGATTCCTTCTCACAGAGCAATGTTTCATAGGTCTTTGCAAGCTTTATCTTCTCTCAGAATTCCCAACTGTGCAACATAAGCACAAGGATTTGGGAGATGGCAGTAGAGGTTGGTTTGGATGCTTTAGTTCCTCCCTATATTCTGTGTCATTAGTGAATGGGAGAAGTTGTTGAAAAATGAAAATTAAAAAAAAAATTATCTTTCTGATAGCTTTTCCCCAAACCTCTTTTGTTGTCCTCAAAAATGCTTCGTTTTAACCAGGCTGTTTTTACTCACAGTGAGCTATCCCCAGGTTTTTGCAACAGTGATATTGAAAGCGCTGCCCTTGGTATTTGGAATGCCTGCAGTTCAAATAAAGGGGGTGGATCGTGGCTCAGAGGTATTGCAGTCAGGTTTATTGCAAACCTAGACAGGAGTTGCAAACTGGAGACACCCAGCTCAGTCTCAAAGGTTTTTATAAGGGTAATGTGTCTTAAGGAGGTCAGGGAAGTCTTTTCCCCTCCCCTATCTCGAGCTTTCTTTCTGCATCCTTGTTGGGAGACCATTAGTTTTGAAAAACATTGCTGGAAGCACTTACCTCTTACTTTTACTCCCAGTCTGGGGATGGTTTCATCGAGAAAGCTCTTTCTTCTGTGCAGGTTCTCTTTTATCTTATAAATATTTCAGCAGAATCTGTGCAAAAGAAAGGGGCTTTTTAGCTGAAAAGCATTCTTTGCTCTTCTGAGCTGTGCACCGTCTTCCTATTGTCTGAGCTGTAATTGTTCAGTGCCGCTGTTGTTTAGGGAGTAGGCTGCACACTCAGCATCCTCAGAGTTACAGATCTCCTTTCTCTCATTTCCCCAGCAGCTCAACTCTTCTGACACAGCTGATTTTTGACTACAGCGGAGCCCATGATTTCAACGCCACTTTGTCCACAAGATCTCTAGTATGGCAGAGCACATGATTTTGTGGTCATCTTATTTTTGCTAAAGTATCCATGTGGTAGAGTATGTTTGCGTGTGTTTGCGTGTCTGTTTCTCTAGGGACTGTCTGTTAAGGGAAAAGTGTGGAAGAGCCAAAAAGAGAGTCTGAGTATCTGGCATAGTGTCTCTAGAGATTTCCTCCTCTTCTATTAACCTTTCCACCACAACCACTTTTGTATTTCTGTTCTTAATTAGAATTTCGAGTGGAGCTATGGAAGGAGCGTATATATCCCCCAGTTGATTCCTCCATCTGATTTGGCATCCAGAAATACGTTTCTTAGGAATTAATTATAATTGCTTTTGATGGAAAGCCAACTTTTTTCATGTGTTAACTGTTAATTCTTAGCTTGTTTAACATGTGATTAAGTAACGATGATAAGCTTGAGTGCAGGCTTTCTGTATGTTTGTGATTTGAATGGTTGTATTTTGTGTTCCAGGCTCCATATGGCTTGGTGGCTGTGGCATGTTAGTGGTCAGCATGGAGACGCATGTTTTGGAGGGGCAAAGAAGACAAGACTGTACCGGGAGGTGTTTTTAGAGCTGGAGGAGCTGAGGGTTTGCTTAATGAAAGGTTAAGACTACTATTTTTAGGACTGCCTGGTTCATTTTCAGTTCACTCCGTAGCATGCCTCTCCCCAGTGGTATTCAGGTTGGAGAAGTTTGATAGCGTGGTTACTTCTCGACAGCTGCTTGTGGCTGATGTGGGGACATGAGCACCTCATTTCTTGTGGGGTTTCTCTTGTCCTAGGGACAATGAGTAGCACCCAGCTCCTGGGTTGGAGAAGCTGTTGCTGTAGCTTCTGCATTGGGGGACTCATCATGACAGGCTCCCAGAGCTGTGGGTTTTTTTGTTTTTCTCATTTTTTTCTATATATAATTTTAGACTGCCTTCTCTTCCAGTTTCCAAGAGTAACCGCTCATGCTTGTAACTATGTTATTATTCCTCCTCCTTCTCGTGACAGCCAAAGATGTCATAAAGGTTCTTCAAGACAGGTTAAAACATCTTTTAGACACTTTATAACTATGCTGCTGGAATTATTTGTGACTGTCAGTGAAAAGCCTTTACTGGGTTATTTTATTCTGAAAACTGACTTTGTGAAAGGAGACTTGTAGCTGTCCAAGCACATTTCTTTGTCAAAATCACTGAGCTTAAGCTGGGGAAGTGCTTATCCTCCTGCCAGCCTTAAAACCCATCCCAGTGCCAATCAATATGAGGATTGTTTTCAGTTGAGGCAGACAGTTTGACAAAGTAGTGATGGTTGTGAGTAAAGAAGACAGAGGCTTTTCTCTAGCTCAGCCAGTGAAGCTGCATACAAGATTTACATCTGAGAAGGTAGATTCTCCCCACCAGCCTCATCATAAATGGGCGAAAAGTAGGTAGAAGGTGTCCTGTTTATGTCAAACACTCATTTGTGCTATTAATTTAGGCAACGGGTTTTCTAGAGGCACCTTGCAGTGCAGCATGAAATGTGTGAGTCCCAGAAATGCTGTGTGGGCAAGTGCTTTGTGCACATATGGATTGCAGGTCACTGGGAGGAGATGCTGCTGGGAGGCAGGCGGTGAGGGCGGAATGCTGCACACCTGACTCTGGCAGCTGATCCTTTGCCAAAAGCTCCAGCGCAGCTGGACAGCTGCAATTCAGCCGGGGCTTGGAGAAGGGCAGGGAGGGGTTGAGGGATTGTCACTTTGACTCCCACCTGTTCAGTCCAACATGATTTCTTTTCAACTAGGCATAAACCCTATTCTGTTTTATCTCCCAGACACTAAGCAGCCAAAGGAAGAGCCAGTACATAAAGAAGAGCCTTAAATGAGTAGCGAAGTAAAAGCGGTTTTCAGACTTGTTTAGCAATTTCCAAGGAAGCTATGAAGTTTAAGAATGCTTTCAGTTCACATTCCATGATCAGCCCTGCCAAAAAGAATTAAAAATCAAAGATTCTGAATAAGTATTATTAATAACTATTAATTCTCTAAAATTGATCTTCTCACTTGAAAATTCTGTCTACAGTGCCTGGGGTATCCCTCAACTTTAGCCCTGACCTCCTGAACTTCAAATTAGAGGTAGAGATACAGATGACAGGTTTTTCGTCTCCTGTCCAATGGGTTTGTGCCTAGGTATTACTGAAATAGGATAACCTGGTTGTTTTTATCAATTTTCAGCCTATCCAGGCAAGAAGTGTGCTCTTGGTGGAAGAGGCGAGGCCTGGGATAGAGTGGTGTGTTGTGCAGTGCTACCAGCTACAGCAGGTGGTGAGATTGCCAAGAGTGTTGCAGGGACTTTGGGTACAGCTGAAAAGGCAAGTTAAGAGCTGGTAATATTGGATAATGTATGAAAATAGCCATAATCCATGAGACCAAACTCAGAGATGTTTTAGTGTGGCTGGTAGCACATACATAGGCAGGAATCCATGTACAGGGCAGAGGGCATTTTGAGTCTGTCTTAGCTGTAAAAGATGAGACAAGGACCACATTGCAGGGAGAAGGTTTATGATATTGCAGATATTTGTGCTTTTACAGTATTGTTTGATAGATGGTTAGAAAGCCATGCAAAATTACTGGAACCAGGATGTGACTAATTACTAAATCCCATTAAACTGAAGTGGATTGATTTTTATGATCAACAACCTGAACTAACTAAGTGTTTGCATAACTTTAAAGGGTATCTTCAAGGTGGTGAGAAAGAGAATTGAAAACATTCTCTTTTTTTCCCAGTTTAGGCATCTGGCATTTTTATCTGCATGCAGCAGGTTAGCAGAGGAAGGGCTGTGCAGGGCAGCACTTGCTTCATTCTGCCTGCACTGGGGACAGCATCCCTGTTGCACCCTCAGGGCCCCTCAAATATCGATTCTCCTGGCAACTGCTGTATTTGCTGTGCACACTCCGCTAGATGCCTCATTTGCACATGTGCTGCTGGTTTGTTTATTGTGATGTAATTGCTTGCTGTGTTTATACTGTTTTTCAAAGCTCACATAAATGATCCCACTTCACTCAGTCTGCCATGGTAAATACCTATTTTAGTGTATTGTCTCTCACCTTGAATGTCCTCTCTTCTCCCTCTCACCGAAGCAATTTGATTCCTGGCTGTGCTTTTCTTGATAATCTTCACCACTTCAGCCCAGTGAGCCTTCCCCCTTTGGGAAGCCTCTCCTTTTTTGTGTTTATCTGTGTTTTACCCAGTACCTAGTGTCTCTTCTCCCCCAAAGAGCAAAACCTTTTTCTTGCCTCTCTGCCAATTCTGCCTTTTTTTTTTTTTTTTTCAGTTTTACTTCTTAAAAAAAAATGTGTCACAATGGTTGTATTTCTCTCTGTGATCCCCATTCCTCTCCATCCAGTGCAGGAGAGATATTATGAATGAACGTCACATGTAAAATCGTATTTTAAGCGTTACACTGCTGAGAACACTGCTGATTGTTTTATTCCAAATTTTAGCTGTGTCACATCCTGCCTCTTCTAGGTGACCAGCCTTTGTTCCCACAGGTCTCTTCTGCCATCTAACCTGGGAAATCTCTGTTATGTTTTTCTCCTCCTCTCCCATCATGTCTCTCTTTTCTGTCTGATTCCTGCTCTAATGACATACTTTACTTCACCACTCTTATACTGGGTTGATTTTAATTTGTAATCACACATCTAGCACATCCCTTCAGGTCCCTCAAATAGGTGAGGGATTTTCTTAGTTTTTTGCTTCCCTTCTATGTCACTGAAGGTACTAGTCAGGTCACTAATAACTCTTTCCTTCATCCCTCGTCTCAAGTAACATCTTGCCAATCTACCCAACATGTTCATCTCTTCCTGTTTGGCGTTCTCTGGTTTACAGCTGACTTTTCCAACTCCCTTCATCATTCCCTATTACCTAACCCCCTGTCATAATACTCACTGGCATTTTAAATATTCTCTTTTTCCTAAAGTATTTTTTTAAAAATGTTTTTATTTTCATGTGCTCTCCCTTTAACTCTCTCAGCTGCAGCTGTCATTTCTGTAAGCGACTCCAGACATCCTTTCAAAGCACACATGGTCCAGGGCTTGGTTCACCACAGCCTGGCCCCTATTATTTGCTTTTTTTAATTACAAAAAGTGGGCAAAGTACATAGGTTTGTTTCTTTTTTTTTTTTTTTTTTAAATCAGTGTAGATATAAAATTTTGCAGAAGGCAGTAGTGTGATTTTTTTGGGTTTTGGGGTTTTTTTGTCTGAGGCACACTGCATGTGAAAGAAAAGGCAGGAGCAGGGGAAAAGATCAGTCTAATTTGCCACTAGGCAGCTGAGTTACAGTGTGCTGTCGTGATGGTTCTGTCTGAAACAGTTTAATAACACAATAAAAGGTGTTTTTGTTCTAAATGTCTGTTGGTGATAAGGAGATCATTTCTCTCAAGTTAAAAAATTTTAGTTAAAACTGCATAGAGTGATGTAAAAATGGTGTTTTACTCATAATCATTGTCAGCTGTAAGTCAAGGAGAGAAATTTAGCTGGTTAAGATGGGATGGAATTTTTCTTTTGAATCTCCAAATTCATTACAGAAAAATTGAACTGAGACCTTTGGTGGAGGCTGATATGATGCAATAAGGAATTGCAGTAAAATTAAGAAAAGTCCAGCTTTCACTGAGCATCCTCCACATGGGAGATGCTTTTTATTGGCTCTTTCCTTTGGGAATGTGCTCATTACAGTAACCATCAAAATAGGAATCCTTCATCTGGAGGCACCGCTTATGTTTGCTATCTGGCTGTTTGGGGAATGAGATCTTTAATTAGTTCCGGATATAAAATATTACACAGAATTTCCCTCCAACTCTTCCTTTGTTGCTGGGGTCAGTAAGTGCAGCTTTGTTGTAATTGTGGTTGTAATGGTGTTGTCCTTGTCTAATCATAACACTCTTTTTCCCCCTATAAACTGTCAGGACATCTTTTTCTATTCTGTAAATAGCACAAGAAATTGTATACCGAAGTTGATAATAAATATGTCCACTGAAAACAGTGATCTGGTTGGCACATATATGATGATATGACCATTGGAGAAGTTTTATAGCTGTCATTATAGGAGACTTTTAAAACTGGAGGGTGAGATCTGGATTTTTTTCAGAGGCATGAGAGATCCAGCATTGCTGTGAATGGTGGTGTGATTTCATGCAACATTTGCTTAGAGGTTATTGCTGTGGTCTTAATGGAAACTGAGGTAAATAGACTTCTCAGGACTGGTACATGTTACGCCTCTGTGAGCGTAGTAAGTGCAGATGAAAGCGAATCGAAGTCATTGCTTCTTGTAGCCTGACAGAGCTTAAAATAGAAAGGATAGGGAGTTAAGAATATACTGTACCTTGTTTAACCCAGATGCTATATAAATCTAGTTTATATTTTAAAACAGAAGATATGAAAGGATGCTCTTTCTCTCTGAGAGATTCTGGTAACCCTCTTCCCAAACTGCAAGCACACACAAGCCTCAGAGGATCAGCTGGGGAGGATGCAGTGGGGAGGGCACAGCTCTTCCTCATGGCCAAGGAGCAGCGACCACTGGTGCTTTGGGATAGAAATCCTTTTTTTTAGCTCTTTCATGTGAGACCCACAATGGACAACCGTTATTCTTCCCTCTCTTGACTTGCTCCTCCTTCAATCCCTAGTGACCTTTATTCACTGTTGTTCGTGCCACCTCACTTAACCCTATTTTCTTTCTTGGCATCCCTTCAACTTTAAGTTCTGCCTTTGTGTCCCTGCACAGGGAAAACCCCACAATTCTCCAAGCATATCTGTGGCTGCCAGGCGCCCCTTTGCGTTTTCTCTCCACTCAAGGTTCTTATTCCTCCTCTGTATCCTGGCTGCCTTCATCTTCCCACTGCCAACTCTCTCTTTCAGAGTTTTTGCCCTCTCTACTCTGCTGAGATTGCAGTTGACTAAACCCACAAATTATCACCTCCTGGCCAAATCCCAAAGCGTCATGCCTGTCCTTGGCCTTGACTTGTTTTCATATTCACTGCAGTTGACCCCTCTATCCCCTTCAATTCGCTCTTTTCTCTATAGCTCTTGGCAGCTGCAATTACTTCGAAGAATGGCTGGTGTCTCTTATCTCTGAAGTGAGTTGTTCAGCGCCTGCCTTGGCAGCTGCATCTTCTTCATATCCCCGTCATTTTAGCATTTAGCAAAGCTGCAGCCTCAGTTGCTTTCCTTCTCTCTTCCTGGTCCTGATCGCTTAGAAATTTCAGATTTTTTATTGTACCAGCTTCCCCTTCCATGCTGGCTGATCAGAAATAATACCCTTTAATATTGAAATTTCCATTCCGGTTGGAATGAAAATTGGTGTCTATTCCCAGACACCCCCTGCTAGTTCATTTGCAAGTTGCTGCAATCAGCTTGTATATTATCCCTTCATGAAATTCCTATTTGTTTCAACATGGGGGTGTGGGGGAGGAAAACAAACCTGACTCTTTCTCTTTGACTGAGAATAAATAGGTCATTAAGTGTTACTGTAGGATTTTTCTTCTGCAACACTTCCAGATGCCTTTGTGTATCTCCACCCTTAGTGCCGGATTGGCCCAATGTTCTCTGGAGTCAATGTAGAATGTCTTTTTTCCTTTCACTTGGTTTGTGATTACCTCTTTCATGCTTAAAAATCAGTTACAAGGCATGGAGGTGAAGTTATATTCTAGAGGGTTTATTCAGGTTAAACACAGCCTCTGCTTGCAAAGTCTTACAGTAGAAAATTAGGAAAAAAAGATAAGTTCCAAGCAAGATGGACAAGTTTGTGCAAGATAGAAGGCAAGAATAAAAATTGCTAATGAGATTTATTATAGTATTGAGGTGGGGCTCTTCAAGAAATGTCATCACACACGTGTAGGTTACACTCACTGATAGGGTTAAATCGTGTACATGAAATGTTGCTGGTGTAAAAAGTGGTGTAAAAGATGACAGAACTGAGTCCATGAACTGTGTCCCTGCTTTGTTTTCAGGAGCCCACGGTTTCAGCTAGTGAGACCATCTGAAGTTCTCCTTAAATACTTGATTTTGCTAAGGGCTCACCTCCATGGTATTACTTACAGGCTTCTAACAATGCTTAGAATCTAATCATTTTAGTGCTGCAGTAACAATGCATATTGTAGAGATTGTTGGATAATAATGACAATAAAAAACTAATTTCAGCATTGTATTCAGTTTATGAATGGCTGTAACGTAGTAGCTTAATATTGCTTCTCTGCGGGAAACCATGTAAATGCCTGATTATGTATACCTATTAAAAACCCCCGGAATTATTTATAGCAGAAATAAAAACAAAGCATCTGTTTGTCACTGGGGAAAACACTCCCTACATTGTGCTATAATAGGCCATGCATGTATTGAGATTTCTGCAGTCCCCAGTCCTTTAATCACCTGAGTTAATAGCCTGCACCATTAGACTTCGTGAACTTGAGGGAGGCTTCCCCTCCACAGAGCAGTGCTGTGCGGTGAGGCGTGTTTGCCCACTTTTGTAAAACTTGATCCAACTTTGCCCATTGAGCAGCTGAACATGTGTTGTAGTAAATTTGCACAGTCAATCAGTTAAACTGAAGATGCACTGGTTAATAATGTGGGAATTTTATACGGTTCTTATGTTCAGCCAGGATGTCAGTGCCAAAGTTAGTAATGTGTGTGCATGTTTGTTTTGCCTTTTTTAGGCTTGTTTTGTCTGCCTGTTGTAAGAATTAGCAGATGTTTCATTTGATTCATGATGCTGGATGTCACGTCCTGTAGCTGGTGTTTTAATTAGGTGGCACCAGATGCTTGTTTGGTAGTGAGTGAGTAGAGGCACGCTCATGCTGGGAATGCCAATGTCATTGCAGTGCCATTGCTGCTTCCCCTCTCGTTTTGTCCTCAAAGTGGTGCCTTCTGCAGCAAACATCCGCAGTCTCTCCTCGTTCTCAGCCTCTGCTTTACTTCCAGGTTGTGCCTTCAAGTCTCTGGAAAGGACTATTCCTTCAGACCTTGGTTTGTATGCCCCAGTGCATTGCTTAAAACCTACTAACCAACCAAAGCAATGCTTTTGTGTCTTCCCAGGATCTTCTCTGGCAGCATTTGGGATCAGAAACCTTGATAGCAGAGTTCCTCTTGGCATTACAAACTGAGATTAAGGGAAAGTCTGTGCTGCCTTCCAGTTGCATGGTCACAGTTCCAGTTAACAGAGATCCTTTCAGCCGGCTTGTTCCTGTAACAGCAGCTATCCGGACATAAGCTTTTGAGAGTCACTTTGGGCATCCAGGCAGTGGGTGACAGAGTCTTGAGGTGGGTTTCATTGTGGCCGTCAGACATCCAGATACAAGGAGACAGCAGAAGTAATTCCAGCATACTGTGCAGCTTACAAATGGCTGTAATATAAAGTTTAATATTCTGCTCAGTTGGGAGCTGTGTAGATACCTGATTGTTGTTCTGTGTGTAAGTGGCACCTGTACATAGCAAAATACTCCTGCATTCTGTTTTGAAAGACTGCTGCAAAACAGAGAAGAGCAGGTTTGCCTGTGACCTTCTTTCAAAAAGTAAGAGCAGCCCATATTTCTTGTCCCTGACTGCCTCTAGACATTCCATGAAATGCTTCAACCTCATTAGACACCTTTTTCAACTTTGGACTGACCCTGGGAGTGTCTGGGGAGATGCCTGGCACTCATTCATGCAGCATCATGGGTGTGCTGCTGCTGGGCAGCCTTTGGGCACAGCCAGCCCTGTGCTGTCCAGTTAGCCTGCTCCAGACCTGACTGGCACCACTGTCAGTCTGTCAGTACCAAGCCTTGACCTGGAGTTAAAGACACCTGGGTTTGTCAGCACCATTTGCAATTGGCGCCTCTGGAGTATGAAATAGGAGTGTGCTCTGCTCAGGCATTTTGGCTATGGAGCTTTCCAGCCTTGTCCCTGGTATGATGGGTTTGAATGACAAATTTTCCTCTTGTTCACCTTGAGGATCCCAGTGAATTTGTGTTTTACTTAGTATCACTGGTGCAAACATTTAATCGTTTAGAATAAGTATGAAGTGATTCATCTATTTATTTTGAGAGGTTGAATGCGTGACCACAGTATGCTTTCTTACATTTTACAATTTAATAGTAGCCTGGGGTGCTGTATTAATTTTACTTTACTGCTCCAAGAGGCTAAAATATGGCTGTTTGGTTCTCTCCTGCTTTAGTTTAGCAATGCTCTGTGAGATTATGATGACTGCTTGCTAGCTGGAGCTTTACTCTTTCCCTTCTATTGTATTTCTGACTGATGCTGGGCTTACCCCTCCGTTAAATAGGTGCAGAAGCGCCTGGTTGCTGATAGTTTATTAATGTTTGTCAAGAGCTCCTGAAGTGATGTTGTATGAAGTCTAACTATTTTCTAAAGAATGCCATCCTTTAAAAATTCCTGTACACTGGGTCTTGAGGGAGAGAGTTCTACTGCAAACCATCACATTTAAAGCTGTTTGAAAGTAAAAAATGGCTGACTGCTGAAAGCTGCCTTATATGTTTTCTTCCCACTGGCCCTGTCACCCCGTACCCTCCCAGGATCAAGACAAATATAATTCCATCCTGTAGCGGTAAAAGCAAATAAACCCAAAGATATTATTATTTGTTATTGGGGTTTTGGTCCTCACCACTGTATGTTTATAGGTAAACTCAAGTTTAATGGAACAGACTTACTTGTTCAAGAATCAAGTTTTGAGCTGCGCTTTCCCAAGTAAGCTTTCCTGAAGAAGCCAGTAGCTGTCAAGCGTGCTGTCAGAGAGCTTTAGTGCTCAGCGCTGGACAAGTGGACATGTTACATCTCATTTAAGAATGGAAGATAAATGGATGACAGTAAATGGAGGTCATGGGTTAGAAGCATTTAATGGAAGAAATGGAAATGAAAATTGGAAAACAATCTAAGGGATCTTGAGAAGATAGGAGTGAAGGAAACTCAATTAGAGGGAGCCATGCTTCCGCTCTTGGATCAGGGATAATTTCCTGGGTTTTGTTTGGTAGGGTTTATTGCTTTCACAGTCAGCAAAGTTGCATTATAAATAAATAATTGCATTCCATTTTATGATTTGCTCATACTGATGCACTTCAAACAGTGAAAATATAATCTCCATTTCAAAATTGTGTATAAATAGACAAATAGACTTTCCGTAAGTGCAGCCTATCAATTAGCCTTAGGCAAAGCCCACACTGGTACTACAGAGTGTTTAATAACTTAAAGCATAAAATACAAGTATATTTTTAAAAGCTGAACTATTCACAAATGCAGATTCAAATGCTAACTGTTTATGAAAGCTTACAATGATATATTTAACTGCATACAGTGATAGATTTGCAAGGCAATTCATGCAGAGAAAGCATACTTCGCATTTATGTCTGGCCATTTACAGAAAATAAAATAAATGACCTTTCCTTTCCCCCTCTTTTTTTTGAAATATATGTGTCTGTTAGTGTATATGTGCACATGTTTTTGTACATATCATACCTGTCTGTACTTATATGCAACATTTCATCATGATGATTAAGTGTGATAAAGTGATAGGAGTTGCTGCGGTGCATAATGAGCACGTAAGTGTTGTGTCCACAGCAAAGCCCTTATTTTCTACATCTTATTTCATTAGGGCTCATGCTTGTGGTTTCCCTCAAGGGATCACGCAGCGTATATTGGTACTGCAACATTTCATTATTTACTTTATCAGGACGCTCACTTTCCCTGCCTCTTCAGGGAGCTGAGTTCTTCTCATCATAAAACACTTTAAAATTGAGCTGCTGCAGTTTATGTGCATGTACATATACACCATCTGGGGAAGGCAGTGCTTAACTCTTACAGATTGCATGTGAGCCTTGCCCTGAATAGCAAGGGAACATCTGGGTGGATGCTGAAGTCTCGGCACCCCTTTAGTGCCAGGCTGCCCTCTTGGCTTCCCAGTGATGAGAGTAGAGCCATATCATCTCCTGGAACCGTAAACAGGTAAAGCTGGTAGAAAGTGCCATGACTTTGGAAGACCCTAGTGGGATAAGGGCTGACCTTTATGTCTTACATGAAAGGTTATACTTTGGAGTGCAGCAGCCAGGGCACATTTATTTGCTTCTCTCTCTTCAGAGCCAAAAGGAAGCACCCACAGAGTCACTGGCACTGTTCCCAGTCATCACGATAGAGTTGTCTGAGTCAAGGCTTTTATTGTACTGCTCTTATTTGCCACAATCCCTTGTGTATCTCAGCTCTCTTCTCCCTTGTCTTCCCTTGTCCGAAAAAGAATATCCTACCTGTGGAAGATTTTTGAAGATAAATATAAGACTAGTGCTTCCCCAAGTTTAAAAAAGTGGTGCTTTCCACTAGTGTACTCTGGCATATTGCCCTTTACTCTTTGAACCTTGGATTTATTATCACACAGAGTATGGAGAGTGAAACAGAACAAGTATGATCTGCTTGTGCAGGGTCTGCGCTAGGTTTGACGTTATAACCTCAGCTTCATTTCCTGTATGAAAGGTAGAAAATTAAACTTCTGACTATCTCAATGATCATGTGCAGCTTTTCCTGGGAGGTTGCTGAAGGGGATTTGGAAAAAATCCAACATGGAAATGAATCCTAGTTATTTCACTTTTTGCAATCAGGGCTGTAGGTGAAATGCCTTCCATGCAAAGCTTGTAGTTGTCTCTGAGACTTTACTATTAGAAAGATGCTTAGAAGCATCTGGGGTTGCACTTGGCAATTTTTGTGGATATTTTTTCCATACTAAGGAGAGTCAGCTTAACTGCGAGAAGTCTTTGAAGACTGATGAGATCCACAGGGGTTGTGGCCCTACTTGGTTAAATTCAGAAGGACAGTGTGAGTAAAGACATGATACCAGTGTGGTTTCCCTGCAGAGGTTCAGCGTCTATGCAGAAGGTGTCTCATGAGGACTGCTTTGTGGAGGTTAATTCCCCATTAGTGAAATAGGTCTGGGGTGTTAGAACTATTCTTGTTCTTAGAAGTGCTACCAGAGACAGTCTTGTGTATGTTCAACAAGGGAAACAGAACTCCTGTCCTTTCTGGAGCAAACACAAGAAATGTTCCTAATCTTCTCAATGTCGTCGGGTGATCTGAAAAAAATTTTGGCTTCCAGGCAACCCTCTTGAATTATTTTCTGCTGCAATCACTGAAACTTCTGCCCAGGGCAGAAGCAGCAGCTTGAGGTGTTTTTAAACCCTCTGGATAAGAAGGATGAAAGGTGGTGAGTCTCTTCCTCAGCCTCTCTAGAGAAGAGAGAATAGAGTACACCTCAAAGCATACTTAAGGAAAATTGAAGTGCTTTGCTTCCAGGCAATTCAAAGCAGTAGTACTAATCCAAAACAAGTCACCTTTTTTTTTTACATGCTTACTATGGAGTACCTTGGCCCCTGGTACCCAAAACGAATGTGATACAGAGGAAAAACTTGCCTTTTGTGGACCTGAGGAAAGTTTCTGCAAATGGGTCTAGATAAAACTGCAGGTATCAGTGCATCCAGTCTGCATTTGCAGTGAAACACAAAGTGTCTTCTTTGAAAAACAGGAATGTTCTGCTACAATATTGTTGAAGTATATACTGCTCTTACCACTGGAAATTTTGCTCAGAGAAACAAAGGAACAATTGGTTGTTCTTACAAAGGCACAAAGCTGGCTGTCTGAGAGCATCTTCTAATCTGAGACGGGACTGTTTACTGTCTGCTACCCCTGCAGTGCATCCTGCCTTGTGCTGTGCCTGGGCAGGAGCAGTGGCCATTGCTCCAGGCTCTCTGGTGTCACATCCATGACATGTGCTGCTTCTAATGCACATCTCTAGAATGGGCTCTTCCATTCCTTGCATGCCCTCGTACGTGAAGCAAGAAGATACCAGGAGCTTCTTTTCTCCATTAGATGTGTTTTCTCCCCACTGTGGGGTTGGCAGTGAAGTTCTTGGGAACATAAAATGACCATGGGAGAGGAGCTGGGCATATTGTGGGCACTGCAGCAGCCCAGCATCACCTAGTGAACCCAAGCTCCTTGGAGAAAACATCTGGACAGTGTTCACAGACCTGTAGTGCTTAAAACCAGAAAAAAAATAGATAATTTGATCTCATCCCTTTTATATGTCTGTCTATTATATATCACTTTTATACCTCTTTACTAAATGATTCTTCTCTAACTAAAGCATAAGCATACATTTGCCATGAAATGTTTCTCCCTCAACAGTTTGTAGCTCTCATTTGCAGATGTCTGAGATTATTCCAGGAATTAATCATCCGCTTAAAAAAAAATAGTAAAGAGTATCAAGCTGATTGCTAATTTTATTTTTCCTGGCTTCAGTTTCCAATCATTAGATGTTGCTAAACCTTACTTTGTTAGATTAAAGAGCCCTTTGCTTCCCAATAATATTTCCCCATGAACCTTACATGGATTTTTCTAATAAAGTTCCCTCTTCATCTTCTGTTTAATAAGCTTAGCAGATTGAAATCTTAAACTCGCTTACCGTAAATGGTTGTCTCGGCTCCTCAGACTAGTTTTGGAGCCTTTTTTCATTGATCTTCTCCAATTTTTTGGCATGCTTTGTAAAACAGACTCTAGAGTCCTGCACGGTACGTCCAAGACGAGGAAATATAGAGGGGTTAAATGGTGCTCCTGTGCTGGCTTTGTGCATCACACTCCCCTTTTCTGCAGTGTTCACGTTCAGGGGCAGAGTGGCTATTAACCCATTTCAGAGGTACTCTTTCTCTCCTTTTTAACTGTTCCTCTAGGTTAATGTTTGGATAGAGAGATAAAGGCACATTCCAGGGTAATGTTACTACTTTTTTTTTCATAGGGTTGCTCATTTGCTGTGGGCCAAAAGAAACAAGCAAGAAGGACAGATCAGGGGAGTGAGTGGGAAGATGACTCTTTTTCCAGTAAAATATACATACTCTGTTTTCAGTATAATGTGTATAACTGAAAAGGGAAAGACATTTCCTAGCTGGAGTATTCCCAGTACTCCCTTGTCTGCTCTGGCCAACCATTCTGGGCCATCACTGCTCAGTGTGCAGGATCACTTGTTCTCCAGGGCAGCCTCCTCCAGCAACCAGGCTCCCCTGCAGAGCTGCCTCTGCTTCCCTCCACCTCCCTCAACACTGGCACAAAACACCTGAAGCAGATTGGCACAGATTTTGCAGAAGGGCTTCCAAAGCAATGTCTTGTACTGGAGGGAGTACAAAAGATGCATATCTTTGTGTAAAGGAAGAGGACCCCGCACAGAAGTCCCTTGCCAGGACTTTTATCAGAATCCTTTTGAGCATCCTTTGCCTTTTTTCTCCATCTTTTCTTTCTACTTCAGCTTTGCTGCACTTATGATCCTATTTCTAAAATAACTGGGAGCAAACCCTTCTTTTTAAAATAGCTTCCCAGTCCTCCAGGCAGAGGACACATGGGTCGGACTTTGATCTCTTTATTAATCTACTAAAGAGGATGTGTGAAAAATCTGGGTTACTCTGGTCATTAGCCAGACCCTTTGAGAAAAAAAATGCCTCTATTCAAACAGTTTATTATTGAGCTTTCATCCATGGTGCTAGCAACGTGAGGATTTCTGCTGGTACCAGACCCACATTTGGTTTGGTTGGAAAGGCTGTGTAGGTGGGCACAAGGCACGCAAGGGTTTTGAGTTTTGAAATCCCAGCAGTGCTCAGAAAGTAAGGCAGAACTTGTCACTTGCTGTAGGGACAAACAGATCCAGAGGGAAAAATGCATACAGAGAGGTTATAATAATGAAGAAAGTTCCCAGTTTGTAATTCAGGTGTGGCTAGAAATGCAGTACCCACAAGTGCTTTAAAAACAAAGGAAAAAAACCAAAACATAGTAGAGTGAAATTATACCATCAGCTGTTGTTCTTCTGAGTTACATTAAGAGTATGTTCCCGCAGTAGATCTTCCCGCAAGGTTTTGTGAAAGTTTGAGGTATCTGAATTTTACATGACACCTGCCACAGTCACAAAATTGCACTTTTCATTTGTTATTCTTGCCTCTTTGGCTGAAAGGTTGAGCCTGTGCATATCCAGGGAATAGTACAAAGTTCATTCAGTACATAGGCATCGCATTTTGCTGTGCCTCTGAGACCAAAGAGAAAAGGTGGATCTACCACCCCTAAAGGGATGCCAATGGCAGCCCATATTCCTGAAAGTTGAACAATATGGCTCAAGCCATGCTCAAGCCCTTTTGTCAGAGCAGCATCACGGTTGCCCCTGTTGTCCTCAAGCACTTGGAGCAAGCAGGGAACAGAATGTGGCAGCAGTTTAGTCATCCGTGGGGCTTCATGACTCCTCTCAGCCTGGTTTTACTGCTGAGTTTTATTGCATTGGCTGGCAGTGATGGAGTGTGTTAAGCTTTCACAGAGATTATTTATAAATTAGAGGTTTCTTTCCTGTATTTGTGCTTTTGAAGGCAATTTGTTTCCTCCAGAGTTATCTATTCTGTATTTTTTGTTTATCCATATAAGATTTTTTTTTCCCCCAAGCAAAAGATATTAAAGCAAGATGAATATGGATATTTCTTTAAATAAGTAAAGGGAGGTGATGGAAGATACAAAAATGGTAATAAAGCCTAGTCAGGTAAAAAAGCTGGCACATCTTATTTAATTCATAAGTGGAAGAAGATAGAGAATTTATTTGACTAAGCCTCTGGTTCAGTGTCTTGATGATACGTTTGGAAAATTGCTCTGAAATTGATGTGTAAGTGACCTTGAAGATGTCGTATTTAAGTGATAGCTCATTTTGATGTGAAGTTGTAAGCCTTCCCCCCGGCCTCAAATAAAGCAAGCAAAGAAAACCAGCATTGAATTTAAGTAATTTCAAGGTAAAGAGAGAAGAATGTCTCCTCAAAACTCAAAATATAAATAGCCTGGAAGGTCAAGCACCCACTCTGAGATGTGCCTCTGTGTCAGTGCCATTAAGATGGTGCTTCACTGGGAAGTTTGCCCTTGTGGCAGCAGTCCCCCAAACCTGGTGTCAGCCTGTCAGCCTTGGGACACCTGGGGAGATGTAATCTGACTCCAGAGAAAACTCAGTCCTTGTGGTGGGTGGCATTGCAACATTCACCCCGGAATCACATCATTCCTATATATAAATATATAATATCAATACTAATGCATTCATAAATATTAATGTATTCATATATGATTGTAAAAATTAAAATAAATTTTTAAATAATTATTTTAGTTTGAGAGGGTAGTGGCCAGACCTGAACTTGACTATTGCCTTTAGTTTGTTGAACTTCCTCTCTATCTGTAGTAAATGAAGTTACTTTTACGTTTTTCAGCCTGAGGTGGGGTTGGCCAGGATTTCTGCTCAGGCAGGACACCCTCCCCAGGTGTTGAGGTCATGCCACTGTAAGCTGTGCTAATGGGCTGAACCTGATTTAATGGCCCTGACAGAATACAACTGCAGCTGCACTTTGCATTTAAGTCACACAAGTATCCCTGGCTTTGGCTGGGCTGTTGGCTGGCCCAGCACCAACAGAGGTCAGGGGAATCACAGAATCATTAAGGCTGGAAAAGACCATCAGCTCCAACCATTAGAAGTTGGAGTTCCCATATGTACCTGAGCTGGATTTCAAACCAACTGGCCATGTTTGATCTAAACCATTACCTGGTGGTGGTTTCCTCTCTGAGCAGGAGTGGTTTACAGCCCCTCTGTGCACTGATGCTCTACTGGCAGCAGCAGCAGCAGTGCTCTCTCCTTTGGGAAGAGCCAGCAACTTGAACTTGCCCCTGGAACACATGATGGCATGTCCATCCAGAGTTGTAAACCTGTACGTTCTCTACCTAATTATCTGTTGCAGGCAGATATATTACATTTATTAACATGATCAGTGTCCTTGCCACAATTCTGGCTGGTTGTGATGGTCATCATCTTGTGTGTAATATCATTGTAAAAGGTTTATTTGCAGACTAGTTTGCTGTTGTTGGAAATAGCATTGCTGAGGATTGGCATTCTAACTGCTCTGGGAACTCAGATATGATATTCACTGCAGAAACTGCACTTCCAGGTAACAGAAAATTTGTACATCCAAAACATCAGTAAAAAAGAGAAAATTAGAAGTTAAACCCTAGACAGGAATGTAACCTGTCTTTCACTGCCTAACAAAAGAGGTTTGTTATATATGTTTTGTATTTGAACCAGACATAAGAATATTAGGAAGTTGTAGGTATGTATAACCTCACCAAGTTAATATTGCTTTTGGACTCGTTCCTGGGCATGATCTAATCTCCATTTAAGTCAGTGGAGATTCTTCTTCTTGCTTCGACAGGACTTGAGTTTGTGTTTTAATATGCAGTAAAGCCTACAAAATTTGTGCAATAAGATAAAAACAGGAGGGCACACTTTGCACAGTGGGGGGCCTTAAATGAAGGCATTGAAATAGCATTTAATCACCAGAGTAAGGAGGCAGATTTTCAAAGCTGTCAGCTGTGAATGATGTGGGGGTATGAGCGATAGGTCTCCTTCATGCTCGGGTTGAGTTTGTGGCTGATGTGGTACCACTGCCCTCATTGAGAACTGGCCCTGGTTATTTATGGCTTGAGAAGACTTTAAAAAGGGGGGAATGTAATTGTGGTTCATTCTGATTCCCCCTGGCTTTGGTGGCCCCAGTGTGCTGAACCAGTCTGGCATCGGTGCTGAGGTTCACGTCTTCATTACACTAAAACTGTTTAATCCCTTGGATTATATTTACAGTTTACCCTTTAATGGAAATAGTGAATGAAATATCTCCCAAAAGATGTATGCACTCTGCTTTTATGCACACAGAACTGTTCTGTGTGAAGGACCTAAATTAAAAAAAAAAAAATAGATTAGGTATAATGTTAGTTTTCTTGAAATCATAAATATTCTTTCTTAATTGAGTGTGAAATTCCTGTCTACAAATCATGACATTTTGGTTGATTTTACATTCACTGGCTTGATTAATAATGGGCTTGCAATATTTTTTAAACTTTTCCTTCCTATAATAGCTTTCCACTAAGTGTCCTTCAAAACTCATATCTCTGCTCAGTGCAAGGAATCTGAATTAGCACTGACATTTGCATTCACACTCACAAATCTTTCCATGGCTCCCCTGTGCACTGATGTGTGGGGGCAGGATGCAGCCAGATCTTAGGGGTAGGAGCGTGGGTAGGCAGATGTAAAGCTTCCATCTTGGTGCAGCCAGATGAGGTAAGTTCTTTCTTCCCCCTCTGTATTTCAGACAGAAAAAAAAATTAAAAGTCATTATTCAACTGTTTTCTTCTCAAGCTACTTTTATTTATTACTTTTTCCCAGCAAGGCAATGTAAACGAGGACCTTTGGCTGACAGCTCGGTGACAACCAAGGTGTTGTGTTTACTGCCAGGAGACTCAGAGAGGCTTTGATAAAGGATCATGAATAATTAGTAGGATTTTGGAATCAGTGATTTTTCTGTTTCTTTCTTTGAGGGATGGAACAGCCCTGAGTATTTCACTGTTAGTTGGCATTCCTGAAGGCCTCATTTCTGTCATTTTAACTTGGGGAGAAACCAACTTCTGCTTAGTAGCTGGTTTGCACTGAGCCCCTTTGTTTGGAAGCTGGAGGAGGAAGAGGCAGATGGGGGCTCTGGAAATGTGTTTTTTCTAGCATTCCATGGCAGAAGCCGGCATGGCCCTTGGACATATTGAATGAGTTTGCTGATGTCCTGGGGTCTGGAGTCAGGAAGGTGCATGCATTACCCTTAGTTCTTCAGTCACCCTGAAGGTTATATATATTTATAGTGACTTTAACCACTAAACCTTGCATTTGCACTGGCAAGGAACTGGCTTTGGGTGGGAATGAGCATGTTACGTCTGGCAGCTGGGAGTACCGGAAGTGTGTTACTGTAGTGTCACCTCCATCCTGTGCTGCAGCTTGTGATGAGGGCATGTCCTGCTTTTCCTGCCTCCCACTCCTCCTGCCCACCTCTATGGCCACTCGTGGGTCAGGCTCTGGAAATAGGAGGGCCATTCACCTTATCTAACCTTTCCAGATTTCCCAGTCTGAGATGCACATTTGTGCAATTAGCTCATACTCCTGAAAAAGGTTGAGGAGAATAAGCATCACCTTTTATCACTGAGGCTCTTCTCAGTTGATAACTGAGCTGATGCAATGTGTCCCCCTGCAAAATCACTGCAGTATTTTGAAAAGGAGAGAACTAAGTATTTTTCTGTAGTATTTCTGTGATAGTTTTTGGAAGAGTAGCAGATACTTCCTAATCAGGATTCTTACCCTGTATCTTGTTCATCGTTTGCTGTGAGTATGGCTACTTCTACTGGCAACTTTTATAA
This sequence comes from Pomatostomus ruficeps, assembly GCA_013400735.1. NCBI lineage: Eukaryota > Metazoa > Chordata > Aves > Passeriformes > Timaliidae > Pomatostomus > Pomatostomus ruficeps. Next base: position 99,375 of record VYZT01060764.1, on the reverse strand, counting down.
CATGGGCTACTGAGTCACTCAGCAAAATCACATGCTACATTAGTGTTTGCAGCTAAGCCAATTACTTGGGTAGAAGAATAGGTTGTATTGTCTTGTCTAGGTACCAAGGTGCCAAATGATGGAAGGTTCTGGCCTGTCTCTAATAAGCAGTTGCTCCTGCCAGATATCCTCCTTGCTGAATATTTGCACTCTCCTTTTTCTGCCATTGACTTCAAGCCATCAGACCTCAGTTTGCTTTTCTCAGCTAGATTAAAGAGCTTTGTTACTCTCTTATGACTTTTCTGTGCACAGCTTCTTACAGACCACCAAGCTGTCTTTTAATCTTGCCTTGAAAAAACTAAACAGAATTGAACTCCTTTCAGTGTTTGTGCTATTGAGGGTATTCATGAAGGATGATCTGACTTTTAGGAGGAACATATGTGTGTAGCAGATATCCATGGCGATGGGCACCTATGTAAACAGCCAGGCTGACAGCTCCTGTAAACATTCTCTTAAAGAAGCTGTGGCAGGTCCATCCATCACACTGCCTATATACACAGTGCTGTCAAATATGTAAAGTAAACAAACAGGGGGCAAAAAATAGGTGATGAAAGAAATAATGCTTTTCTCTAATCCCTTTTAGTTTTAAGAGCTTCTCAGGTTTCTCATCATGATAGTAAATACATGACTTTCAGATAGTTTTTGAGTGGACCACCTCATTTTAAGTGGTCTGGTGACAGATGTACAGCAAGTCAGCGGGAGAGGAAAGAGGGAAATCCAGTTTGCCGATTCTTCATACACTTTAATAGGCACTAGTTTCTTACTCCTTTTTTTTTTCTTTTTTTAAACCTTTGTCCTTCATAATGCAGTGTCTCTGTGTCCAATTACAGGAGCCATACAGCAAACATTATCCCATTATTTTCTCAGGAAAAGAGGGAAAACAAGCCTTAAAGAGAAACATGCACACAACCTTCGCATTGCCGAGCCCAAGGGCTGCACTTAATTTACATATAAATGTGCTGAGGATTTTAATCAGCATCTAATGCACTCTGTTGTTATTTTTCACTTATGGTGTTGGTAATGCATGTGGTATTTGGCAGATTCCATGGGGCATATGTACTTGGAGGAATGCAGTGGCAAGCATATCAGTGGCACTGCTTTTTGGATTGTTGGCTAGCTTTTTTTCTGAGACTGCCCTGGGCCTCAGGTAGTGTTGGCTTCAGGTCTTCAGGGATACTGCAAAATCCAGCTGGTGACATAAAGGGCTGGCTCACAGGCTGTGTGGTTGGATTTCAGCCGTCTCATGTAAAAAAGCAGTAATGTCTCCATGGTATAGCATCCCCGTGGATGAGAACATCTGTTTTATCTGTCTTGTTCAGAAACGTGTCTGCAAAATCCTGGAACATTTTGGTTTTTAGTCCCTTTGAAATTTTCATGATTTCTGCTGGTGTTTCTTCTTACTCCTTGATTTGTTTAGTTCAGGCATCATTACTTTGTTCACATTTCTCTTCTAATTAGCAAGCAGCTGAAAAGAGCGCACCACAAAATCTGTCCAAAAAAACCCCTCAGAGCTGCTCCCAAAGACTTCTCCTCCCTTTCACTCTTCTGCTGCTGAAAACCAAATTCTGTCTTCCTGTAGTATCTGTTAATATCTATAAGCTTTGAAGTCAGTGATGTGTTTTCGGAATTTATTGTGATTTTAGCCAAGGATATCCCCCTTCTTTCTCTCGGCAAAAGTGAGTGAGAGCCTATCTGTGGACTGCCCCAGGAAATATTTTGCAGCTTCTGATGCCAGCTCTGTCAGCCTCTTTGCATTCTTGCCATAGTGATGAAGATGCAGTGTTGATGACCAAGTGCCATCATTGGTCTCAAGGGTTAACACCGCATATGAAGATGGCATTTGACATCCCTTTGGAAGGATGTCAGCCATACCTTTGTGGAGAGATTCATTAAATATTTGGGCAGCTTGTGTATTCTTGTGGCTACTACCTTTATACCCACATATGGGTGTACAGCAAGGAGGCATATTGTGCAGAACATTCAAGAGCATGGTGGAAAGTGTTCCCAGAGTGATGGAAGGATTTCCATGTGGAAAACCGGAAAGCAAACAAAAGCCTTCTTATATATCAAGCGTCTGTATGGTGTTGACAGGTGAAACAACAAGGCTTATTGAGGAAAAGGAATGAATTGTATCTGGGACCTTTTAGTAAATCAAAAGTAAAAGTAAGAACCAGTGTAGCAGACCTTTGGCAGTAGCTAATGCTTGTTTAATGATCCTTTCCTTCTGAAATACAGAAATGAAAAGTAACTGTTGCCAGGAGTTATAAAATGAAGGAATGACTCAGAAGATAGATTTATTATCACCTCAATATCGGTGAAATGCAGCTTCATAAACATAAGTTAACCTGCTAAAACCTTCTGTGCTCTCACTGGTGGAGAACCCTACTTACTTCAAATTTTGTTTAAAGATCTAAAATAATTCTTCTTGTCTTCTGAATAAATCATCGTCTCTAGGACCACTAATATTCATCTTTTTTTCCTTGTTCTTTCCTATGTGGATTTATTTTATTTCTTTATTTCTGTGGGTTGTTATGGACTCTTCTTATCCCTGCAGCGTAATTTCTCTTCTGGACTGGGAAGCTTTTTTCATCACAGTTCACTGTATATTTCACCCATATAGAAACTTATTACATAGCACAGGCTGCTGCCAACAAGAATATTTAGAATACGCTCTGCCTTTGTCCTCCAGTGCTGCCCTGCTCACCTATGATGGTTGAATAATACATCTGAGTGAGAAGGACATGAATCTGAGGTTACTATGAAAAGACCTAAGCCTGTACATGACCAGAATCAATGCTCCTCCTTTCCACTTCCTCTCTTACATGGCTGATCAAATGTTAGGAGTATACTTGTCAGTTCAAACTAGCATTAAAAGACATTAAAAAAAATTCAAAACTTGGAAAAAATAATATAGTATTAAAAAAAAAGTATCCTGTAAGACAACAGCAAATACATCTGGCATCTCTGTGACTGCATGGTTGGCTTTTGGGCTACCTTGAAAACTTCTCTAAGACTTCAAGCTGTCATGGAAACAGTGCAGTTGGATCCTTAAAATAAACCCCAAAAGCGAAAAAGACAGGCATATCTTTCATTACTGCTGACCTTCGAGCACCTCTGTCCTCAAAAATTAACTGATAATTTTGTTCTAAATAGGATCAAACACATCTGAGACTAATTCGAGTTTCTTGTGTTCCTGTTTTGCCCTGCAATTTCTCCATCATTTTTCATCTACTGATGACATGATTTGATGGTTTGCAAACTGTCATTTTGAGTATTTATTAAGCTTGAGATCCACTGCATTAGTGCGTCTCTCAAGATTTAACAATGCTGTATTAGGAGAGGAAAATATTCTTGACATATGTGTCATAGAAGTGGTGAGGAAGTGCATTTGCTTATTTTGATGCTGATGGGACTTTGTGTGTGGTGCTAGTGTATTTGGTCCTCTGTGCACTCATGCTCAGTGAAGGTTTGGACTATGCCAACACAAGCAAGTCTTACAGTGGTAGAAGGAATTTCTGCTTTATCACGGAATCATAGAATGGTTTGGTTTAGAAGGGACCCGAAAGGTCGTCTGGTTCCAAGCAGATACAATCCAGGTGTTCATGTCAGGAGGAGGATGGATTTCTAACACACTTTAGGCAGAAATGAGGTGGGTGAAAGTCCTTCATGGCAGGACTGTTCAGGCATGGGTGTGGTACTTTGATCCCTCTCTGTGATTCTGTTACACAAACACACTGTTTCTTGTATTTCTTAGGACTAGGTAGGAAACCAAATGATGTTTTCTTACACCATTAGGTAAAGTGGCCAAGCCCTTCCCTCCTAAGAGGACATACTTGTTGTCTAACGGCTGCTGTGTGGGCTTTTGATGGCTTGTTATCCAGGATTTTGGCACTGTGCAATGAGCGAGCTCAATTTTAAATTTACCGTCTATTTTCTGAACTTGGATGGATTCATTTTAAATTGTCTCCTAGGTTTTCGTCTTTAGCAAAGGCACAGGCAGGAACTTGAAAAGAAAAGTCACTTTTTTTGTGCAATTCACTGTCAATGGTTGTATCTCTCCCTACCAAAGTTTATACAAGTTTGTATCACAAAGCAGAAAATGATGGTGTTTCTTCTGTTACTCTGCCAGCTGGAGGTCTAGCAAAGAAATATCTGTGGCATTAGGACATTTATGAAGAGCCATCTTTTTACCTTCTCTCCCACTCAATTTCTTGGGACAAAAGATGGAGATGTTGAGCTGAATTCACAAAACAATTCCTGAGCTCAGACTTCTGTTTTCGTTTGTTGGACAACTTGAATTTTTCTACAGGTGGAGCATTTGTTATACGCTGAACACATTTCTGTAGTACAGCCAAATGAAAATAGATGTGATGTTTTATTGGTCCTATGCCTGACAACCTCTGCTTGCTGTTTTTCTGCAGGAGTTATCTACACAGCAGATATTCTTGACCGGGAGACAACCAAATCCTACTGGTTGACGGTGTATGCGACTGATCACGGTGTTGTCCCACTTTACACTACCATCGAAGTCTACATTGAAGTGGAGGATGTGAATGACAATGCCCCTCTCACCTCTGAGCCTATCTATTACCCAGTCATCATGGAAAACTCCCCAAAGGATGTATCTGTCATTCAGATCCAAGCCCAGGACCCTGACTCCAGCACTAATGAAAAACTGATTTACCGGATTACAAGTGGAAATCCCCAGAACTTCTTTGTAATCAATCCCAAAACAGGTAACAAAACCCCATTGCCTCAGGGCAGTGGGAAAATGCAATTTACATATTTATCAGCTTTCTCCCTCCCCTTCAGGAGGCACTGGTGTTGCATTGCTTTCCAAACCTTTGTTTTCTGGTTGCTTATGTGACTAAAGCATCGTGTATGTGTCTGAAGCATTCTGCTTGACATCAGTACGCGAGCGTGCCGGCAGATGACGTGATGTAGATGTGCTGCTGCAACAGTCACTCTGCCCTGGGTCACTGAATCGCTGCTGGCTGTCCCCTCTTTCCTGCATCTACAGGGATGAGACTGTGCTGCACTGGGTCTGCAGAGCAGTGCTAAGAAGCAGATTCAAGCTGTTGCAGGTTACAGAGCAGTGTTTCGTTCTTTCTAAGCTGGTGTAGCACCACTGAAGTGAGTGGCATGACGGCTGTCCAGCACATGTAATAAGGCTCCACATTAAAGTAGGTGGATTTAATTCTACAGCTTGCTTTATACAAAAAGACAGTTTAGATGATCTAAAAGTCCCTCTGGCCTTTAAAAAAAATCCATGTGTTTGCATTGATTTGTAACAGCTGGGGATGTAGCCTGTGGGTACAGTGTGGTAGAGATGGTGGTTGTTTTAAGTTAAAATACTGGTGTTAGCTGGCAGTGGAGCATGGCACCTGTGCAGAGCAGCTCTGCACATGTCTGTAGTTTGCTGAATGAGGTTGATAAAGAAATTGCCCCAGGAGGTGTAGCCTGAGGTCGTGGATGCTCTGCTGGGTGCCTACTTGTGCTTGGTAGCAAGTGTTCCTCACTCCAGCATGTACCCAGCTTTGGTCACTCATTGGGCTTGTGGGGACCCTCCAGCATGACCTGGAGCTAGAGTGTCAAGGGGATCTTTCAGAGCAATATGCTGATCTTATGATGGTAGTTCAGAGAATTCACACAGTGCTCCTGCTGGTTGTCATACTCCTAGTTTTGTTCTGGGGTTTTGATATTTTTTTTTTTTAAAGTTTATTTATATATCTGCTGCAAATTTCTAAACGGCTAAAAAACTAGAAGGAATAGACGTGAGAGGGAACATTTTTAATGTCGTGTATGGAAATGAGAAAATAGGTTTCCAACATTTGGTTGGGCAATCCTATTGCAATGTGTGACTCAAGAAGGGGTCAGGATCTTCTCAGGCATAAGCCCAGGTGAAGAATTATAGAGAATGTATAATCACTGTGTTCAATCTGCTGAGCCCTAAGGCTCATATCTCACTTATTTTTAACACTTGGAATGGCCGAAGATGCTCTTCCATCTGCATCCCTTCTCCCCCTCCCCATCCCATAAATCCCATCTGGGCAAAGTAGCAGAGTTAGGACTCACAGTGTTTCGTGCTTGTGCTTCCCTTCCATCAGCTTCTCCCGCAGAGCAATCTGCTTGGCACAGCCCTGCTTATCTGCCAGGGTGAGCCTGTGACGGGGAGTGTAGCCGTGCATGCGGCAGCCCTGCAGCACCCTGGCCTGCTGGCACACCCTGTGGGTTGGCTCTTTGTCCCTCTGGAGAGCAGGCAGGGATACCTTTCCCGAACAGTGAGATCTTGTTCTCACAGTTAACACTGACAGTGGTTAATCTTCATTTGCACTGCGAAAATTGCTGTCTGAGAATTTAAACGCTTCAGGATGAGTAACTTTGCTGCTTGGGCAGCTCCCAAAGGGCCCCCCTTACGCTCGGTGAGCATCCTTACTGGTGACTGGCTGTGATTTGTCATAGAGAGGATAAATCATCCCCTTCCATCCAATTCAGTGCCAAATGCAGAGCAGTGAGAACTGGGCAAGGTGGCCTCTTTGAGTTTGTTTTGAAAACGATGAGGCTGACAGAGAGTGTGTGTGCAGAGATCCCTTGTCCCAAAGGGGAGCGCCAGACCTTGACATCAGAAGGCTTTCTCCTGATGGGATGCTGATGTCCGAGAAATAAAAGCATAATGGATTTTCCTAGAGAGTGCCCCTCGGGTGTCTGACAAGGCTCCTTTCAGCCTTCTCCCTGCAGTGCACTAGTTTCTCTGAGCCAGGAATTTACACTCCAGTTGTTTTGTACAGGAGACTTGTGCACACATAGAAGAGGTTCATAGCATGCCAGCCCCGTGTGCTTGCTGGGACTCAGCACAGCAGTAACTCACGTAGAGTGTTGCACAGCAGACCTAAACGCGACAGCATGCTGTATAATCAAGATGAAAAGGTTTAATGTGAACCCAAATATGCTGTGATTGCTGCATACGTGGGCTGAATGAGCATGCTCCTGCTGTCGGGGGAGCACAGTCATTTGAGAAAGGGGATCTTTTATTTTCTGTGTCACTTTGGAAGTTTAAACACTGCCAGCAAACTGACATCTCACTCCTGTGAGTAATCCATTGCTGAGAGGCAACACGAAGACAGCATCCTGCATTTTTTACTTCTTTTAGCGGAAAGCAGCAGAAGAGATGGGGAGTTTGCTGGAGCATAGGAATGTTCTTGGTTGTCTTTGGAGGTCAGCAGTGACCGTGTTTGCCTCCCTCTGGAGCTCATTTCAGCTGCCTTGTAGGTCAGACAGGTTTCTTGAGGCACATGGACCTGTACATGTCTGATCAAACAAGGACACAGGGAGTCCAGGTTTTGTTACTGGTTCTAATTCAGGATCATAACTGCAGCCAAATCTTACACTCTTGATTGATTATCTGGATAGCAGAAGCAACATTACTCCTTGTATTCCATGTCTGTAGATACAAGAAACCTCTTAATAGACAACTTGTCACTTCCTACATTTTTATAGACTGGCACAGCTCGCAGTGGCTATTTTAGGCAATCAAACTGCAAATGTGTCACGTGCATTTGGATCTGTTTGAAGGCAGTCTTCAGACCTTTCAGGATTATTACCGCAGTTTGCTCTGTGGGTTTTAGAGAGATGAAGAGTTGGTCCTGAAGGGATGAAGAGCTGCTAAAAAGCCGCTGATAGGAAGATTTGGGCACTGAAGTCACCCTGGGCAGCTCATGCTCTCACTGGAGGCTAACTCTGCTGCGAGGGCACAAGTACACATGAGTGGCAAGGGCCCTCCTCTTCAGGCTTGGGATTTATATGGCTTCTCCAGAGAAGAGGACAGGAACATGAACAGCCCTCGCACATGGGTCAGGATTGGAAAGGCAGTGTGGGCAACCTCCCATGAAGGCCTTTTTTTTCTCACCTTGATATTTTTATTAAAATACAGCCAAGCATCAGTTTGTGCCTCGGTTCGCACTTTTATCTCATGAGCTGATATTCATAGGTACAAGTACTAAGTGAATAATGTAGCACATGAGCTCATGTGAAACCATAAATCATTCACACTGGAGAACAAGGCAGTCTTGTTCTCCAAACTGGTGGACACTGCACCCTAAGTGTAGCAGGTCCAAGAGAACAAGCTGGGATTTTCCTTTATAGTGGGCAAGAGGAATATATTGCAAAGCACAGTTTTGTGAGGGAGGTAGGAAACTTGGTTTTCAAAAAGTTGAGGTCATCCTAGGGGTTACATGACTACAGGGAAAGGTATTCCCCTGGGCATTTGTTTCCCAACTGCATATACACGCAGCAGCAGTGGAGGCATTCCTGGAGCTCCGCATCTTCAGCAGCTGCGAGTCAGCCTAAACCCTGATGTGGCTGCTGGGGCAGCCAGGGCTTTTCCTCATAGCTTGACTTGTGTGCTTGGGAGGGCATAGGGTTGCTTTGGCAGAGGACGGGGTCACAGGGCTGTGCTCTTTTGTGGGTGGTGTGAGAGGGGGAGGATGGCAGAGCTGCTGCCAGAGCAGCTGGGCTGACCAGCACCCAGGAGTGCCACATTCGGACGGAGCCGAATGAGTGACTTTGGGGTGAGAGGCATGTGGAAGAAGGTAAAAAAACAGAAGATAGAGTTAATAAAAAAAAAATTGATTAATTAGAACTGTAAATCCTTATTTTTATTTCATGTATATGGGTGTGAATTTCACAATACACGGGTAATTTACTACATTGATTTATTATGTTTCTGTGCTCTGGAAAAAACCCAAATTTTAATTCAAACCATTGCATTATTTTGTTTAGTGTTAACATCTTTTGAACAAACCCAGTAAACTGCTCTTCAGTCTTCTGTAGATTACTTAAGAGATTCTTTACCTAACGTGCCAACAGACCAAATTTCACTCTTTTGCATTTAATGAATTTACTCTAAAATTTTGCTTGTGTGTCTGGAAAATCTTCTTACACCTTGCTTAGCCTTTTGCTGGCACCATTTAAACAAAGGCAGACCCCTGGCACCCGTGAAACAGTCTTTGCTGCAGTCATTAAGGCAGGATGCTCTAATAGGTTTAGAAAGAGTACATGTATGTCAGTGCATCTTTGCAGAGCAGCAATACTCTGCCTCTGGAAGTTGTCTCTGAACTGTCACATCTGCACCTAGATTTGGAAAGACTGGATATTTTCATGCTGAAGTAGTATTAATATTTATATAAGCTAATACAGGGTTGGTGAGTGTCAGAATTTAATTGGTATGAATGCTACTCTTCTCAGTAGGCTGGGCTTTGCTTTCTTTTGCACTCACAAAGCCAGCTGGCATAGAATCCTGCTGGGTCTGAATGCCATGTTCGCTCTGCCATACTAAAATAGTGCTTCACCCTCCTGTCATACATCCTGATTTTTATAGCTGCTTTTCTTTGGTTTGTCCCAAGAAATCCTCACACATCTTTTCTCTCACAGGCTGAGACAAATCCAGTGGTCTGCTGCTGCTCCACATCCTGATGGCTGCCAGCAGTACAGCTGCTGGGTGCCCAGTGCCTCTTTTCAGCCCAGAAAACATAGAATCATAGAATGGTTTGGGTTGGAAGGGACATTAAAGACCATCTGGTTCCAACGCCCCTGCCATGGGAAGGCATATCTTCTACCAGACCAGTTACTCAGAAGCCCATGCAGCCTGGCCATGAACATTTCTGGGGATGGAGCAGGGATTATCCTTCTATCACACTTAAATATTATAGCTACTGTTAGAGCACACCCTGAGGAGGGGATTGCTGTGGGCAGCCCTGGAGTGTTTCCCAGTGGTCCTGGAGGGTTTCTAGGTTTCTCAGCCTGTTCTTGTAGTCAAGGGACACTAACCTGTTCTGGCAACTCCATCCAAGATGCTAAACTCCTAATAAGCTTCCTCTGAAATAAGATCTTTCATCTCTTATAAATGAAGGCCATTAGTTTCTTTGGGGTTTTTAGTCTAACCTGCAGTCTTTCTCCAGGGTGTGTTTTAGGTGCTGTAGTGATCAAATTAGAAAACGTATTTTGAATTTTGATGGTGTTGCAGGTCACCTCCCTCCCACTGGGTGCTCCTTCTGAAGGGTATCTCCCTCATGCATGTTGACCATGGAGCCCCTTCTGGCAGATCGTTTGTGTATGATGAAAATCAGCTCTGCTGATCATGTCATAGCATGAATATCTCAATGCTGTTCAACCTGTGAGTGTCCTTGCCCTGTACAAGAGCAGAGAGGACCTTGCAGAGGGAAAAGATGTTGGTTGTGGGGCTTTCCAGTCAATGGTGAATTTGAGGAATTGGTCTCCCTTTCCTTCCGTGCTCTTTAACACAGTTTGTACAAATGCTGAGTTCATCAACAGTTGCAGAGTCCAGCCTGATATATTCACCTCTGATATGTGACCATAACTAACACAGATTTTTACAATGTAATTCCCCTACCACATTAGCTGGCTTCCATTCTCTGTAATTTATGTTGTATCAACACATGCTAAATGATCTACTTTCTTTGCTTTCACTTCTCTATTATTTAAAAGTGTGGCTCTTAATGACTTCTTTGTAATACACTCACTGTTAAAAATTGAGCTTTGGAGCATTTTAAAAGCTTTAATTTCTGCTTTGACGTGGCTCATTCTTTACTAGACACCATTTTTCCAGTGGCTGGAGCCCAGGGTTAACAGCTGAAAAATCAAAGGACCACGGATATTGGAGCTATGTGCTTAATCACAGTGGGACCTATAAGTGTGCTAGGCACAGTCCAGCATGTTAGACAAAGTTCCTGCCTTAAGGAATTTGTCATAATAACAATTATAATAGCAATAATTAAGAAAAAAGAGGAGAAATAAAAAAATAGGGAGGAAGATGTAAATCAAGTCCGTCTGCTTGCCAGGGCACGTTTATTCCCCAGAATAAATTTTCAATTAGATCCTGAGCTGCAGCACAGCAGGGATACCAGCTCTTCTTTTGACTTTGAGTGAGTCACCTCACCTCATGGTTTTTCTTTTTTTTTTTTTCTTTCTTTCTTTTTTTGGGGGGATTTGGTTTTTTTGGTTTTGTGTAAGTGGAAGTATTTTCTTACCTTATGTGATTTTCCTGTAAATTAATTCACAGTAGACAGTTTGCAGATCAAATACACTCTGGAAATGCAAGCTATCAATTTTTCAGGCATCTTGTAATTAATAGGCATGCTTTCACAGTTATATATTCATAGGCATCCAGGAAAAAAAAAAAAATGGGTATCACTTCCAAAATGGTAGGTTGAAGAGGAATATAAAACCATTTTAGACTAAGTAAGTATAGTCTAATGGCCAGACCACTGATTCCACCGAAAATGACAAAATTTGGGCTCAGCCAGCATATCTCTTCCCTCTTACCTTCCTGCCTGGCAGCAATTCCCTTCTCAATCTGTATATGTTATCTGTGGAGGGGATAAAGGTGTGAGCTGTGTCACCTCAGTTGAGGCTACAGTAATGCCGCTATTAATAAAATAATAAATCCAGTTTTATCATTTCTCTTGAACAGACCTGATTTCTGCTAGCAGTAGGTTTTTATTCATGAAGCACTGAATATGACTGAGATTGCTGAATGTCTCTGGTATCAAGTGCCTCTTTTAAAATGGCATTTAAAGATATAATATTTCTTATAAATGCCATTTCTTTGTAATCAGCAGATTTATACTTGGCTTATAGAAATTTTAACCTTTCTTTAGATCTCCATGATGACTTTTTTAGACCTTTTTAACAGTAAGAAGTTTAAGGAGTATTTCCACTGCCTTGACTGGACAATTGTGTCCTCACTTATTCAATGCAGCACCAGTTTTTAATCTGAACTCCCCATTTGCTTCAGTATAGACTTATGTCTGAAGGGCATAAGCATGGCAAGGGCTAGTGGAACAGTTTTTTCTGATGGAAGAAGTTGCTGCCCAATAACCAGAGATCTCCCTCCTTTCCTGCCCCAGCACCAATTCTGAAACAGCAACAATTTTGTCACTAATCTCATAAATCTACATTGTTGTGCATTACAGCAATCATTTATTATTTTTACAAACATTAGCAGAGCATATCTTCTGCCTATTCAGAAGTAACTTTATCTATCAGCTTAGCTGTGAAACTCATTTTTCTACCTTGCCCTGTGAGCGTGGCATTCATGCAGGGGTAGGGGTCTGGAGAGGGAGCTGCCAGGGAAGAAAATAAAGCTGTGACATTAGCCCAGAGGACGTGAAAGCTTGGGATGGGGGTGGTTGATGGGATTCTTCTTTATTTCCTACTGCTTTTTAATCAATCAAGTAACTTGTGTTTATCTTTTGCTCAACAGTCAAAGTTACTACTGGTGTCTGTGATGCTGGACACTGCAAATCCCAAGCAGACAATGTTAAATCAGCTTTTCCCCCTGTTGCTCAGGTGCAGTGAATACAGTCATATTGTCATCTTGGAACAGGTACTTTCGTGGCTTGAATAGTGTTTCACTTTGTTGTCTGAGCAATTTCTAAAATCTCTTTGTGGATTGGAAGTTAGAGGCAAGGAATGTAGTTCTGGTTTACTCTTAGTTAACATCCGATCCTTGGTACAAATGGTGATATTTCCTGTTTGGAGAATTAGATTGACCTATGCTGCATGTGGATATTAAAAAAAAAAAAAAAAAACATAGCTCGGAAATGGAAATAAAAAGAGAAGGCAACTGGGAAGGCAGGTGTGTTTGCATAAGCCATAACGATGTCAGTAATCACCAGCTATTAATTCGTCTTTGTCTTCCATCACATAGGACATTGTGTTAACACCTATTAAACCCCCAAAGCATCATCATCTCACAGTTCAGCTAAACTAGTCTGTTCAAAAATTAAGCTTAACAGTGGATTGTGGATATTTTCCCCTTTTTTTTTTTTTTTTTCCTGACTCTGTTTCCATCAGAGTTACACTGTTATAACCAAAGATAATTATTTTCTGTGAAATTACTCTCCCCTCCTTTCCCCTTCCCCTCATGTTAATGAGAGTGTTTTTCTTTTCCTGGGAAGACTGACACAACTTCTTTGAAATTAGTAGTGTTGTTGCCAGTTAAGTATGTGACCTTATCTGTGTAATTGTACAGATCGTGCTGCCATATGTCTGTATGCACAGAGCTTAATTTAACCGGAGACATACATGTGTAAAAATAAAGCGGTATCTGGGGGTTAAATATCAGAAGAGCCCCCTAATCACAGCTTGCACATTATACACAGATTTCTACAGCACTCTAAGAGCTCTGAAGTTAGATCTTTAAAAAACACTCTTTACATGGGACCATGCTCTTGTAACCTTGTTTTTACGTTGATTATCATGTGGATTCTACTATGCCTCTACTTTCTTGCTTGTTGTACCTGCTTGATTTCTCCCTCTGTGGTAGCTAAGTCCTTCATGCTGTTTGGTAAGGTAGAATAGGACCATTTTTATTTTTTTACAAGCAGAGAACTGATGCAAAGGAAGCAGCTAACTTATCTGATGGCAGCAATAACAAATTTGGTCTTAATTTGCCTTCAAACCCAATGGCCACATGTAATGCAAAGCCCTATGGCATGAGTCCAGCCCATCCTGCCCTGCTAAATGCAAGGTTGCCCTGGCACCAGTGTTATCTACCATGTGTGCAGAAGTTACCAGGACATGTTGGAGCCCCAGCAGAATCTGTTTCCTATGCTGTTTCCAACTAGCCCACCATTTCCTGTTCCTGCCTTTCAGTCCTTCCTCGCTTTTCTTTCTTGCCCAAAAGCAAGCCTGGGTTGCCCAGAAGAGAGAAAGAATTACAATTTGCAGAGGGACAAGGAGTCTCAGATGGCTCTGCTGGAACCTGGGCCTATAAGGGCAGAGCTGACTCCTCTGAGTGGGCAAAGCAACTCTCTTCTCCATCAGCCTAGTACTAGTGCTGTCAAGGAGCAGGGAAGTAAACCCAGAGCTCTGGAAGTCCCCCACTACCCCAATAATCATGTTCTTTCTTTCTCAATATTACATTTGCTTGTGCTTTCTGTGCAAGAACGTTTCCTCATTGCTTCCTGTGCACATGAGTCAATGTCATGACATGCAGTGGGTTTGTTGCCTTCTAAGAGAAATTTAGTGTTTGTGTTGGGTGAGCTGCGTGCAAGGAATCTGTGCTGCAGTGATCTATTTATATGGTAATTAGCAAGTAGCTTTGCAGCTCTTAAAGGAATTTGGTTTGAAAACCAAGTATTATTTCCTGAATTTTAACTTACCAACAGTGTATGAACAGCAGTGCACATTCACCTTTTTATAAATGTAGCCACAATACCCAAAAGATAAATGCAAGTCTGCTCTGCAAGAGAATATTTTGGCTATAATTAATTTTGCTTCCATTCACCATATGCTTCTATTTTCTGACCTTCATTTTAATCACAGACTCTATGTAATAAAATGTGCAGTATTAAAACAAAAGTTGCTTAAAGAAGCACAAGTGCTTGGGGTGCTGCATCTTCAACTGAATTATGTGGTTTGTGCCACCTGAGAATTTGACCATCTTACCCTTAAGAAGATACTATTATGGAAAAGTGCTCTCATTGCTCAGAGATGTTGGAGTTATTTTTGTTAATAGACAAATAAGATGAGGTTTATTTAATCTTTGAAGAAGTGCTATAAGCCCACTCAGATCCTTTAGGAGAGGCAAACAGCAATGGAGAATTTGCTCTTTATCCTTATTATTCTATGTGTTTGAGGCAGTTCTTGAGATATGAACTGGGAACATACTTTAAATGACGCAAAGAATAATTGCTGCTAAATTTAATTTATTGGGTAGGTGTGAATTAGATTGATTAAACAGAGAATAAACACACACAAGATTACCCAAAGTAGCTGCATGGATGGAAAAATGTTAGACTATATTAACAGCTTAGATATGCATGATGCTGAGATATTTTTCATGTGAGACTGTAATTTCTTAGGGGATTTCTCTCAGGTTTTTTATTTCTTTCTTGTAACACTTAATGTAATCCAAACTGATTAAGGGAATGCTATGCATTAAAGGGAAGAAAAATAAGGCAAACACAGGCTTAAGAATTAATTTGAGTAGTCTGCTGGGGTGAGCTGCAGCTTTGACTCACTAATATGCCCATGCCCTGCATCTGAATGTGTGAAAACCCCTTGAGTTGGGTTCACTTGCAGAGGACAGAGTCCCTTAAGAAGGACGCACAGCTCAGTGTCAGAGAAGCAAATAGGCAGGATGTGGCTACAGTCCTTGTTTGGTCAGCTAGATGGGGGAGCTTCATGCTCCACTCCCAAGCTTACCTCCAGTCTGTCAGAGCATCTCTCCTCCTGCTACCAGGTGTTGGAACAGGGAGGATCTCAAGGACTTTTTATTGTATTCAGCCTGCAGGAGGAGGTTTCCTCTCCTCCTCCAAAACTTCTGTTTCTACTTGAAGTTATTGTGCAGAATAGCTGGGATTTTACAAAGACCCCACAAGGCATCAGCCTAACCTCTTTACCAGGCTGCCTTATTAACAGCAGAAGTGCAGAGAATGTAATTAAGATTTATTGGGAAGACAAAAATGTCAGAGAAGAAAAAATTCCTATGTAGCGAGAAATTACGTTTGCTTATAAACAAACATGAGGAAAGGAGATGAGAATATGGAGAAAATAATGCATGTTTTGTTGAACTGACTGTATAAAGACAGTTGCATCACACAGAAAATTTTGCATGTCCAAAACTGTTTTGCCTATATATGTGTATGGACTTGGCTTTTGTCATCATGAATGCTCACCCCCACCTCTAATAGTTCTTTTGGGTTAAAAAAAACCAACACAGAATCATATCCTCAAGATAACTTAATTTCTGCACCTTGAGTCCTGCAAATAAAGTAAGAAGTATTGTGGGGGTTCAGGTTAGGTTTGGTTTTGTGTTTTTGTTTCTGATCTGCTTTTATTTTTTTGCATGGGTGTGTGGTTTCTTCAGATTTTCTTTAGTGCTTTTATTTTAATTATTTAGTAATTAAAAATAATTCATAGCTAAGAACTCAGTCAGGAAAAGCAAAGCTGAAATGGCGACATACTTTTTTTTTTAGTATTTATTTGCGGTATTGTAGCACCTTCATAGCTGCAGTCGTGAGGCAGCATCCTGCCGTGCTTGGCAGGATAAGTGGAGTAAAAGATGGTTGCTGCACTGAAAAAGCTCTCAGCTTAGGGGGAGCCTGAGACAACAGATGGGGAAAAGCAGATGGAGATGCGTCAGAAAAAGCAGGGCGGTATTGATCAGTGCTAAGTTTGTTGCTGGGCACTCGGTGTGTGGAGGAGTGGTGGCCAGGCTTTTCGAAAGCGGAGGAGTGGGCACTTGGGACACATGCTGGAGAGGTGCCGGCGTGCCCCTGTGTGCCATGGGCTTCGTCCTGGGGCTGCTGCTCCCAGCCTCTTGCAGAGCGTGCAGGGAGGGGCTGCAAGGGATTTGCTCCCAAGAGTATATGGGATATATATGTTCCGCATCTGGTTCTATGGGGAGATTTCCCTCCCTCTCTCTGACGTGTGTGTGTGTGTGTATATGTGTGTGTGTGTATATATATATATATGTATATATATGTATATATGCAATTTTTAATTAGTTTTCTTTCAAAATTTAGCACAAATTACAAAGGGGTGGTTTTGGTGAGTTTTGGTTTTGGCTTTTTTCTTTCTTTTTTTCGGTTTTGTTTTGTTTGGGGTTTTTTGGACTTTTTGTTTTAATTAATTAAAGGATTTTTCAGCAAAAACATTCAAAGTGGATTTTTCTTTTTCTTTGTTGGAATGTGTATAAGTCTGGAGTGGTTTTTTCCCTGTTCTCCTTCTCAGTTTTCATGAGAAAAGAAAGATGGTGGCAGTCTTATAAGAGGAGGGTTTAACTGGTGTTTGAATGGGACATGAGGGCAGAGGCTCCTGGAAAGGCTAAAGTTTTCAAACAAGATGTCCAGCTGTGCTCCTGAAAGGCAGAATTCCTTTATGTTCTGGAAAAGCTGGCTAATGTCCTCACCATAGTTAAAAAATAAAATACCTAATGGTGCATCCCTTTCCCTTCCTCCTACACTGGGGCTGCAGGGGATTTAGAGAGACTTGCTGTCTACAGCCAGAGCAGGATCCAGGAAGGCCTCTGAATACTTGATTTCTCATTGGTAACAATGTGCATATATACAGCTGCACCAGAGTTAAAATCCTACATTTTCTTCACCTGTCTGCCTGTGTGGGACGAGGGACTCAATGTTAAATGACAGTCAGACATTTAGAGTGAGATTCTCATCTCTTTTTAAGCATGGCTGGATCCTGTGTCAGTCCATCTACTTAAAAGGATCACATCACTGGGGTTCTCAAATGCCCTTTTTTAAACCTAAAATTTGCACTACCATACCACGGGGAGGTGAAGAAATTCAATCTCTGTAATTTGTCAAGAAAGATTTAAAGGTTGTGGCTTCATAGTTTGTGTGTGCCTACATGGGGACAGGATTTCTGACAAAGGTTTTCTTTCATCTAACAGATAAAAAGCATAAAAGACAGTGAACTTAGAGGAATTCAGACTAGAAATAGTCCTATTTTTCTGGCTCAGGATAGTTGTAGCTGTAAAGGTGCTATTCCAAGGTTATGGTCCAGACACAGAGGCCCAGCGATGAAAGTCCCTGACCATTATTATCCAGGAGCACAAAACAGATCATCTGATGTGGACTAAAAACCTATTAATGCATAATGAACACAGTTTAAGCCAAAAATGACCACAGCATTAAAGGGGCTTTATGGCACAGCTCTGTTTTGCACAAAAAACTGGGAGGAGAGGACATGTCTCTTCTGGGAATGGTTAATAGATATTCAAATACAGTGTTGTCCCATGTTTTTCTCCTCTAAGCTTCTTGAATACCATTATTGCTGTGAAATGTTATAAATAAATCAACAACAAAAAAAGTTTGTTATATATTGATTCTAACAGGATTACAGTAAGAAAACATTAACACCAACTTGCCTCACATAAGAAACATGATTTTCTTTTTCTGTCACAGCTTGAAACATTGCAGACCATATTCTTTTTAAATCACTCTCTCACTGATAGCAAGGTGTAATGGAGCTTTTCAGACTCTTGTTACAAATTTTTGGATTAAAAAAGTTTCCTATATGTTACAAAACATCAATAAGCACATTCAGTGAGGTGTGGGGTAGGAGCGACTTGTTCCATTTCTGGGCGCATGTAATATTTTATCATCTTGCAGCCTCCTTGCAACTTGGTATGCTGAGAGAAATTAATTTGACTGTTTACAATATTTAATTTCCAATAATTATTCAAGCATATAGAACGACAGGCATTTACAGTATGTAGTAAACAGATAGATTAGCAATTGTGTATGGAATTAGAAATTACACTTAAAATACAAACGTGCATTTGAATATTCAGTTACCTTTCAAAAGAGAAAAGGTATAAATGAAACAGTGAGTGCCTTAGAAATTATTTATAAAGTCCATGAAGTGCCCTTCATAAGTGAGTGTTTGCCAAAAATATTCATTGAATTCCAGTTGCAAGTTGCATGTACTTTTTTTCCCCTAAGATAAGACTGAAGCGCTTGAATTTGGTAGTTTTTCCATGCTGTTGTGTTTTCAGAATCACTTCAGGGTCAGTTTTCCCTGCCTGCAAAGAGAGACATCCCCCCTGCATCACCATGTCCATGCTGTTGGTGGTGTGAAAACGTGGGATGCTGACTCCCGTCTGGCACCCAGTCCTCAGCTTTGCCTTCGCTAGAGGTCCACCCGAGTCATGACACTTGAGAAATGTTAGGACAAGATAAATCTTTCCCAGAAACTGTGGAACTGTCAGGATGTGAAAGTGCTCTAAATGAATAACAGTCTCATCTTATTACTTTAGAGTTTATCCTTTCCCCACCTTGAATTGTGTTGCAATCTTTCATTTGGTCAAAACTGATTTGTAGGATAGATGACACAGTGACCCCCAGTGAAATCACCAAAAATGCCTGGAAATGGTGTTTAGAAATGACTTTTGAGAATCCATTTTGCAGATACATTCTTCCCAGCCTTTTGTGTGGTGTCCAAACATGGCTCCTGGGTGAATGCTTTGGTGCTGTGCATGTGGCAGATGCACCAGGCTGTCTACACCAGTGCTGGTGCAGAAGAACACTAGCTTCATTTTCTCTGTCAATTTAATAATAATAAAAAACCCCAAAACAAATTCCACTCTTTTGTCTCATGAATATTTTGGAAAAAATGGGCTATAAATGTAACATCTTCAAGGAAAGAGTTTCACCCTGCTCTCACTGAAGTCAGTGGGATTCTTGCCATTGCTGCAGATGGGTGTGGGATTGAACCCTTAGTGATTGTCTGAGTGTGAAATGAGAGTATATATTTAGCCAGGTTCATTTGAAATTATTAGAGACAAATTCTCATCTAAGATAACAGTTGGAGCTGATTTCCATGGCCTTTCAGCATATTGACCATAAATCATGTCATGAGTATGAAATACCCCTTCCTCCCATACGTATCTCCTCCATTTAAAGGGATTATAATTTAAAATAGAAAAAAAAAATCAAATCTCTGCCCCTCAAAAGTTTACTGGATTTAAGTAATTATGTTACCTTTAGGAAAAAATAATTAAATGAAGATAGTTATACTCCCTTTTTTTAATTATATTTTTGTATTCTACAAATTTTGATGCTGTTGTTCTATTCACTATTGTAATGCAATTCTATGTATTTATTTGTTGATGAAAGTGAATTTTTTTCCTAGACCTCCCAGCATAGTGCATGAGAGCTCCTCTGTTTTTCCTGCTTGTGATATTTTCTGGTTTAGAGATGGAAGCAGAGGTTTTGCAGTTCTTGCAGTGTGATAGGATAGTGGATGAACAGATTCATAGTCTTAAGGTCAGAGGGGTATTGTATCACCTGCTCTGACCCCTTCATGGTAGACATGGTAGAAAATCACCTAATTACTCCTACACTGAGGTGTCTAACTGATGTTAGACTAAAGTCTGTATTCCAGGAAGATACCGATTTAAAGGCTACAAGACCTTTTTTTTTTTTTTTTTTTTTCCCTGATGCTTATCTCTTGTGTTCTTTAAAATGTCTGGTTTATTTTTCATTTAATTTGTCTGCCTCTTCTCTCCACCACTGCATTTCATTGTACCTTTCTCTGCTGGAATAAAAAGCCTTTTACTCCCTAGTAATTTCTCCCCATGCAGATACTTCTGTGCATTAATCCAATTATTAATTAATTAAAGACAGTATAGTTTTTAATGCAGAGAGAGGAAAAGAAGCACTGATTTAATTGGTGCCATATTGTCATTGACATACATTTAGAAAAACGCAGGCTGTTCTGCCTCCATAAAGCCACTTGTGGTCACAGTTTAAATGTGACTTCCAAAGTCCTCCCTGCTCAAGTCTGAAACATGCAGGAAAAACCAGCCTCAGGTGCAGAGAGGGGTATGAAGTAGCTCCAAGGACCTTCTCAGCATGAGCAGCAGCGGCTGCCAATGCAGCAAAGAAGGTGTGCTAGGTTATTGTTTACAAAAGTTATTACTTGTGGCACTGGTTCCCACTGTAAGCTGATAGATGCCTAATTTCTTTTTGTGGTAGATAGGAAGTGAATGCATGTGGCTTAGGCATTTGTCTTCCACCGTGGCTATCCCCTCCTTTTTCAAGGACAAATTACTGTTTTTATGGCTAGAGATGGAGGATTCTTGGCTTGGGGGCAGTTATCCCCTTTCATGCTTCCTTTGCTGGCAAAAGATGGAAAAATTGGTGTTGCCTCTAAATATGTAGGAAGCATTTTTGGGGTAAGGAACCTAGACAGATGTTAGCTTTCTAAACATCACAATATATATCTAAAGAAAACAAAAAGATGAAGCCCCAAGTTCTGGTATTTCCAGAGTGTACAGAAGATGTTTTTAGAAACTCCAATTTGTTTCTGCTCTGCTCCCACTGATCACAGATCTATGCACATTGTGAGCCCGACCGAAGTGGGTTTATCATCTGGAAGTGATGAGCAGTGTTTTCTGTAGCACAGAAGAGAAGATGTCCAATGTGAACCATCACCTAAGCACTGCAATCATGTTTGCTCACTAGACTGGCAGACACTGGTGTCTGTGCTGTCCCTTGGTGCTCTCCCATCCTGTACATGGCCTCTGTCCAATGAACAGGATTGTACTTGCTTCCTTACCCACTGGCAAAGCCTTGCCAGTAGCACAGAAGCCAGTGTAATAGATCTCACAGGGGGTTGTCTTTTTGGAAAACAAGCTGTCATGGGTGAGGGGTTGGCTTTAGTTGATGAAGGAAAGTGGGGGAAGAGTCACAAGTTAGAATCTGGCTCCTCTGAACTCCAGCTACAAGTCGGAACCGCAAGATGTTGCACGGTGTTTGCTCTAGCAGGCTGGCAGTTTACTCACTTGTGTGTTAACAATTCCTTGTTAACTTGAAATGTGGGGTAATTAAGGCCTGGATTCCCTCCTTAACTCTGCCGTAAGGCTTGTGCATGATATGGAAATGTCTCTTGGAGCAGCTTCCCCCGCGCAGAGGTCAGGGCTTTGCCCCAGCCAGCTGACTTCATGCCAGCGGTGCAGGGCTGGTGCCCACACATGGACAGAAAGCCTGACTCAGCCCCCAAGAAGGAATTGCAGCTCCCTGAGGGACTGGGAGTATCAGAAGCACAAAAAGAAAATACATTTTTGTTGTTTTCCTTTGCCTTCTGGTTTAGGGCAGACTGAACAGATTTCAAACTTCAGATCCACAAAGACAGCTTTTTTCTGGGGATTGTTTTCAGTTTGTTTCTTGTAAATGAAAGCTGAGTCTCTTGTAATTACCAAGAGTCTCAAGACTTTGGCTAAAATACAGAGCATCAGGAAAGCAATGACAAATCCTTGACAGGACCCATAAGTGGCAGTGAAATATATGGTGACACTTGTACGCTTGGTCCTCACAATGAAATTCTGTGTCTGAAAGCACGACTTTATGACTGTGAGCAGCAGCAGTAATGATCCCCTTCTTCCTCACAGTGCTGTTGTGTGAGTTACTTCATTCCTGCCTGTAATGTGCTTTGAGACCTTGAATTGAAGAGCAGGGTGAATTTTATGGTAGTTCAATAATACTTTTTAGAAGGATGTAGTATGCTGTGGCGCTGGCTTTCATGGAAACACAATCTGCATTCCATGAAAATGTTCTCCATCACCGAAGTCAACTCCCAGAGTCAAAGTCACAACTGGCATTTCTGCTGCTCCATCTTCAACAGCTTTTGGGGAGCTCAGGGTGCAACATGGTGATCTTCCAGTCCCTTGCTCTGTGGCAGGATGCAGCTACACAGGTTGTTCTCACCCATCCTCTATTCTCACTGAGATCCTTGCATTTAGAGCTCCCTGGTTCGGGACAGGGGGATTTGCCTCAGGGCACCTGTCCTTCTCCTCTGGTTTCCACCATTGCCTGGTTTTGTGTTGCACCATGCCAAGAGGCTGCTGTGATGCTGTTTGGGTTATCCCTGCACCTGACTCCAGATACAGATTTTTGTGATTGCTTTCACAGGTTTCACTGTGACTTTACTCTTAGGGGGCAGCTTTGTCTGCTGGCTTTTGAGAAGGAAGCGATACCTGCTGCCAGAGGCTTCAATACCAAAAAGAGCTGTTGTGGTTTGAGACAACCAGTCATTTTCCCTGTTTTTAGAGGGAACATAGGGATTTCATTGCCCCCCCAGGGCCCAAACCCACAGGATAGATTTCCTGGTACTGGCAGCTGAACTGGCACCTCTGAGGCAGCTCCTGCTCTCTCTGGGGATGTGCCATTTTGGGTGCTGTGCCAGCTCCCAAGCCTTCCCCTGCCTGTGTTCCTGCCAGTCTGCCCAAGGACCTGAGCTCATGCCCAGTCACAGAGAGTTTTGCAGATGTTGCAGTATTGCTCAGCATCTGGAGAAGAAGAAATTTCAAAACATCCTTTTTCCATCCAGTTCTGTGACCTTTTATATATTTTGCCACTTTCAAGGCTGTTGTGCTCTTGTGCCTATTATCCCTCTTTTTTTGTTAACAAAGGCAGACATAAGGTTATCAAAAAATACCATTTGCTGCATAAATTGGTGCCGGAATTACTGTAGTGTCTGCACTGTAGCATCTTGCAGTTTGTTCTGTTCTGTATTCAGATTTTTACATCAATCTTTAATGCCACAGCATTTAAATACCTTTCAAAAATGCATTAACCAATCCATTTAACATTTCCAATAAGATCCAGACTTGTTCTGTATAAGAAATATTAATATACTGTTCAATTCTCAAGTTGCATTAGAGCATATATAAACCAGAAGCATTAAAAAACCTCTTCAGAATGCCTCTGTAATGAAAGCACAGAGAGAAACCCCTCCAGGGGGCAGATCTTCCCACTCTGACTTTAGTTGGAAGAGTGTGAGTGGGTCTTTGAAGGTTCTAGGGAAAGAACCTAGCTGTTTGGAAAATCACTACCAGCATGGTAGGTAGGATATGTGGCTCCAGACCAGGAAAAGATAAAAAGAAGGGAGAGATTTTGTAGTAGGAATTGCCAAAACTTTGCCTCTGTTGTCCTCCTTCTGTCCCCCATCTCCCACCACTTCTGGGTATCACAAGTAGCATGAGAAATCCCTTTACCTTCCCTTCCTTTTCCCCTCTTGACCCAGTTTAGCAACATTTTCAGTAAAGAGAGAGAAAAGAAAGGTGTGAAATTATATATATTTTTGGCATCCAGCTTGTTTTCGTTTTTTTCTTGCCCTGGGTCTGGAACAATTAGTCTTGGTCCACATTTAGGGCCTCCAAGAGCTGTCATAATATAAATGATGTAAATAGAAAAGCCGGTCTCTGCCACCAAAGTCATGCAGGTTTCTTCCCTTATTTGGTCACAGAAAATGAGAAATGGCAAGGAGCTTTCAGATTTGGCTTTTCAGATTGATTCCTGACCGTATGTGTCATGTGAGACAGATAAGTGCAGTTTAATGATAAATTCCACAGGGAAGGGGAGAATTAGGAGGGATGTGTCTGAAAATACAACATCTTTGCTAGTCAGTACATGCTAGAATATAATTTCTGACTGATTATCATCTAGTAACAATTAAACATCTTTAACCTTTTCAACCTCCCGTGATTTGGTGCATTAATGAAAAATGTAAAATGGAGCATGCATCTTTCTGAAGAGGTTGCAGAGAAGAAAAATGGTTGAGTGAGACTTACCAAGGTTTCATTTACATACCAGATCTGGTTATTACTTAAATTGGCTGTCAGAAGACAGTGTCCAGAGAAAGAATATTCTTCTGACACTCTATAATGGTAAGATTTCAAAACTGAGAGGAATACAGTGACAAGAATTGGTGAGGTTTTTAGTTGGCCATTTATTGGATTTATTTTTCTTTTGCCTGTCTGTTAAAAGAATACTAACAGAATTTTAAAGTACCATTTTAATCACCACTTCTAATTTTTATCATGCTAGTCTAAATATATATTGCTGGTTTTTTTAAAAGTAAACAGAAAGTTTCATATTTGTAAGCACATCAAAAACTTAGAGCTCAGTTTCACCATTCAGGACTGATTTGCCTTATTCTCAGTTAAAAAAAAATG
This sequence comes from Pomatostomus ruficeps, assembly GCA_013400735.1. Lineage (NCBI taxonomy): Eukaryota > Metazoa > Chordata > Aves > Passeriformes > Timaliidae > Pomatostomus > Pomatostomus ruficeps. Next base: position 74,834 of record VYZT01060764.1, on the reverse strand, counting down.
AACTGTTGCCATGTGGGCTGAAAAGTAATCTATAATGACTAATTGACTGCAAACATACACCACTTGGGTATTGATAAAATTGCCAGGCATTTTTTAAATCAGGGACTCAATATTTTTTCTCCCCAGATGCTCTGGGCTATAGCAAGTGCTCACTATTCAGCAGTCATTACAGAGGAACACTTAGCCATCTTTAAGAACAGATTGATCAGTTTAAGCTCCTTTTCTAAAGGTGAACAAAAAGGGCTGTACGTTGTGTATATCATAACGATCTCCTGAAATGAGGCTGTTTGGTTTTCCTGAGTCTGCAGTTGTTCAGTCCGCTCTGCCTCTGCTGCAACTATTGGTGTATAAATAGGCTGTGGGCTTCTCCAGGGGGCTGTGCTGCTGACACTCCTGTAGATCATATTGGCCTCATCCATCATCTGAATTCCCTCAGGTCTCCACAGCAGGGACTTGCCTAACAAGGGATAATCTCTGTACCAGCCCAAAGAGGCACCCTATATCCAACTTCAGTCCTGCTTGGCACTTCCTTGCATCTCAGCCTCAGCTTTGTCAGGCATCTCACAGTAGTTTTCTAACAACAAAACAAATAACTTCATGTTATATTTGCCATCTTCACTTCTGAGCTGTAGTCACATGTTTTCGTTAATGTACCTTCTGCCACTCTCACCTGAAGGGCGTGTCAGAATTTTAAACCATACCCTGCTAAAGTTCATCCAGCTTGTCTGCACTTACCAACTACTATGAGGGGCACTGCAGAGCCTGGATAAACACAACTCTGTAGGCATCAGGTATAGTCTGAAAGCCAAACACTGCACAAACTGCTGTTCCTCAGGCTCCTGAAACCATAGCTCAACGTTTTCAGAAATGCTTCACAGCAAGTGCCTCAGCTTTGGCTGCATGCACAGGCATGGGGAGAAGACCAGGGGATGGGGCATGGGTGGGAAGACTTGGTGATGGGGAAGGCTCATTATGGGAGACAAGAGGAAGCTTTTCTCTTCCAAACCATGCACAAACAGCACGGTCACACTCACCAGCACTGTGAACTTGTAGTGAACACAGTGTAAGAGATCCACCCCAGGCTCAGTTCGCCCCCACTCTGGTGCAAAGAAAGTTAGTGGTGGAAAAAACCCTGAAAAATGGGCTGGGGAGCATGTGGTGAACTTCATGTTCCTTGTGAGGCCCAGGAGGCTGCAATCAGAAATCATTCAAAGGGAGAAGACACTTTATCTTCCCACCCTATCTCTTTTGTTTATAAATCTCATGCTGATGAGAGCAACCTCAGTTTCTGACTTCTCCAGGTTGGCAGTGCTGGTAACAGTGGAGCAATGTCCTTTGTGGTTTTCACCTGCTCCGCCTTGGCATGCTGAGAACAATCCTTTCATGCTATTAAAATCTAAAATGACTTCCTCGGTCTGGAGTCCCAGCATTATACTCCTATTTATCAGAATTACTTCTGGGGTTATAAAGAACAAAGTGCACAGCTTCAGGGCACTCTGGGTAGCTTTCTTCAGTTCCACGGTAACCTGTTAGGAGGTGGATTAATGACGAACGCTACAGCTTTGCATAGTACTTTTGAACAAGATATAAAGAGACAGTAAACCACAGGGAAGGGAACTCTGTGAGTTATTGGTCATTTTTTATGCTGTCAAGTAGCTTTGTACAAATCATGTACAGTTGGAGCTTTCTTCTGAACAGCCCCTGGATATAATTGGTGAAGATGTCTCTCAAGGTAGGTTTGACAAAAGGGAAAATTTCTCGTTTTCCCAGCATTGACATTGACCAAAACATCCCGAAGTCCTTGCAGAGAAGCAGAGCCTGATTAATGTCTCAGCAACAAGGTGAAGGAGGTTCACAGCAGCACAGGCTGTGGCTGCTTCTGTCAGTGTAGTGCCTTGCCACACGTGCACATACCACAGAGAGCGTGCCTGCTTTGTTTTCCTCCACTTCAAATGTGTTTTAGAGGTTTGTTTTTTTTTTCTGCTAGGACATCTAGACATCAAGATCCTTGCAGTTGTACTAGCAGTCATAAAAAGCAGGTAGTCCATGTGCTTTGTTGCAAAAGAGATGGTATGCGTGTGGAGGAGGTTGGAGGTATAAAAGCATTTCCCCTCTTCTGTTCCAAATAACAGAAGGGGAATTCTATTTCTAGGACCTTTTAACTAAAAATAATTTATTTCTGGACAGTCTTTTGACACCCAGTGTAAACTTTAATGTTCTTTAACAAACCAGAGTTTGTTCAGTGTTCCGTAGCAAAATCTGAATGAGAGAAAATGAGGGCATTTCATTGTTTAAAGTCATTGATTTTGTGAAAAGTCAGCAATGTCAGAGAAATACAGAATTTTTTAATGTGGAAAACACCTCTAAGATCATCAGGTTCAACCACTGGCACTCAAAAAGTTCATTGTGTCACAACACACAAAGTTCTTTTCCTATTTGCTGCCTTTTTTCAATGTATGCAGTAGCTCTATGGCCATCTAGTTCGAGAGCAAACTTTCTAGGTCATTGCTTTTACACAGCCAACTAAATATGTGGCACTTCAGTTCTGAAGTGCTAGGACTCAAGATACAGATACAGATGAGATTCAATGCAGAAAATACAGCATGCATGGAATGTGTGTCATATATTAAAATTATTTAATTTAGTGTTACCAGGGGGGGAAAAAATAAAAAAGGGTTTTTGCAAGCATACGATGAAAGGTTAGAATTGTTTTACATTACAGGTAGCCTGGTAGTCCTGTGCCAAAATGTCACTAGAGAACAAGTTTTACACTTGTAGTTGTACTTTGTGAGAAACAGCTTTGTAAAATTCATGGTTCAGTGAGAGTTCACTACAGCGGATTATTTCTATATGGAGAAAGACACCATACTCTGAATTCACTGCCATACACATTGAAAAGGCATAGCACACCTTTTCTTATTTGTTGTTACTTCAGTCCCTCCTCTTACATTCATTTAGGTTCTCTATTTTTACTTTTATTAATTGTTATGATGCAGCAACTGAAGAAACACTTTATACTGCAGTTATTGAGCTGTTCAAAGAGAGGAACATCTTCAATATAAAAGGAATCTCTAAGAGATAGTTTGCCTGAGGCTTCCAAAATATTACCCAAGTGCCAGCACACAGAAAATACCAGCAGCTCCTGGTGAGACATGTACATTGGATCAGAGTACAAATGTGCATTATTCTCATGTCAAGTTTGCATGAAGATACAGGAGAGAAGGATGCAGTAAAAACAGTCAGGTGAATAAGGCAGTGTCTGTTGCTGTAGATAAGTGTTTTTGGAAAGGAGTGCAGAGTGCTGAGTGCATGAAGCTGGGTTGCATGGGTGACGTTTCTAGTGCAGGCGGCACCATGAGGAAAGTAGGGCATTTTGAGCATATGAAAGAGGTGTGCTGAACTTCATTAGGAATTCCAGTCACTTCTTCACTATACAAGACAAGATAGACAATGTATTTTGCCGTTAAGTCACTTTACTTGTTCCCTCTATGTTCCACATGAAGGTTAAGCGTCTTTATTTTTTCCTTAAATAAAAATGGGCGTCCGTGCAAGACAGGGACATCTCTGAGATTGTATTTTAACAAGGTAGCTACATGGTGGAATTATTTTAGATTTGCTTTGGGTTCTGATTTAAGGGAAGTCTTTTCACCTACAGCATCTTTTTCTGTGCTAATGTTATTGGACTATTTGAACCAAAATTTACTAATGTGTTTACTTTCAAAGGCAGTCAACCAAAAGTGGTGTTTATAGCTTTTCCCTCTGTTGTGCGTGGTACCTTTTCTACAAGCCTCAGTGTCACAAACTTTTAAATATATTTATTTAATTTTTTTTTTAAGAAGACTACACCTGCAACCCAGAATATATTTATCAACTGCAAAAGCTGGGATGGACAGAGAGAATTTATTGGATTAAGTCTTACCCATCTGCTGGAAGACAGGACCTCAAGGTCTCACTTTTTACTTTGATTTCTGTCCTGATTTCAGGTGGGATGGAATTAATTTTCATCTTAGTAGCTGGTACAGTGCTGTGCTTTGGATTTAGTATAAGAATAATGTTGATTACACATTGATGTTTAAGTTGGTGCTGAGCAGTGCATACCCTAAGTCAAGGACTTTTAATGTCCCGTGCTCTGTCAGCAAGGAGGTGCACAAAGGCTGGGAAGTAGTACAAACAGGAGAGCTGGCCTGAACGGGCTGAGGGGATATTCCATGCCAAAGACTGTCATGCTTAGTTTATAAACTGGAGGGAGCTGGCTAGTAGGTGCTTGGGGGTGGGCTGGGTGTTGGTCATCAAGTGGTGAGCACCTGTAATGGGCATCACTTGCTTCTCCCGGGTGTGAGAGCAACCTGAGGACAATTTCCTATTGGTTGTTCCTTGGGAGAAGAGACTGACACACACCTGGCTACAGCCTCCTTTCAGGGACTTGTACAGAACAATAACATCGCCCTGAGCCTCCTTTTCTCCAGGCTAAACACCCCCAGCTCCTTCAGCCACTCCTCACCAGCTTTGTGCTTCAGACCCTTCCCCAGCTCCGTTGCCGTTCTCTGGACACGCTCTAGCCCCTCAACATCCTTGTAGTGAGGGCCCCAAAATGAATTGAGCACAGATTCAAGATGTGGCCTCACCAGATACATACATACATACACACAAACATACATACATATACGTATATATGTGTGTGTGTGTGTGTGTGTGTTGTGTGTGTCTGTGAACCTTACCATACATCCTTTCTTCGTAAAGCAGAAAGAAAAATTGGAAAGTGCCTGAGAAAAAAATGGGAATAATGTATACTTTGGCACATTTCTGTCTCATGTAGTATTTTATTTTGTGTTTGGAATTTACAGATACATAATTCTGAATGGGTGCAAAAAGCCCTCCATATTGCCAGTACCTTATATTATAAATACAAATTTCTATTCCATTACTAATGCAGAGTGTTCTATAGAAAGTGCAGATACAAAAGAACATTGCTAAGTATAGTTAATAACCGAAGAGAAGTGTAACTTGAATATTTTCCTTTATTAAAACTCAGAACTGCCATCCTGAGAATGGCTTTTGAATTAGCAGAACCAATCCCTTCTATTTCATTTGACCACATTTTGAGCTGAAAATAAGCAAGGTGATGACGATAAGATCCTAAAAGCAGCAGCAGTGTTCCAGCATCCTACCATTTCCCTTGTGGTTTATCGTTTGCAACCCACACAGAGGTTTAGATCCAACACAATTTAAAAAGTCAAGTAGTCCCACTCCAAAATGAGAGGTGGCAATTACCACTGCCTTTCAGAATGTGTACAATTATGATATTCTGCTGTTATAATTATGAGATGTGTTTCTGAGCACAATGTGTTATTTTCTCCAAAGAGCCCTTACACCATGGGATCACGTTTAAAAGCCCCAGTGACTGCTTCTGATTGCATTGCTTCTGCACACACTTAATTAATAGGTTGGTAGACAGAGAACTATATGAAATCTTTATTCGGAGGTCACACTCTGCAATTGTGCTTTATTTTGTTTGGTTGGTATTTTTGCAGCACAGAGTTCCAAACTTGGAGGAGCATCCATCTTTTCATGAAACATCAGGTTGTTAAATCCTGTTGTTATGTTGTTGTTGTTGTTTTCCTCACATCAGTCATTTTCTCTGCAGAATCCAAAGATAAGGTGTAGTTTGTATCCTCTCTCACAAATGACTGTGGAGCTGTTTTGAATCCTCCCCCACTGCATAATGCAGTAAAAACCCTGTGCATACATGTGGGGGGAAAAAAAGGCACTTGAGATTTCTAACATAAAACTAATGTGTCAAGAAAATGGGCGCTTTTTTTCGTAGTAAAGTAGTTAATTATTTTGGTAGCAATAATTATGTCACATTTGTTCAGTAGCACGTATTAAACAAGCCTGTGTAACCTTTGTGCCCCTTCACATGTCTCACTGCTTGTATTTGCTGAATGCTCGAAGCAGGGGCATAAAATACTAAGTACATTGAGCTCAAATGGTAAATATTCAAACTGAAGTATGGTGCATCATTAATTAAAATTAATGACATTTGCATTTAAATGGCTGCATTTGCATGTTGGTGCTGTCTGGCCATGAGGAGGATGTTTTCTGCCTCAGCACAGCCCTTTGCTGTGCGGTGGAGGAGGCTGGGAGGGTCCCTGGGGCTGCATCTTGCCCTGCATTGGTGAGGAACTTGTTCCTTCCTGGCTGGTGCTGTCTTTGAACAAAGATACACTGAGTGCAAGCAAGAATAAATTCGTGTGAGTAATATACATTATACACAGTGTCACTCTAATGTTCAGCGTGATCCCAATCTATTTATAATCCATGAAACTGATATAGTGATATTCAATACTATATGGATTCAGCCAGCTTCTTGTAAGATGAGTAATAAATTTATGTGATGTTCTTTAACATCCCTCTTCACAAATGCCTGAGAGCCAGTATCTTATCTCTGCCTTATGTAGAAGCACTATCACAAAAGGACAACTGTTTCTGGAATAATTAATCTGTTTATACACTGATCTCACTGCCAGTTTCTTCTTACTGTCTCCTAGAGTAATCCAGTGATATTTTTATGGCAGCAGACCTTTTGAAATAGTGATTCTTGCATAAATCCATTACAAAACCAAATTAGTTCATCCATCCCAAATCTACCAAAACTTGTGATGTGCCTCTTTCTAAGGCACTGGGAAGTTAACAAAATCTGCAGTATTCACATAGTGACTAGAAATCAGCAGTTCAGTTCTCTGACTAGCATTTCATTAATTTAATAAATCAGTTAGTATTATATTTTTTCTATACTTAATCTATCATTTCATAGTAAGTAATACATAATTTAAAAAATAATATTTATTAACTTTTTTATTGAATTCTAGTTAGCCTCCCAGGGCAGTTTGATTCAGGAATAAAATATAACATGAAGTAATAAAAGTAATCTAGAAAAAGAAAACCACAAGTATAGGAAAGCACAGAACTTCTTTAAAGTGTGTGCAGATTGAATGTACTGTCCTGGTTAAAAAAGGTTTCCAATTTAGTGTATAGTTACAGTTTAGTTACAATTCAGTGTGTGATAATGATTACCAACCATTGGACTGAAACTTACTTTAGGGAAATAACTAAAAAGTACAGCTGCAAAGCAAGATTAGAATTGATTATTTAAATTAACGTTTCCTGCTTGCTGATTTAAATCATGATTAAAATGGGTGATTTAAGTCACTTTTATTTATATCATTTTGTGCAGTTTGGAGATGTGCAATCCAAGTCCAGAGATGTCATTTCCTATCCCAGAATCACAGAACTGCCTCTAGTAAACTACAATTAAATTTTGGAGTCCTCTTGTCTTCACTAGGTCAAAATTTTTTGTTTTCTCCCTCTGCTTAAACAAAGTACATTGGTAGCACAAGTTGTCTAATTATCATTTCCTTTGGCCTCCTTATTCAACCTACATATTGATTTTTTTTTTCTTTTTTTTTTGGTCTGAGGTGTCTCTTGTTTTACTTGTCCTTCCCCACTGCAATGACACCTTCCTTGACAGCTCCTGCCAGCACTTGGAGGAGGACAGTATGGATAGATGTAAATACTGGAGCTGCTGTGCTTAACGAATTGCCCTCAGCAGCAGACCCTCATGTTGGACATAGATGCTCTTGACTGATGGCAACACAAAAATCACCACGAGGGTGGTCTAAAGCTTGCATGATTTCTTTTGCATTTGCAACAGGGTAGGAGCATGCACACAGTTGCTCAGTGATAAATCTGTAAAGTGCAGTAATTCTGATTGCACTGACCTTGCCCATGGCTGTCTGTCTGTCTTAAGCATGGCTTAACATGGTATGATCTGACTTCTTGTGATAAGACTTCTGTGTTAAGCTTTCAACTTCTTTTAAGGGAATAGTCTTGTGCAGCTGGAGAGTACTTGTAGGCATGAAAGCTTTCACTGGAACCTGGGGGTTAACCTCCATCAAACCATTACTGAAAATACAAGAGATCATAATGAAATCTTCAGGTTTTTTGAATATCACTTGCCTAATGCCTGAAATATGTGAAGCTCTCGAACTGATTATAAACAGGGGGGAAATGTGCAGATTTTGTTCACTCAATCATCCATGGTTATTTTTTTCCTTTTTGAAAGTTTCATAATTCTTCTGATAAGTAAATTCAGTGATGTGTAATGCAAAGGGGAATGTAAAATGTATTGTCCTCTTTGTACTTCTGTTTCAAAGGGCAGAAGTTGCATTCCTGGGGTTAAGAACGTTCAGTACATTGTCCTCTTATCACATATTATAATTATGTGGGCAGTTTCGTAGAATTACTGGAGTTTGATCCTAGAAGTCTTTTAGTGGGATCCAGCACTCGTGAGTAATAAATGAGGTCTCCTCAAGGAAACGGGATTTTTTAAATGAAAAAGAAAGCAAATCTAAAGACTTGGAGCTCAAAAAACAAGTACTATGTTGTCAGTGTCCCTAAATTAGCCAAGTGGCTGACCTATGCTTTAAAGGATTTTTACATTACGATCAGAAGGGATTGTGTCATTCTCCTTCAGCTAAAGAACTTGTGTATCCTCTCATACATCCTTCATTTACTAGTGTTTCCCAGAGCCATGTTCAGAAATTCTGATGATGTGAAGCAGAACCATTTGAAAAAAAAAGGTATTTGTTGTTACGATCACTGTTACACTTGGTAAGATAAAAATTATAAGTGATTCCAGGTTTTATGCTTTAGAACAGAAAATAATTCCATTCATCTGATGTGAAGTTAAAAACACTATTTTTCTCCATGGTAACAAATCTTCCACCTACAGGTGCCTTGCATCTCCATGGAAAGCATGCAGCACTGGGCATTGTTGGAAGTATAATACCAGATGACTCTCTGTCAACTACTAATTTCTTTCAAGTAATCCTGTTATTGTCTTAAAAATTATATGACGGAGATAATATCCAGCAAAGCAGGTAAACAGAGAAAAAAATAATGAAGGATTTAATTATATGGGTTCGTTAAATTAAAAATGTACATACTTTGGAATGCAGGGCCATATATTATAAAATATATACACCTTCATGGTTTTTGGCTGTGGATATTTAGCAGTCCTTGGGGCTTTCTCCCAACAGAGATCACAAAAGCATTCATTTGTGAAATAGGAACCAGTTGCAGAGAAAAGAGAGGGTTTGGAGTTTTTTAATCCTGCTTTACTATTGGAAGTCCTAACCTTACGTCAGGGACTCTTCCATGCAACCTCAGTTGATTTCATAAGAGATCTATCACAGTAGCTGGCATTTTTCTGTGGCAGTGGCTAATGTTCAACATTCAAGAACAGTGGGCAGGGATGTTTGTGTTCACCCTGCTCTTTCATCAAGGATTGTGTTTTTATTTATGCCTAATCTCAGTTGTGTCTCCGTTTTGATTTTAGCCTGCAGTTCAAGCAAGAGAGAGAAAGCTTCAGAAACCCAAGAGCCAGATGGAGTTTTGTTTGCCTGTTCGTGGAGGAGATTGGATGTCTACATGTTTATTTAATGGTATCAGTGGCAGAAATTGAACTGTTCTGGCCTTAAAACATCAAGTTGCTTCTGCCCATTACTTATCTGTTGCATGTGCTAGGAGCTCTTAAATGTGGAGAGTAGAAATGAATGCTCCTGTGAGTGGAGAGTCTGATTTGTATATTATTTTATAAGTGCTATAGAATATATCATGCTGAAAGATGATACATGAATACCCAGATGAGATTGATTGTTAACCTTAAGTGTCAAACCAAAAATACCTTGATTTCCTGGAACCACAGATGTAAATCTTGGCGGAATCACCTCAGTGTTTATCCTTGCCTGTTATGTGAATGAAAGACTACCCATTTTATTGTGTTTTCTTCTCTTGGAATGAGATCATAATGACTGAGACCCCATCTGATATATATAGTCATTACACTCCATTACCACTTCCTGTAACAGTGGAAATTTGCAAAATCACTTTAGACAGAATTTTGCCTTGCACAATGTGCTGCTTACTAATTGCCTACAGCCTTCAGTGCCGTAGCAGCTATCCATCAGGGAATGCCTCTTTGGCAGTACAGCATCCCACTGAGTGTACTGAGGGTCTGATCACCATAGCAGGCCAGGCTCCCTTCTTCCTGAGGGACATTCTTGGAGGTGTCAGGTTTGCATGTTGTTTCAAAGCTTTCTGGATTCCTCTGCCATAAATGGATTTGTTATTTTCACTTATTGCTGTTGTTACATTATTGATAGATTTCCTAGAGGAAGCTCAAAAAAATGTCCCTAGGGAGTCAAAGGTTTTATCTCTTTTGGAAAACTTGCTATCTGGAGTGTCTAGGAAATTGTAAGCCTTGCCACACTTCCCTTCAATGTGATACATTAGAGGCAATTTTGGTGAAAACAAACATACAAAAGCACCCCAGCATGCTGTTCTTACATGACCACTTAGTCATATCTCTCATAGATTCCAGCAAAGTTCCTTGGTGAATGTTGTATTTCCAAGTCATTGTCTCTGAGACCTTGAAAGTTTTAGTGTGTTTTTTTATTTTTTTCCTTTTTTTTAGTAGAGAAAATAACCACATTTGCATGTCTATGACTTACCCCTTTTAGCCTTGCTATTTCAGATTGTCAGTATATGATTTTGAAGGTGCTAGGTTTTTCCTTGGGCTGGTTCAGGTCATCTTCAACACAATTAATTTTCTAATAGTTTGCTTCAAAGGGCAGATATAGCCATCAGTGTGTCTTCGCATTTGATACTTTCTGAAAAGGGACAGATTCATTTCCACCATTTGTTCAAAGTGGCCTCCAACAGTAAAGCTCCTGTTAGAACATTATTTATGGAGTACAGAAGTATTACAAAGTCCAACCTGATTAACTAAAGTGGCTCTTCTCTGTAATCCATGACTCTAAGCTGATGCTTGATAGATGGATGGTTATTGTCCTGTTTCTATTTAATGCAGTTATTTCTCCAGTTACAAATTTGCTGTCAGAGTTATTTCCAGCTTCTAAAAAGCTAGTGTAACCTTTTTAGAAAACTGAGTGTTTTGAAATGTAAAAATACAAAATGCATTCTATGTTCATGATAAGAATACGAAAAAAGCAATTAATATGAAAATCAGCAGTTCTGCTTTTATTTAAAAGACATGTAGATATGATACTTGGGGACATAGTTTAGTGGTGGACTTGGCAGTGCTGGGTTAATGGTTGAACTCGATGATCTTAGAGGTCCTAAGTGATTCTACATTTCTAAATACAGCCAAAATCTTTCCTAATCACTGATGGTAGAGGGGCAGCTGTCTGGCACTGGCTGTCCTTACTGTAGTTCTAGTAGCAGTACGGAAGTGAAAATAAAGTAGTAGTAGTATTGGTGGTTGCTTCTGCCCTCTCAGAGAGATGTTTGCTGTAAGGAGTAGTGTGAATCAGATGTGTCCTTGAAATTCTCTTTTTTTGAACCCCACTTCTGAACTGGATATTGCTTTTCTGATCTTTCTGCAAGGATGACAAATGCTTATGTTTGTGGTAGTCATTTGACTTTCCCCTGTTGCCCATTCAGCCCAGTGAAGACACAATTTTAGAGCCTGGTAGCAATATTTAGAAAAATGCATGTAGTACACAACAAAAGCACAGAATTCTTGGTGTCACTCCCCTGTATTGCATGAATTTTCTATACCATCCCTGTGAGCTAGGGACATGTTTATAAAGCACAGTTTTCTTCTCCTCTCCTCCTGAGATCACCTCAGAGTGTTAGATATGTTATCCTCCCAAAACCATGTGCCTGAGTGTATGAAGCTGCCAAATTAATATCTTTTGCTGCCTAATGCTTTAGTCTCCTTACTTTTTGTTTTATCCCTCACAATCCCAAGTATCTGTGCACAGCAGTGCAGCAAATTTGGGTGTGTTTTTGTCCAGCACAGCTCTTACCCTGTCTTCATTGAGGCTCTTTGCAAACCACAGCACCTGCATGAACTGGACAAAGACTTGTGAAGCCTCTACCTCCTATCCAAAAAAACCAAACTTACACTTCTGCTGTGGTTAACACAGTATTCATTGTCTTTTCTTCCATTCATTACATTTGGAAATAGTAACTAGAGAAGTGTCCTTCCAGCCATGGTGGGCCATCGCAGGAATTTTGGCATCTACACTTATTAAAAGGTCCTTCAGGTCTCATATTTCTAAAGCAGTGATGTATTCAGTTTTAAAAGTCTGCTAATTTTAATTTGAAAGTTTAGTTAACTCATTGATAGTAGAGCCTTATAGTGGAGGACTCTTTAAGAAAACTGTAATGCTACTTAAAGATTAATTCACCTTTTGGCCTCAAATGTGCAAGACTACCAAACTGAAATGGATATGGGGTTTGGATTAGCATTTCTAAAAATCAAGCCATTTACCTAAATGCCTAGATAAAGCTTAAAATGTCTGGATTTTATTCAGACAACCCAATTAAAAGAAGCTAATCTAGACATCCTTGTGGAAGCAGACATTCACAGAAGACATGTGTACCTAGATGTCTGCTCAGCTCCTAAAGAACTTGTAAAGCCTTGGAATTACAGACTGATTTTTGCCTTTCTGGAAGACTGGTGGTTAATTGCACCATTCTGTTGTCTTTCTAGAATTGAAATACATCTGTTTCAGTTTGCTGTGATAAATCTGATAATAAAATTGTAATTGGAAAAAAGCAATTTGTTGGAGCAGCAATTAGCAGTGGAACAACTGCTTCGTTAACATACAGATGCAGGGTAATGGTTTCTGAATCAAATGGGACTTGGTGAACTCTGGTGAAGAGGTTCCTCCTGACACTAGTACACATTTTCCTTTTTCTGAGCATTGTTTTCTATTGCTTATGAGCTTGAGTTGCTTTAACACAACATTATTCAAATGTCTTCGATACCGTTCTCAGCATTATCCAGGCTTTTTCTGTGTAAAATCAGAAGCAATTACATAGTTCATATTCAGCTGATTTACTGTGTCAAGCTCAGTCACCTGCTCTGATGTCTGAATTCAAGAGAGTGATTAAAAATTCAAGTAGTCTGTTGAGTGAGGCTGCTGATCCATGGGTTTATGCTGAGGCCTGTATTCAAACCAGAGCTCTGAAAGCTTCCCTCAGGTGCTGCACCCACTGATTGTCCTGGGCTGTACAGGTAACTGGTGTCTGGCACTCCTGAATTATAGCGGGTCTCAGTCATCACTTTCCAAATCTGATACCATTACAGGTGCCACCATGGTAGATACCACCGTAATTTCTGTTGAAACTCCTTCACAAGTCAAAGACCTAAGTGGATATCACAAAGTCTTTGACATTTCTACTTTTTCATTGAAAAAAAACTCCTCTTGGAAAGAGGTTTGGGTTGGGAGGTTCCTTTCTTTATATGAAAAATGGTGGGGAAACCAGTAGACCCACTGGTAGACCCTTCTGTCAGTCAGTGGACACCAGACTACAAGGTTCAGTTTGCAACAGTGCTGAGTAGCCTTTAAATGGCTGCTGGAAGAGCTGAAACGTCAGTCTTCCAGCACTGCTGAAATTAGCCCACCTTCTAGGGACCTGCTCTGGAAAGGCTGGGTCAGTCTAACCACATGTGAGAGGTTTCCTCTGTAGCAGCCATTCGATATTACTTGAATAGCTGCATTGTTTGAGTTTCTCCTTTCCAGCTGATATATCATTTAGTCCTCTGGTTTCTTCCGCTGTTGAAATCTCTTTCCCAGATATGTGGGGACACTTGAAATCACTGGTTCCTTGGTGTAATCAGGGTAATAATACATGCTTGTATTGTATGAAGGCACTAATATCAGTAGAGATTCATGCTGAAAATCTTTGAAATCAGAACATGATTACTTGGCAGCCTGTTTACCATAGCCTTGTCATTATTGTAAGGTGTTGTCATGTCACAGTGACCAGCAGACAGCCTTCTGAACAGGGCAGAGTATTAATTTGAAAATTGGTGATATCTCCCCAAGAGAAGTTTCTCGTTTGCAGTCCATTACTGTGCTCAATTAAAGGGATAGTGAGTAGAAATCTCAGGAAAGCTTAAATCCACATTTTCAAAGTTCTTACTTGGTTCTTAGTGGTGCAGTCTTATGCACTTGATGCCCACTCATGCACTGAAGTCAACACACTTAGTTCTGGTACTCCTAGGTTTAGCTGGGAGCTGCTAAATATGCAAACACTGCCACAGGCATGTAGCATCACTGTAACCTATCACAGTGTTAGTGATGCACTTCTGGGTGCTGTCACATCTCACCCCTGCTCTCAGAGCACCCATTCAGTCCAGTCCAGCTCAGGAGACTGTGACGGTGCAAGTCACAAAAGGGAAACACCAACAATGGTTGACAGTATGGATGTAGAAGTATCACCTCAAATGTATACAGCACAGAACTACATTTTGATTTACGTGATATTATTTCTTGGACAATAACAGAGCACGTCAAGGTGATGATGACATTATTGATTCCTGTAAACAGAGGTTTAATTTCATGTTTGTAACAGTCTCGAGACTGGAAACTTCAGTACCTGTTGCTCAATCAGCACCATTTGGCAGTTAGCAGTAAGAGCTAAGAGGAGTTCAGTCTCCCACCTCTTACTAGATTTGAAATCAGATCAGTCTTCCCTTCCTAGCAGTGTGTGGAGCGGGGCTGTGCTCACTCTTGCAATTCCACCGTAATAACATCCATGAGGCAGACAGCTTGCTGCAATTCCTTTGGCTGTGACATGCCAGTTTAATAAAAGGTAGCAATTTCAGACACGTGGTGATAATAGCTTTTGCTTGTGGGCTCTGAGGAGGCATTAAGTGGTGAGGTTTTGGTCTTTTCTTACAGCAAGAAACTAATGTGTCTTAAAAATAACTCCAATATCAAATATTGGTGAAGTGCAAAGGCAGCTTTCAGCAGACTGCAGAATGCGGGCTGCTGATAGCTACAGCTTTTCAATACCACAAAGATATTTTAAATGCAATGTCATAGGTAGATCTCAAGGGCAGGAATGAGCTCCTTGACACACGCTTCCCTGGTAAGAGTAGGAAAGCAACTGTGTTACAAAATGGGTTGTCAAGAGAGCAGTGTCAGTGTTAGGGCTTGGTTTGGAGCTCGGTGGGGCTGTGGGTTTGAGCAGTTCACCAGAACATGTGAGAGACGATGCAGCAAACCTACACTGCATTGGCAGGACTGTGAAGGAGACACCAGGGCCATCTCCACTGTCACAAAGCCAGAAGCATTGTTTTACTTTTCCCCCCAGACAGCTGTCACCCTGTGGTTTCTTTGCTCTGAAAGCATCAGTGGTGACAACCTCCCTGCACTGCTCGTTAGCACGCTAACCAGCAGTCACCTTCCATAGCTCCACAGCAGCTAAAAGCTGTTGTCAGCACTTCTGCATTGGGATAAATTACACAGGTTGTCCTGCAGATAAAATACATGCCTTCCTGGTGTACTGTCATTGGTGCTCAGTGCAGGGGTTCCCTGAGAATAGCTTTGAAAAGGTTCAAGAGTATGAATTGGGGGTGAGGGATGAACAGTGTTGCATAAATGACTTTCAGTGATTTGCATCCTACCCTCAATTCCCAGCTTTCTTTACTGATAAACCCAACAGAAAATGTCTTCTGGAGCCCCAGTAGCTGTTGCTGTGTGATGTGTGCAGGCTTTCCTCTCACTACACCTCTCAACACCATTCATCAGTGGTGAAAGGTGACATTAATTCATGTGGTGACCATCTTCAACACCTCTCCAAGTCTGGGCTCACCACCAGAACTGACACCCCAGGCTATTGAAGTCAGCACAGTAGAAATTTGCCTCCATTACCCTGTCAGTGTGAGCCCTCAGAAAGGCTCAACTGGCAGCACTGGGAGCCAGTCTGTTCCTGTGAGATCCTGCATGAATGCCCTGGGACACTGCTGTCTCCTTGGTGTTCTTTGAAGTCACCGGAGATACCGTGAGTCCCTGCGGAGAGCACCATGCTGCCTTAAACTCCCACAGTAGCACTGGAGCTCTGCTGTGGGGTGTCCCACGTCCAGCTCTGCATGGACGCCTCCTGTTCCCACTCTTGCAGGGCCCCTGGAGCTATTACAGCAGTTGGAAGGGGAGAACAGATATTAGCGAGAACCTGTGAGCGTTCACTGCCTGGCCACACACAGACAACACAAAGAAACACCATCTGACCAGGCGGTGCCTGTGGAGAAGTGTGAAATTCCTCTTCGTCAGGAGCCCAATCTGTTCCCAAGACAATTATCAGCTTTTCATATTCCCTTTGGTCTTGGCTCCTCACAAATGAGTGGGCAGATCCCAAAGCACACACATGCCTGCTAGCCTGATCCCTTGGAGCTGACCTTCCATCTCAGTGAGGGAGGTTTGCTCCAGCTTGGGCAAAGGAGATCAGGAATTGTCCATCACAGCAGATGACCTCTACCAGGAGGGAGGTGAATTTTACAGAGGCTGGTCTTTCAATCTAAACTGTGGTTAATAGATAAAACATCTGAAACTACTTTAGACTGTCAGGGTAGATTCATTCTGCTCCGTGGCATGGGAGAGCCATTTGACTTTTCACTTGTTGTGAACTGGGCAGTGTGTGGCATCTCTCTGTTCTTCCCATTATGTTGCTTATCTGCCAAAGGCATTTCTCACGCCTCCTTTGGTGGCAACTGGTGCATTAGCTAAATTTGCTTCTTCCAGCAGATGGTGATGCTGCTGCCCCGTCTGTAAGTGTGCTCTGCCTCAACAGCTCCTATCACTCCTGCTCTTCTCTTTTACTTGATATTCAGGCTGGGGGCTTCCAAGGGATTTTCTTACATCAATTTTTATGTGACACCTTTTCATTGGATTTGTGATCAAAAGAAAATGTCAGGCTCATTTTCTCAGCAAGTGTCATGGTAATGAGAGAGATCTAGGCTAGAATTTAAGGGAAACATTTTAACCATAAGGACAGCTAAGCTGTCCATTTCAGTGATGAAATTTGAAGTGCCATGAAACATCCTCAGGAGCAGGAGAGTAGTAAAAGAATATTTGGAGTAGCAAGAGTAGTATAGAGAATATCTATTGGGAAAGGATTAGATATTGCTGTTCCGTCTTTGGGGCCCTAACATGGACAAAACTTCTTAAAGTCCTTTTGGCCCTGTCTTCATATTCTCTTATTAAATTTGTTAATTAGTGGGTTGTTCTGAACATACTGTTTGCCCCTGATGTGGGTGTCTGAGCAATGAAATGTGGAATATAAAAGAGGTCATTGTAAGGTGTGTTCTAAGAGGCAGTGATGAACTGTGCAAATATGAGATCAGAGAGGTCTATCTATCTATCTATCTATCTATCTATCTATCTATCTATCTATCTGTCTATCTATCTATCTATCTATCTACCCATCTATCCATCTATCCCTCTCTCCAGGCTCAGTAGACCAAGACAGCATGCAGATCGACCCCCAAATGGATATAGATGCAAGGCTTTTACTCTGCCTGATGCTTGGGAAGAGGATTTCAGTAAGGATTTTTTAGAATGATTGAGACAGTACCTGACCTGAGTTGTGTCATAAGCGGTGTGTTTTCCCAACTACTGCTTTGATGAATATCTGAATCTGTGACTTTTCAAAGACAAGAGTTACTGGACTGGGAAGTCTTTAAAGGTGATATTAATAGATCTTGAGAAGGACGCTGGAGATTTGCAAAGAGAAGTGGCCATTTTCATTAGTAAGGGAGCTCTGGGAAGACTTAAAAGAGAGAGAATCCAGTCTTGCCAGCATCTCTAAAACCTGCTGTAAGAAAACAGCCTTGCTACTGACTTGCTTGCTGCCAGACACTGGAATCTTTTGTATTTCTACCAGGCCCAGCACACTGGGCATCTTTAATTTTTTCAGTGATAAGAAGTGAGTCCGGACATTCTGAAATGCAGCATACAAATTAGTAACTCCTACACTGCAAGCAAGCCTTTCATTGTTAAATTGTAAAAATAGAGATGAGTAAATAACAAATATTCCCAAGCATGGAACATTTGTAGGCAACTGAGTATCAGCAGTCATGCAACTGATCCTGTATAAGTATTAAATTGGCTGGTTCTATTCTTGATAGAAGTGAATACTCAAGTGCATTATTAAATTTGCTTTTATTCCTGGGAAACCCTCTCTGATTTTATAATCAGCGATGTTTCTGTGCTTGTGCTGAAGTGCCCATGGCTAGAATTTACAAACAATATTCAAGATTGACAGTGGCAGCTTTGTTCAGATATGTTAATTTTTAATATTATTTATTGTTATTTTACTTTTGTTTGCTGTTTTTGCATAAATATATTGTTGAATTATATAAATAAAACTGTGTATCTCTGTAGTATGGCTTTTTCCTCCCCAGTACTGATAATTAGATCTGGAAAGTTGCCGATGTAAGTAAGACAACTTTTCACAATCCCTAAAATGAAATCTTCTCATCTTCCTTCTGTAAGGATATGTGTTCTGCAGCACAGATAGTTTACTGAAATGTTGACTTACATTTACATGAGGGTTTTTTCCTCAAAAAGTAGGGTAGTTTCAGCATCACTATAAAAGTAAAGTGAGGTGGCCAGTCCCAGATGACAGATTTCTTGTCTTCAGTGGCTGTTTTGCATTACTGAAGGTAGCACAAGACATATGAGAGGCTTGAGTGTGGGTAAAACCCTTGGACCTGGTCTCATGAAATTCCTACTGGGTTCCCTACTGCACCAGGATAGCTTGGGGCCTACACATCATATAATGTTTTGCTGCAGTCCTGGCCCCTTTCGTAGAGATCCTGGATCAGTGTGGTTGCCTTGTGTGGACACTGTGGTTGGAAGTTGTTATGGGCTGCCTGGTGTTATGAGTTCAGCTGCCTGGGCAATCTTCCACCTGGTTGCCTGGTCTGCAAGCCTCAGTTTCCATCCACATTCTGCTGGGAGCACAAACTTTCATCCCTACCACTTTGCAGATGTTGACTGTTTTCATCTGCCCAGGGTCTTAGTTTGGATATAAAATTAATTTGGGCCCAAGAAGAGGTTTGATGCCCCATTCTGATACAGCTCTCAAGCAGTTACAGGTGACAAGTTTGTTATGACATCGTTCACAGGTCTGAGTTTTAACTACATTGGAATGAGGCATGTGACAAGGTAAATCAGGTCAGTGGTTTGAAGGCACTGACCAGTTACAGCATTCAAGTCATTATATCCAGGCTGTATGTCCAGGGCAATAACAGCAAAAATTACCAAATCTGCGTATCATGTGGTCATGCCTTGTGGTAAGGTTGTGCTCTTAGCAGGTGTTTGTGGACTTTAAGTATTGGCAGTTGGATTTATTTTGCTTTATCACATTAAAGTTTTGGTTTATATTTTCTTTGAACTTCATGAACATCCTGATTGCTCCTGGGAATTTTATTTAATAGGAATCTGCTATTGTAACTACCACTGAACACAGATTATGAGACCTCTTAAAATTTTAGAATTCACTGGCGTTTCCTAAAAATTGCTCCTAGTTGGAAACAGAGTTTCCAAATTTCCAAATTTTGTATCCAACAGCTTCCCAGGCATCTGTTTTCAAAACAGCTATGTTACTGAGCCCATTGCAGAATTAATGTCATCTAGTTTTTGAACAGTAGTAATAGTGGTATTTACATTTAAGCTTGTTCCCCAGGATTCCCTAAATGCTTACTGAAAACAAATGAGACCCAGCTGAGTCATCTGCTGGAGAATATTCCTCACTGACTGCAAACTTAGGTGGGGTTGCTAAGCAAGCTGTAGAGATCTGCAGTGTACACACCTGCTTTTGGTTTGAGGGCTCCTGCCCTCTGTCTCTCATGAACCATCAGATGCAAACCTTGTCCTTGCAGTCCAGCATCTCATTTGAGCTCTCTCTCTAGCTCCCTTTTTCTTCTTCTAAAAGATCTTGAGTGTTCAGCTTCACTTGGGATATTCTCTAAGGGACAGCTTTCTTCTTTCTGTTTATCCCGAGCCCTTTCTTTCTGCCTGTGTCACTTCCAGCTTCCTCTCCCAGTGTCACATTTATCATTTAATTTGGAGCTATAACAGTGAAAGGAACTCATATTGTGTTTGGGTATATGTGAGATAAGGCTACTCTGAACAAATACTCTTTGTAGGCCTTGTGTGCACCAAATGTTCTGCTACTTTTTTGCTCAGATATCTATGATTCTTTGTTCCCAGTGCAGTACTTGGGATTGCACAGTCACAAGCACACAGTTTATGAAGGCATGTGAGGATGAAACCACAGGAGGGTATTGTCAAAGTCACAACAAGCAGTTTCTTAATGCTAACCTTGTTGGTTAGGAAAATAGAAGAATGACTGTACCCTTTGAAAATGTGGTTCATCAGCAGAATTCTTCAGTGTGCTTTTCACAGTTTGCTCAGAGTTGTCAGTGGCTTTTTATAAGTGAACTGCAAATAGTCTATAGTATTAAATATTTAATCACAGGTACAGTATATTCATCAGTCTGTAGAGTGAGCTTGTCAAAAGATTCCTTGTTTTTATTTTCAAGTCAAGTCACATATTTTTAATACAAATCTGTTGTGTCTGTTATGTGGAGTTAAATTGCTGCTTTGCTTGCAAAACTAGAAGAAGAAGAAACTAAAGCTGTTAGGGCTTTAAGTGATTTTGAAATGCCTTCAGCAAGGATGTAGGATGAGAAGTTGTATCCACATAATAAATGTTTAGTGTAAAACTTAAGAATGTAAAAGTATGTGTATGGCTTGTAAGGCATGTTCACTGATCATGGTAAGCTTTATTCCACCTTTGGTACTTTATTCCTTGTGAAAAAGGTGGCTTTATTTCCCATTACAAGCACCCTTAAGTGAATCTCGTGTCATTAAGGCATTTAGAAGTTTTTACTGTTCATTTTTTCAAGCACTGAACAATCAGAATTAAAAGTAACACAAGATAATGAGCCTGTGCTTCTTGTGGCCTTAAGGTATGGAACTTGATAGGAAACCAGCTAATGAGAATATCCACAGCTGAACTAGGTAGGATAAGGAGAAAAATACCCAAGAATTATAAACCCTCATGCTTCAGAGCCAGCCCTTAATTGGGAGGGAGGTATGAAGGAACTTCCACAGTGCACAAGGTACATATTTTGATTTCTTCTTATAATTTCTTCTGGAACATCTGGCACTCACCCCTGTTAAACTGAAGGTGGTGGAGTAAAGAATTGCTCAGGGCACCAGCCATATATCATAAATTTAAAGATTAAGATGTCAATTGCACATTATTTGGCAGCTATACGGAGCATTAGATTTATATGTGGATATGAGTTTTCTTTATTAGCCAGTGGAAGAATGATTCCCCTTCCTTAGGGAAAAAATGTGTGAAAAATAGATGGTATAGGACTGGAAGCAGAAATTCAGATACATGCTTAAAATGACAGATGTAACAGTGATCAGGATATAAATAAAACAGGAAGCAGAACGCACAAAGAAAGAAGTTGTAGTGAAACCAGCTGTGCCACGTACTGTTAAATGACCCCAGTGGTTTAGGATTCCAGCTCACCATTACATCTGCACAGATCACAACTTTGGTATTGCTCCGTAATCGTCTGCAATACCTGCCCATGTCATGAGCTTGGCTGGAACGTATTTTAAAATATTTTTTACCTTGAAGCATTTTGAAGCAATTTGTCCAGTCCCTGAAAGCTTTCTGTCCAGCCCTTGACATGATTATCTTCAAAAAAGCAGAGCTAGTGTTTAGCTCAGCCAGTTCTGTGCTGCTCATTCCTATTACTGTTCCTAGAGCCAGAGCAAGCTGATAGTTTTCTTCACTTCAGATAAACCTCTGGTTAGTTGATAGCAGCAGCATGGGTACCAGTTGGTGATTAAAGCACTGGTTAAATAGGCACACTTCACCAGCCTGAATAAATCCTTCAGCAGAGTATCTCTATAACAATTTTAGTAATCACTTACCAGGGCAAGAGGTGGCCAAGAACAAACCTGCAGAGGATTGTACTGTTGTTACATTGCCCTCTGAACAACATGAAACAGCAGGGGAAATGAAAGACTTGATTTTACCTTGTGATAGATGATTGTGGCTAGAGCTGGGGGTTGACCATCCGGTCCTCTGCTGCACAGCCTAATAATGAACTGAGAATGCACTCATTGACCTCATCTCAAATGAAATTTGTCCCATAATCACAAAGACTTCTTTTTACCTTAATCTATTTTTTTAAAGGAAGTCTTAGAACCTTTTGACATCAGGAGGAAAAGGAAAATAGTCTATTAATTGGGAAAGTTTTCCCTTAACTGTTCTTTGCTGGCAACCCTCAGAAGCCTCTTTGGATTGCTGATAAAGAGTGTTCATCTTTGCTTGATAATAATAGTTATAATGAGAGTGAGATGGATGCGACACTAAAAATTAAGAGCATTGAAAGGGTCAGCACTGAAAATTGCATTAAGATTTTTCATTTAACTAGCATCCCTTTGGTTGTGACTCTTTTAAGTAACATAAATGACATAACAGACTTTTAGTTTAGGTATTTTGGGTAGAGTAAGGCCTAGATTCAGAGCTTAGCTGTTTATCAGAACAGCAGTGAACTGATGGGTTTGGTCCCTTTTTTCTATAAAAACAGCTTTTGCCCTCTGCTTTGTCCAGTATCATCTCTTCTAAGAAGGAGATGTGATCTTGGCAACGCAAATTATAGTGAAATATTTTTAAGTAATGAAAAAGATATAATTCCTTATAGCGCACTTAAGTAAAATATATTAACTCTGGGATTTGTGGGATCACTTTCACGGATATTTTATGCACTTTATCTATGGCTGTTCATAGCAGCATACAGATCTTCCAGGAATTTACTTGGTCTGATTTACTTTAAATTTGTGAATCAACCTTGTGATAGCTTCCCCAGCTGCACTCGGGTGTAATAAAAGTGTTCTTTAAATCACTGTATGTGTATAGATGCACATGCATATTTTTACATATAGAATTCCAAATGTGTTCATACAAATTATGGGCAACCAAAAGAACACATCTAATACAAGAATTCAAGTCTCAGAATTATTTTTTTTTTTACTAATGTCTTTTCAGTGTAACCAAATGCAACAACAGCTGTTTATCATTAGACCAATTATAACAAGAACCTAGATCACCAGATTTATGTAAAGGATCATTAGTAGTACAGTAAAATTATGTTCCCAAGTATCTGTCCAATTTTACATTTCCATTCTCTAATTAGTAGGTTGAGCTGTCAGCATCACATGCTCTTTGTGAGAGGAGTAGGATGTCAATGGGGATTTCCTTCTCCTGAGTTTTTGGTTCACTCAAAATTATTTTTTCTCCATAGTTTAACATCACATTAATTCATAGGTTGTGCTTTCCTGTTGGTTCACGAGGTTACTTGAACCACAGTTACTTACTTTTGCTAGTCTTCTGTACAAACTGTGATTTCTCTTTTGGAGCAGGAAAAGAATCTGCAATTGCACAAAGCTAAATAGAACTGAAGTTAAGTGAAGGTAAACTAGTAAATTAGGCAATGGTACAACTAAAACAACTTCAAACCAAAAGGCAGTCAACAGGCAAATAAACACAGGAAAATTTCACTTTACAGATGGTCAAATGAGGCAGTAGGCATCTGATTGTAGAGCCAGCAGCCAATACAGAAGTCAAACATTTCTTGACTTTTGTAGGTACAGCAAACACCAAGCTAAAACATGTTCAAGGCCAGACAAGATCTTACAAGGTTTGTAGTGACATATAGCTCATGCAGTTAATTATTGCTGTAGAACTTGAGATGTGGTACAAGCACCATCATTTACCAGCAAGGCTCTGACAGGGCCATGGGGCTCCTGTCTGTGCATGGTAGTTTGAACCCACCTTTCTCAGGATTGTAGGAAGGTGAGTTTGGGAAGAACCGGTTTGCAACAAAAACAGTTGCACGAAGGACATGACAGTATTGCCCCTGCACAGCATGATCTATTGATACTTAAAGAAATCCTCCCAAACGGAGAACCAGGTTCAGTTTCTTCCTGTGCCTGCAACATCTCTAACCTAGCTCTCCTACCTTCCCGGATAGCATCCTGCCCACCAAGCTGTGTCCCAGGTTAGTCCGTGGCTTTCTCTGTGCTAAGCCCAGACAGAGGCTCCTCCAGCAGCACTACACACAGGGTTTCATTACTGCCCAAACCTCCCGCAGCCAATGGTGCTGGATGTGCAATAGCTTTCCCACTGGGTGTGCAATAGTTTTCCCACTGGCAGCATGGCCTCAGTTGCTGAGGCTTCATCATGTTTATTCGAGGATTTGGATTCAAACAGCTCACACCCCTCTCTTCCCTCAGGGCATAAAGAAGCGTGCAACAGACTGCAATATGTGTTATGGGGGTCTTGATGGAAATGAAGGCACGTTGAAACACAAATGTTCAAAGAAATGTCCTTCCCTGGCTCCAAAAGTGACTGGCAATGAAGCAGAAAGGGTAATAGAAAGGATTATGGCCCCTTTCCATGGATATATTGACATACATTCTGTGGTATTTTAACAGATTGAAAGCTCCTGAAGCTGGAGTGCAGACAACATGCTCTGAGTAGCAGGCTACCCGTGGTTGTATGCCTTCATGTTTGGAGCACTTTCATACACAAAGGTCTATTGCCTTTAAGTTGTTGCACACAGATTACAATACAATTAGTAAAATACAGATGTTCATTTGAGACACAACTGTCATGAAAGAGTAGGATCGCTAGGAACCTAAATTGTTTGGCATCCCCTGGTTCTGTCTCAGACAATTCCCGGTTGAAAGTCTTTACACATTATACTTTCATGCTTGAAGAACACAGTGTTACTTCACTGTTCTGGGCTTCACTGCATATTGCCAGGCATTTTTAGTGGAAAATGTTTGGAGAGGTTTGTGTATCACTAGTCCTCTTTTTGTCTTTTGGCTTCAACTCAAGGGACACCTCCTGCTTCCTTCGGGAGAGCTGGTCTTCAAGAGAGACAGTCTGTGGGTAGGGAACGAGCACAGGCAGCCTCGTCCTTCCAGTTAATGTTCCAGGTCCAGTACTGCAGTGGGGGTGGCTGTTGACAGGGTGTGGATGGTCATAAAATATCATAAAA
The DNA here is from genome assembly GCA_013400735.1 of Pomatostomus ruficeps. Classification (NCBI taxonomy): domain Eukaryota; kingdom Metazoa; phylum Chordata; class Aves; order Passeriformes; family Timaliidae; genus Pomatostomus; species Pomatostomus ruficeps. The sequence goes on along the minus strand of VYZT01060764.1, from coordinate 49,855 downwards.
CCAGAGTCTAACTGGAGGATAGAAATAAAACTGCTCTCGACCGGTGGTAGCAGATGCCATCAAGCTTGTAACGGTTGGAAGGGAGTATGGGCTGAGTGCAGGGGAAGATTAGAGATGCTCCCCTTCTGACCAGAGCTATGTAGTCGATCTGCTGTATTACAGCTTGGTTTGATGAGAGATTTCACTGAAGCAGAGCTGATTTCTGCCTGCCAAAGCTCTGACCTTAGCATTAATTTTGAGTTCCAGGGGAAACTGGAGTAAGTAGGCAAGTGGTAGATTGACATGTGAATGGAAGAGCCTGGAGAGTTGACAGAGTCACATAACATGAAGCATCCTGTGTTGAGATGTCAAAGACCCCTTGGTCAGGCAGAAATGAAAAAGTGGGAAGTGGTGTGTGTAGGGAGCAGGGACTGAATCAGAGCATTTTTATTAGTACGATAGCTTACATGGTGCCTTGACTCCTGTATCAATACTCTACTTCCTTTAAATTTGCATTAAGTCTGTCATTTCTAATTTGTTAAGAAGCAGCCATGCTCTGAACCACTGGTAAACCAGCACTGGTAGTTCTGGATTAGCAGCACGCTCCCTTTGATGCACAACTTGGTCTCCCTGTCTCCCTTTGAGTTCAAAGTCCTGTGGAAGCTCTACTGAGTTTATCTCTCCATCATTTCTCAGAAGCAAATCAGCTTGGCAAATGAAGCAAGATCCTTTGTAATAACTGTGTCATCATCTTGCCTCCAAAGAGATGTCTTGGAGCAAATGTTTGTGAATATACCATTGTTTGGAATGCGAACCCAGTTTTTTCCTTAAGAACTACAGGAGCCAGTAGGGCTTGCATTAAGTTTATCTCTTAGTGTTGACAGAAAGAAAAGGATTTTGTGTTCATTTTTCCTGTTTAAGATCAGTTTAAGATTCTGCTTACATCTGATCAATTTGTAAGGCTATGGGGGCAAGTATTTTGAGGTTGGGGGGAGTATTGCAAACTGCACCTTGCTGCACTCCGGTATTTGAATGATTTGGGCACTGTAACAAGACACAGAGAGTCCTTAAACACCTGGAAGAGCTGCTGACTTGGCTCTGTGCCAGAATCAAGAGCACATGCTGGGGGTTTGGCCGGGGGCCTCTTGCCAGCTTGCAGGCTTAAATACATTTCCAGTCCAGAAAGGGCTATAAGTCTACAAACATCATCTGGGAATTTGCTTCTTAGAGGAGATTTCCTCAAAAAAGATTAGATACAGGGGAGATCCACAACTAAAGGGGGTGGTTCTCCTCATTAAAATCATACTTAAAAACATCTGAAGATTTATTTAAATTGAAGTTTGGAAAACAGAATGTTCTCTTCTCTCTCTGTATGTCTCTGAAGTATAGACATTCTCCACTCTTTCACCTTTCCATCCTCAGAGTATTCTGACAGCAACACATCGGCTCCTACACAGAACTGTGGAGATTAACTGATAGGATTTTGGAAATGAACTGAAAGGAATGCTTCGGTATTTTTCTCCTTTTTCTAGCTTCCCCTCTGCCATGCTTACTTAATACTATCCAAAAAGGTTTAAAAACACAAGAGCATCAAGTATGCAGCAAGTGCATGAAACATGTTTGTACATACTGTGGTCATCAGGGAAAAAAATCATCTGGTGTTGCTGGGGCTTGATGAATTGCTTTTTTCCTATGATTCCTCCATTCATAATTCATTTTTGGACATGTGGATTCTCTGATCACCACAAAGTTGGCTGAAGTTGTGCTACAGCTTGATCAGAGGGAGGCAATAAAATGGCCCACCATTCTTCAGTCGGCTGCTTGTTTTTATCAGGCTCTCAGGAACTTGGATAGAGAATTCTCTCTTCTGTCAAATGAAGGTTAAAATCAACTAAGAGAGAAAAAAAAAGTTATTGGGAAAGAATGACAGGCACACATAATGTATTCACTTAACTCAGTACTTTGGGAACAGGGTCTGTCTGAGCATGTCGCAGCATGTCAGCAGGTGTAGCTTCTGATGGGCAAAGCTGCATTTCACAGTTCAGGAAGGATCATTAAGATGTGCATATTTAGGAACTCCCTACCTGCCCGCATTCTTTGTGGCTCATGAAGCTTTTATGCTGAGTAACTTAGTTCACCACTGCTGCATCAGGAGAGTGTTATTGCTTGACTCTTATCAAGGGGAAGAAGGGTGGCTTCCCAAGCAATACCAACTACATGTGGCACTGGAAGGTCGAGTACCGCTCCTGAAAGTTCACACAGGAGCCATTTGGCATCCAGCAGAGATTGCAGGAGAGAGGTGTAATGAGCCATATGGGTAGTAGGAACTTTTTGTGTGAGCTGCTACGTGGCTAAGCACTTATGCCAGCCCGCATTAAGGCATATATCACAAAGCAGTTTGGGAAGGCATTTAAGCACACTTCTAAAGCTAAGCATGTTCTTGAAAACAAGGAGACAAAACCATATGCACAGTGTGTTTCCCTGAATAAAAGCTTGGAAAAAAATCTGAAAACCAATGGCTGCAAAGGTCTAAATATAATCACCAACTTCAAGTTTAACAGAGCTGCAGAAAAGACACATATTGTAATTTTCATTATCTGTGTTGTGTTTCCCTCTTGTTGGAAATTCATCCAAAGTCCAGAAGAGGCAGGCTTTTGTTTGGAAAATTGCAGGAAAGGCATCTCAGACCACAGCATTTTCAGTGACCCAGTGAAATCAGAGTCACGTGTCACTCATGGGTCTGAGTTCTGTCTGTTTGACCCATTTTCCCACTCTTGCACTGCACTATATTCTGCAGCACACGCTTCCAAACCCATGACCAAGGCAATTTCCTGCTACGGCTGTGGCTCGCAAGTCATGGTGCTGTGATCACAAATCCCCCTGTCATCCAGAAAAACTGTCAAGCTGGCAAAATGCAGCAGCATCAGTACTAATATCTGATCAAATTTGATATTTCAACCTCCACTGAAAGAATGGACTGTCAACTCAATTATTGTTAGGAGCAAAACACAACAGTACTGTTGGCTGCAAGCCATGCCATTATTGGGACAATTGAGTTTTATGCTGGGGAATAAAATATAGTTATCCTTAAGAGTGCCTGTCTGTGTGCACACTGCACTGCAGACCTCCACACACCCAGCACACAAGTGCCAAGACCGTTTTCCTTAGTGTATCTATCTGTCATGTGTCTATCCACATGCTTTTAGGACCCCATGCAAAGGGGCATGAATGATACTGCATAATTCCTGCTCTCCTCACCTGCTGTTTTTCGAGAGAGTATTCACAGTCTGCCTGTGTCCCGTGGATGAGTTCCTTTCTGTTCTTTTCAGCTCTTCTTTTTAATTTATTTGTTTTCATCTACAGAAGCACAGAAAAGCTTAGATTGAAAGGAAACCTGAAGGTCATCTAGCCCAACTCATGCATGAAGCTGGGCCTCTTTAGGCCAGCTTCAATTCAGATGTGATTTATTTCCACCAGGTGCTCAGGGGCTTCCGTAAACAAGGATGCCTTCGTCTTCTCCTGACTGACTCAAACACTCCTGTGGTCACTGTCATGGTTCTCCTGAACTCACCGTGATAAGAGGTTTATGAGCCCATGTCCACGGACTCCTGTGTCTCTGGGAATTGTGCTGTCTGTGTTTACTGTCCACTTTTTGTTCAGAAAAGAGCATGTTGAGAGGTGATCCTAGTGTTCCTAGTGGAGTTATCCTCTGCTCCTGTAGCAGAGCACTGAGCTGCATGCAGTAACTTGGGGTGGCACAGACTTGTACTTGTTTAACATCTAGGGAAAGATGAAGGTCTGCCAGAAATGTTTTGTTATGGTTTGGGTTTTTCTCTTAATTGAAGATTAGGAAATCAGCAATTAAGCGTGTATTTATTTCACTATGGCAGAAAAAAATCTTACTATGCCTATAAACAGTTTCTGTTGCTACTTGAAAACACAGAGAGATTGTCTGCTGAAGTCAGACATGGGGATTACTTCCTGGGTAGTGGCTGGTTTTTCCCTTTTTTTGTTTCCTATTAATGTTATCTGTGATACTTCTTTGGATTTTTACCTGTAAAGATTTTTTTTCAGACTCAACAATATTCAAATTGCAGATAGGTCTGTTGTCATGGAAATCATTACAGAATTAGGCCACAGAGAGTGACAGTGACAGTGACTCAGTAGCCAGGTGATACAGGCACTCATCTGGGAAAAGAGAAATCTATTTTTCTGTCCCTGCTCCCACGAACACACAATTATTTTTTTGCTAATGAAACAGATGCACTAGGAGGGGATGTCCCAGAAAAGTCCTGTCAGGTAACTGCGATATTCCTTCTGGCCTGGATTCAGGTCTCTTGCCCTTACCGGGCAAGAGAAGGGAAGAGCTGAATTTTGATTTTGCATATGTTAGCAGAAGGAATTAATTTCTGAATGAGGAGGTGGGAAAGGCAAGATGGCCACACTTGGTTGTCCTTGCCCAGGCTCTTAGGCAAGCTGTGAGCACACTTACCCGTCGCTGCCACAGCTAAAGGAGCTGATGGACAAGCAGGTGACTGATTTCAGTTGCATCAAAACTCAGCCAGGCGTGAAAATGTTTTCTCCCCACACGACAGATGTGGGCTTAGGAATGCAGGCATTGGTGGGAAGTTGTCTGAGTGGAAATAGAGCAGGAGTATTGGGAATCTCTCTGAATCAGCATTGCAGCCTCTGTTTATCTGCTGAGTCCAATGCCTTCAAGGTTTGGTGTTGCAAAAAAAATTAGTGAAATTGACCCTGGTTTGCACAAAAGCATGCGTTGAACATCAAGAGGATGAGTAACCCTGTGGTGAATGTGGCAAAATGGATTCTCTGAGGTGCCTTCCAGCCTGAGTTACCTGCTGTGGTCCTATGTCTGAAATACCTGGCATAGTGTCGGGAGGTTAAAAATGCTTAAACTCTTGCTCACAGAACAGTCAATCTTAAGTGGTTTTTTCCCACTCAGTTCACATGAGAAAAAATGTAATGTTTGCAGAAATTCTTCTCGAGAAATTACTGTTATTACTATCAGAAAGCCAATTCAGATTGAAACAGCATTTACTCTGATTTTAGTACTGATTTTGATACTCTGTTAATGATCTTCACAGAAGCAGTAAAATAAAATGAAAATACTTTATCAGGAAAATAGGAATTTGCATTAAAATTTTGACCAGCCTTAGTTTGTCCTCCCTTAGTTGCCAGAAATGTGGTGAGGGGTTTTTTTTTTATTTTTTTAGTATCAGCTTTTAACTCAGTACTTTCTTTCTTGCAAGAGGAAATGGTAGTGCAGTTCTGTAACCTATAATCATTTGTCAGGGATGGGGGTGGAAGAAGATTAGCTCATAACACTGTAATCTCATCTGCTATTTATTTTTGGACAGATTTTGATTAATTCCCTATTAAGCAAATTCAGTGGTGTGCATTATTACAGTGTCATGATTTTCTGTAGCATACTACCTGTGTCATGTGATGAGCTGTCCTGAGGGCAAGAAACCAATAAAAATGACATTCTTGCTTATTATTTGCACCACTACACTTTCATAGCCCATCATCAGCCTGTGTGTTGCCTAAGTTCAAAATTAATTAGAATGACTGCCACTTCATGTCATGTGAAAGATGATTATTGTATGTACAGGAGAAGTTATGCACCTCCTTATTCGTGTCTGTCAGCAGCTCTGCCAGTTGTGCTTCATTCTTTGTTTTTAATGATTGCTGTCAATAGGAATATAGGACACGCAACAACCATGAAGGTGCCAGGATTAAATGGTTGGAAAATCAGCAGTCTTTTCACTACAAATGTGACGTTTTTCGGGAAGGCTTTAACTCCACTAACCAAAAACTCTTCTTTGTACAAAATCATCCTTTAAAAAATTATTTCAAGCTCTTCCATTTTATTTATGTCAATCACTGGAAGAAGATTTGTGAAAAGATAGCAAAGAACAATTCTTAAAATACGTGGATATGAATTGTAAGATAAAAAACTTAATTGCAGTTTAGACTTCAGATTTATTTGAAAAGGGGATAATGATAGTAATTACCCAGTTTGAGTTTTGTAGAAGGCTAATTAGATCCCAAAAGCATTTGTATGCACAAGGCAAACCATAAATACAAAAGACCATCTGGTCCTTATCAGCTTACAACACTAACACTGTCTGTAATTATTTTTTCTGTATTGTTTTGATGTTGACATTTTATGATGCAATACATCTAGCCATGGTTAGGGAATAACCTCTAAATGGTTTTTTGGTTATTGACGGCTTTGGGGTTTTCCCCTGCATTTGAAGACATTGTCTGACTGTAGGAGTGCAGTAAAGCAATCTGGAGTTCAGTCGTTTACACTACGAATGGGTCAGTGTTTTAAACTGAGTTTGATTGTGGGGTTTTAATCTAAATTGTTCCATCTGCTTTTTCCAGCATTCTGGGGGTTCAAAAATAATTTGTGAATGTGATGATAAGGTTTTATCAGGCTGTGAAGAAGTAGTTCCACAGCAATATAGGGACTAATCCTGATGCCCTCATTCCAGGTTTAGAGCTTGCTGTCCAGAGTTGCCTGTGCTTTTTGCTCCAACATGAAGTCCTTGCATGGCCTTGTCAAAGTCCCACATTATCACTGTGAAGTTACATGTTTTAGACCCTTCTGTGCTGTAGGGATGGCTCTCCATACCTCCATCCCATGAGCCCAAGCTGCCAGGATGTGCCAGCAGGACCTCAGGCTGCAGATGGGTGCTGTGCTGCAGAAGAAGTGGCCATAGATCCTGAGGAAAGCATTAGTCAGGCCCTACAAAACACAGGGAGGCAGGACTGGCTCCAAGGCTTAGGGAGGTGTTGAGCGTGGTTCAGTCTGAGTGGTTTACTAGAGATACACAGAGAGACACTGCCAGCTTCTTTCTGTGGCATTTTATGGGTTGTCTGAGCTTTTCTCTAAGAGGAAAACTCTTGTGCAGAATTTTAATCAATTCCTTATTTATGAAAATTGTCACTGATTTGATGCCGTCTGACAGCTCTCCTCAGTCAAACAAGGACTAAGTATTCAATCCTGCAGGTGCTGCTTAGGGATCTGCCTGTGCAAATCCAAGTGCAAATCAGACACTTACCATGAAGTTTAGGATCTATTTCACTGAAATTATTTAATCCAGTCCTAATTCTCTTTATTCCAGATACCTCCTTATCAGTTGACCACCTAAATATTGTGTGGGGCCCTGCACCAGTTCAAATCTTGAAATCTGACAAGAGTTAGGTGTTTAAAGTAACAAATTGTCCTGAAATTGAATCTTGGGTAAAAAATTATTTGGTGCCAGGTGCCTTTACTTCTCTTTGTGCAAGGGACAGGATTTTCTTTCCAAATATTTTTAAGTTACTTGCAAAGTTTGGAATCTAACATCTCTAGTGCTTTAGAGTCTGTCTCCTTATTTCATAATCTCATTTAACAGTGCACAGAATCTCTACCCAGACTCAGACCTGTGTGAGCTTTCTGTTTTGAAAGGACACGGTTGGAAAAGCACAATGTACAAGCAGTGTGAGCAGGACTGTTGCATATGTATGCCCTGTATTTTCCATGGGTTTTCCATGCTTAAATGGTCTTTTGTCTTGGAAAGCCTGGCCTGTGTGGACGCTGTGAATGTCACTCTGCTTGTGCAAGGCTGCACCCATCTGCCCCGTCATACCCCGTGCAATCCTGGTGTCCAGACTCATACACTTTGTGTAGCCATCAGCTTCTCAGGAGGAGGATGAGCCTTCCCTGGCCATGGCAGCAGGTTCTGCCTGTCCTCACAATCCTCATCCCATCACCATCCCAGGCAGGAGAACCCTATTTTAGCCTGGGTTGAAGGAACTTTCATGTAACCATAGCATGAAACTTGGGTTTGGATAAAGAAGATAAAAATCTGCACAAGAGTTTATTTGTATTTAAGTGGCAAAACATTTCTAGAAAATTAGTATGTTTTAGAGGAAGTCTTAGGTGGGTGTATTGTTTATTTTTTTTCTTTAACTGCTTTGAGACACACTGATGGCAGTAGCTACAGGCTATAGATTTTTTTTTTACAGGGACCAGGTTTAAAGTAGACAGTATTCCTTAAGTAAATGCCACTGAATGTCCTAAAAGTTTACGGCAAATCTCATGTTTTCATACTATCTACTTTCCTCTTGCAAAACCATGACCCAGATCTTCCAGGCATTGAACCCTGCTCACACCACTTTTGTGTCACCATGTTTTTGTAAAGGACAGGTACAAAACAGATAGACAGCTCCCGGAGGTCACCCGGAGTCTGTAGGTAGAGGTTGCAGCTGGGGAAAATAATAATAATTTTATGGCACAGAAGCATGTGAATTCTCAAACCTAGACTTCATGCAGCCCTGTCACCTTCCATGGCATCCAAAAGGTTAAGATGTACATCAGGAGCCAGAAAGGGTGAGTTTGCTTTCTAATATAGACTGTCAGGAAAAAAAAATTGCACTGTTTTACTACTAAAATTGCTTTGGAGATTTTTGTGGGATCATCTCGTTTGAGTGTTATAACTGCCTGTAGGAAATTGCTTGGGATTAGCCTTGGGAGTAGAGTTGTGCACGTGCAACCGACAGACCTGTGGTGTGCACGGGCGAGCACAGTACATGCAGTGTGCCTGAGGCGAGGCTGGAAGGAGTGTTCTGACTGTGTGTCAAAACTGTCCCCTTCCTCTTCCTGTGGTCATTCCAGCTCTCCCAGCAAGCATCTGAGCATCCAGCATCTGCTTCCCTCTCAGTATAATCCCCCAGATCTGCATGCGCTTCCTCCAGGCCACAGAAAATATGGTTTAGTTTTGGTTTTTTGCGTGTGAGATTAACACCTGGGATGGGATTTGCCTAACCGAATGTGGACGTCTGAAAGATCAGCATTTCTGAAGTCAGGTTCCAAAGGCTGTGAAGGGGCACTTGGGTGGTTACTCTGGTGAAACATCGTTATTATATGCTTAGGCAACAGGAAATCTGCTTCAGCTAACTAGTCACCAGGGGCCACATCCAGAAAACATTGGTTGCCTAAAACGATACTTGGAATTTAAAGACATAAATCTAATATTGCAGTCCCAAAGCCATAATCACTTGCACACAATCCTGATGCCTCTTCAGTTTTTCAGCTCATTTGTGTTAATAGTGAACACTTGCCCCGCCCCAGAGTCCTGGGGCCCACTGTGGTCTACACAGTACTGATCAGCCTAGATTGTAATTCACATATAAACTATGTGAGCTTGATCCAGGAAGGTTTCTCTGAGCGTAAGGAAAGCCTACGGGATGGGTTGGGCAGCCTGCACCTTATCATTGCCAGGCTCTTTTTGCAGATGGGTGTAAGAAGGATGGAGGGGCTCTGTCTTTGATGAAAGTGCTGTAGCACTTATCCAGGAAGCTTAATGTTCTCTCATCCCAAAGATTCAAGATGGCATTTCTCCTCTTCCAGGAGATGAGTGTACTAGGTTAGATGCACTATAATGATGCCTTTGGTACCTTTCTTTTATGCTGACTCTCAGAGCAAAAAAAGAATTAATGATTTTCTGTAATGGAAGAAGAGAAGTAAAGCACAGTAAGCTTTGCAGAGGGAGCAAGAGAAAATACGGCTTTTCTGTTACAGGGCTGGGAACATTTACCTGGGAGAGAATGTTTTAACGCTCTTCTCTGCTGCTGAGGCAGCCCTGGTGTCTCTTGACAAACGCAGTTAAATTAACATAGCCAATATAAAACTGAAGGATTTCCATGGCAAGATTCTCCACCAAAGAGCTCCTCCAAAGACTGTTGACCCAGTCTAAGCTTTCTGTCAGAGCCAATAAATTTTAGATATTTTGTTTTGCTTTGGTGCAGTACCTGTAGGAGGAACCAGATAGTTTGTTTCATTGTGGTTCTGCACACACATGCCTTGAGGATTGAATCAGCTATTCTGAGGAGGGGTATGTAAGGTTTTGGATTCACCCCCCAGACAGAGTCAGGAGCTCAGGACTGGCTGTCCCTGCTGATGTCCCCTAGTACGGAGGCTTCGACCTGCTCTCATGGGTAGATCCACCATCACTGGCCTCAGATTGCTGTGCCTCACCTGTCTACAGCTGTTGTTTTTTCTGAAATCTGTAACAAGTTATATCAAATTAGTAAAACTGAGACCTGTACTCCTCTGTTAATTTTTGTTGAAATTACCTAATAAATATAATTGAGGGCTTTTACCAGGCAGCGTAAAAGTGATTGTGGGCTTTTATCAGCCAGCGCAATCTTGTCATCCTCAGAAAAAAAGGCTGAACTAAGGGTACAGTATGAGTGCAAATCAGTCTGCATGTGGCACTTGAATGTCAACAAGAGAAGGGAGGTGGATTTTACATCATGGTTTAGTTACTGTAGCTAGAATCTGTTAAGTTTCATTACCAATTTTGATTTGATGTGATGATTTGACCCTGGCGGTCAAATCCTGTAAACAGAGCAATGCAAATTTACCTAAATTTCTGCCTGACAGGAGCACTCAGTTGTAGCATTATGACCTATTATCTAACATTACTGTTCAGTGATGGTTCAGGAAAAGAATCTCCTTGCAGATATAATTTATTGCATCTTGCTAAACTCTTTGAGTGACATTCAGACTTAAAGAGAGCCAATTACACTGCTTCTCACAATAGGCATATCCGTTTGCAAAGCCTTTTAATAGTACTTAAGATTTCTTGACTGCATTTGTCTTTTGTCTGTGAAGCTTGCTTTCAATGTCACTTCCACTCTGCTGCTGTAGATAATCTCTGGCATCACACTTTTCCTTTCACTCCTCGTACCCCACTCCCTCTACCTTCATTTTTCTCACAGAATTTGCCGGCGGCTGAGGGGTGTCAGCCATGGCTGTAGCTTCAGGAGCCTGAAGCAGTTATAGGAAGAGTCAGGACCATGAAGGCACCTCGCACCATTGCAGCCACCCTTGCTACAGCCCTTGTTAAAACCTCAGTTCACCTGCCCTGTCGCTGACACCGGTTGTCATCAGTTGGCTGACTTTGTGCCTTCCTCTCTCATCAACTGCTCAATAGCTTGCTGATCTGTTTTGTTTGCAGTGTGATAGGTTTGAGCATACTGTATTATTTATAAATGTTTGGTAATTTTCTGTGTCAATGATGTGTTCTTTGGGGCTGCTTCAGTCTTTCAAAAACAGGCTTGACACAGCGTCTCCGTCTCAGCGTTACAGCAGCATTCCCAACCGGTTACTCTATGTACTTGCTTCCACTTGCTGCAGTTTTAAAAATGTTCTTGAGCACTTGTGCTGAGTGTTTAATTAAAATTTCATGAGGATGCTTGGTCTAATTCTCATCCAAATTACAATAGCATGAATGGGAAGTGGCCACAGAGGAGTCAGCAGAGTCAGGATAGTGTAAAATTGGAGAATGAGGGCTGTTGTCTTCAGTTACATTGCCACATAGTAAATCTTACTGAAGATTTTCCCTACAAAAGCTAAAAAACTGAAACTAACTTTTTTGTCCATTCACTTTACCAGTGTTTTTATTACTAAACTTACTGTATTTATATTTAATGCCCTAGAGTCCAGTCTTGAGATATGCTGACCCCCCCTACAGTTTTCTCAGACTTTGATCTCATGTTTTGGATCCAAATCGATAAAGATTGCTAGCAGCGTACTCTGCATTATGCAAGCATTAAGAGATCTGCAGAGCAAGGAAGAGAGTAGTGCCTCCTAACCCCTGGTTTTGTCCCCTTTATAAAGATAGGTTCACAGTCCCCATCCCTGAAAGTGCTCAAGGACAGGTTGGATGGGGCTTTGTGCAACCTGGTCTAGTGGAAGGTGTCCCTGCCCGTGGCAGGGGGCTTGGAACTGTATGTTCTTTAAAGTCCCTGCCAACCCAAAGAATTCTATGGTACTATGGTTCTTTTCAGATCTCAGTGGCTCCAGCACAGAGCCACCCTTACAGGGTTGCAGAAGGGAAGACCTGCACAACAGCTATAACTCAGGCTGTTATCAGTCTGCCTTTTTGCTTTTCTCCACCTTGTCCCTACTGTCCAGGCAGATGCAAATATAATTGCAGCTTTGAATAGAGATCTAGTGAGCTACTGATGGCTAGCTATGTTGTCTGGCTATGGCAGATCCTTCACTTTCATAGGTGCAAGCATAAATTACTTTAAGTCCTTCTGAAAAACAACAACAACAAAAAAAATTGGTCCATGTAGCTACAGGTTAGTCGCTTTTTTTACATCCTTATGTGTGTGTGTGACAGAGAAGAAAAATATTTGTGCAAAAACTGAAAAACAAAAACTGTAGATACGGAAACTATAGGTCAGATTTTTGTAAATCCTTCCCGTTGGTCCATTATGGATATCATATTTCCCTGAATTGCTGTCGTGGTGTCTTCAAAGTGTTGGTAGTTAATTGTACTTTATGTATGCCATTTCTGTCCTTAATGTAAACTGCACCTTATCCACAGATACGGAAAATTGTCTTCCCTGGGTTGAGGATAGACTTTCTGTAACTTTTCTTGATAATCCAATGGTTTAGAAGAAAAAGAGATGATGGGACACAATGATACTGTCCACTAAAAACCAGTGCTGTCAAAATGACACATTAACCTCCTAATTTTGTCGTTAACAGTATACATGTGAAGGTATATTAATGGCATAGGGATTTTTCATGATCTTCATAATCCTTGTCTATTAAAGGGACAGCTTAGCATCTTCAATGGAAGATGTAGATTTCTGTAGTGCTCATTTGTAAGGGCAGAATAAATTGATATAGTCCTCACCTTGACTAAATAAGCTAAGAATGCATTTAGGAATAAGGAGAGAAAGAAGATGCCCAAGAATTATCCCATGAGACTAGACGGATAAGCATAAGTGTAAATCTCAGATAAACTTAGGCTGAGAAAATATCTCGTTTGCAAACAGGCACTGAACAGGGTGGTTGTGGAACTACTGAGAAGAGATATGCGTGATCCCCGAATTTAAATAATGGCTTCTAGTTGACAGCAGCTTTGATTACTCCTTGGAGCTACCCAAGCGAAAGAGAAACTGATGCAGTTGTCAGCCTGATCACTGACTATCTGGACTCATCATGTTCTGACAATTGTATCAGGTACAGATGTTCGTAAAATTTTCTTAATAGGAGAGTCAGACAGGTGTGTCTCACCCATCAGCTGCCTTACTTGTAAAGAGACCACCATCATGGCTCCTTGCTTTCCTCCCATTCTTGTTCAGCAGAGAAGCCTGATATATTCCCCACAAACCCTATAAAGGTTGTAGCCTCAGAACTCTGTTCTTACATTCATTATTTGTATGTGTATACAGATATGTTCATATTTTTCTTGTCTGGATTCCCCTGCTTTCCTACCCAAAGAGGAGCCATTGTTTTAGCTGTTCTGCCCCACTCTGCCCCATTTTTCATGCTCTCCAGGTTGTCTAAAGAGCAGCAGCAGCAGCCAGATTCTCATATGGCCTCAATGTGCATAAAGATCACTCAGGAACCTTCAAGTTTTTTATCTCCTCCTGGATTTCTCTCTGTATTTCCACTGACAGCAGAAGTGGACACTGTTGCCTGGATCTCTCACAGCAGGATTCCCAAGCACTGGGTAGGAAGAAGTGGCTCAAGCACCAAGCCTGCTGTACTGCATTAGATGGCTTTCAGCTGTACATAGTCCTTCCCTGTGAGCCAGAGATCTGGAGTCAGAGATGTAACCATGTGGTGGCAAAGCACACAATCACGGAATCATTCAGGGTGGAGAAGACCTCTAAGATCATCAAGTCATCAGACAGAAAGTACAAATTTACATTCAGTGATTGTTAGGAGGGGCACTGAATGTGTCTGTACTGGAGCTCACCATGAAAAGAGGAGTTTAGCAGATAGGACTGACTCCTAAGAGTTGTGCCCACGTGCCAGATATAAACACAGAAGTATTTTCTCTTCTAATTTTAAAATCATTAGGTAAAGTCAGACTGATTATAAAAACAGTTCATTATGGAACTTCAGTTACCTCAGTTTAGGGCCACCCAAAATGAAACTGATCTGATTTCAGAATATGTAGTTTTTCAGTCTTCTAAAAACTTTTTTAAGATACCTTCAGTGGTGGCACCCCAGATTATTACGTCTGAAAATTAAAAATAGTTGTTGAAATACCGGTTTTACCCTTATGCTTAAGAGCACAATAACTCTAATTGTCCTGCTGAGCCTTAAGTTCAGTTTATTACAATTCTTTCAGATGCAGACTTGTTTGCTTGGTAAGTTGCCTCAGAGGGAGACATTGCCAGCATTCCAGTGCACTGCTGCCATTCAAGGCTGCAGCCTTTTCTGGTTTCTACCAACAACTTGACCTAGATGTTTCTGTGGATCTTGCATGGATGTGGAAGAGGATGAAGCATCTCAGCAGGTGCAAACCCTGGTTATTGGTGATCACTCCTCTTAGCCTTTGGCTCTAATTTGTGAAGGTAGAGACATCAGCAGCACATCAATTCTATGCTAAGACACATGATGAGATTTGACAGAGTGGATGCAGGTGACTGAGCATTCATCCCTTTGCCAAGTAGCTAGTGAGTTGATGTGACAGAGCCAAAACTCCTAAGTCCAGTACACTGTTCACCATATTCTTTCTCAGAGGTGTTTTGGGGACCGGAAATATCATTATCACGGATCCAGCATCTACCCAGCTTTTGCTCATATTAGTAAAATAGGTCTTCAGTATCAGGATGGCCATGTTGGAAACTGTTCTCCTAAGTGCCAGTTTGAAAAATGATGATGATTCAAATGCTGCTTTCAGATCAGGTATTGACCATTTCTATAGGCAAGAAATAAATGTTTCAGAAAAACATCACAGAATCATAGAATGTGCTGAGTTAGAAGAGATGCATCAGGATCGAGTCCAACTCCTAGCCCTGCACAGCACACTCCAAGAAACACACCAAGTGCCTGTTTCTCAGTTTTTGCTGAGAAATGACACAGATTTTGTTCAGTTTTCTAAGTTGTGTCTGTAAATGAATCCTAAATTGAGTCATTTGGAGAGGATAGGAAGTTTATGATCATATTTTATTTCCATTTAATATAGTGCATATCCTCTGGAAAAATGCCATCCCATGCTAAATGCACAGATACAGGCATGGTGCAGTGAGGTACAGGATCCAAGCTCCTAAGCTACAGTTGTTCTAGAAGGGAGAATTTTGGTTATTGACATCATGGGCACAGAGAGGAGGTCAGCTGCTAAGTGTTTCAATGTAGTTGTAAATTGTTTTATTATCCTGTTGTCTTTGTGATACTTGAACAATAGTCATTGCTGTAAATTGATAGTATTCCTGTATCCTGGGTTTACAACTGAAACAGGAAAAGCAGAAGTGAGTGCATGTTGAGGATCTGGTTAGAGGGAAGGAACTTGGATTTTTTTTCCTGAAATATTTACTGCCTTTCACAGATTTTTTATGGGCTCCAGGAGAGATTTGAATGAGGTGTTAGGTTGAAAACTGAACTGAGAAGCTCTTCCTTATGTAGGGGAAGATGGTATAAAGGAATTAACTGTTTGACAGCTGGACTTTGACTTTTGATGGATATTTTTTTACAGGAGAGTGTGAATCCCCTTGCTCCTTTCTCAGCTGCTCCAAATACAGGGTATAGCGTGCAGAGGGTCACTGCTCACTGTTCTGTTCCTGTGCTGGGAGCAGGGGAATGAGGACTGTGTGGGGTTCTTCTCCTGCCTCTGGGCTTCCCAGGGAGCCAGGGCAGAGGGAGCTGTGCCAGGTCGTGTTACTGTCATGGGTCCATGGTGGGTGACTGCCCTGGGGACATGACAGGGAAGTGTGCAGGTAAGTGGGACCCAGGAGTCTGTGTCTGAGCCATGATGCCTCCTGGAGCTGTACTCCGTGGGGTGGGGGTTGTGTTCAAGTCCTTACTCAGGGCTTGATTTACAGGCACTATCTGCCCAATAAAAAGCAATTTTAAGATAGCAAGTATTTGCCCCTAGCAACCCTTGTAGGCTTGCAGAGAGAACTCTGCAAATAAATTACTGCTCTTCAACATCAGCTTGTACCCACCTCATAAACTCATTCCTGAGCTTGGCACTGGGAAATAAAGAAAATAGCATTCAACCAAAGACTAGAGTTTTGTGCTGTAGTTTTATATTTACTCTAGAAGTTCAGTTATTTTTACCTAAGAAACAACATTATTACCCCTATAACTCCCTGCATGTTGGCACGGGGGCTCTGCGTCGCCGGTATCTGACAGCTTGCTAATAATGCAGCGTGGTACGAGCAGGTCCTGTGCCAGCAGTGATTACTGTGAGCAGACAGCAGCGCGATGACAGCCTTGAGAAGTGGCAAGCGCAGTCCGAGAGGTGACATCGGAGGGAATTTCCCAATTATTTCTGCTTCGTTAGGCCTCGGGTGATGGGAAGGTCGCACAGCAAGCGCACTCCCGCCCAGAAGGTGCAGGTCACCTCTTTCAGGCTTCTCAGAATGGTCCCTTTATAATTAGAGGATGTGATTTAGTTTTATTATATTTTTAAAAAGATAATAAACTATTGACAGCTGAGGTTGCAGGCTGAATTTAGCCATAATCACAACCACAGATGCTTGTGTTTTCACACAAGTAACTGTACTCATTAAGTCTTCCTGTATAAACAGCTAAAACTCAGGACTAAATTGCCAAAAGAAACCAAGACTTCTGAATGCCAGCATGCTGCTGCCCAGGGTGCCTACTAAATATATGGAATGGGCGGGGGGGAGAGGGGAGAGCAAAGAGTGATGAGGACAGCTTTTGTGGTGGTGCTGCTGGCACTGAAGGATGGGATTAATCACACAACATCCTGAGTTACAAAGGACTCAAAAAGGATCAAGTCCAACTCCTGCCCCTGCACAAAGCACCCCAAAAGTCACACCATGTGCCTGTGAGTGTTGTCCAAATGCTTCTTGAACTCTGTCAGGCTGGGTGCTGTGACCACTTCCCTGGGGAGCCTGTGCCAGTGCCCAACCACCCTCTGGGGGAAGAACCTATTTGTGATGAACAACTGAAACCTCCCTTGACACAACTTTAAAAGGCCATTCCCTTGAGTTCTGTCACCAGTCACCAGAGAGAAGAGATCAGTGCTTGCCTTTTGCTTCCCCTGGTGAGGGAATTGTAGACTGCCACAAGGTCTCCCACCGGTCTCCTCTTACTTAATTAGTGTCACTGTTTCAGAATGAGGCTTCAGTGCTAAGCCAGGCATGCAGGCTGATCTGTAGGTACTGGAGAGAGAGGCAGTCCAGACTGCTTACCAGGCCCTCCTGTGTCTCTTACCCAGAAACCAGGATTACAGGCTTAGGCAGGGCACCCAGATTTTCTTAGCTAAAACCTGACAAGATGACTTTCCTTCTCTGTGGTGTTTGGAATCAGATCAACTGAAATATTAATACTATTCCTGTGACAGCATGGTGCTGCCATAGTGTAGCTCTCATGGAATTACTGGAAAGGTGTGATTTTTTTCACCCTTAGAAGATGTTTTAATGCAGAGCTATCAAACAACTCCATTTAAGGTTGTACATTCTGGTGCTATCATTCCTGTGGAAAGGGCAGTGTGGAGCAAGAATGGAGACACAGTATCCTCTTGCAGACCCTTGTCCAAAGCCAACCCTTTGCTTCCTCCCTTAGGATAAGAGGATAGAGAAAAAGTGAGATATTGGTGCTTAGAATCTGCTGTCATGGGTGGCTGAGTATTGAGAAAAGCAAGAAAATAGATACATCTTCTCGCAGCCCTGAGCACACACTCATCCAAGGGCTAGTTGGGGTCTAACTTGACTTCTTAGTCCTTCCAGGTTGGACCTATTTGTCAGGGGATGACAGTACTACAGAAACCAAATATTATCAGACAAGAAACCACTTCTGCAAGGAGGATTTCCAGTTGATGACATGCCTGAAAGTTACACAGAGTCACAGAATGATAGAATAGGTCTTGCAATGGACCCACAAGGGTCACCAAAATCCAGCTTCTGGCCCTGCACAGGACACCCCCAAGAATCACACCATGTGCCTGAGAGCATTGTCAAATGTATCACTGTATAAAGTGCAGGAGAGACTGAGTGGTTTTGTTGTGGGGGGTTCTTTTTCCATTAAAAAATACAAGTTTGATTTTTTGGGGGTCAAAAATCAAAATTTAAAATACCTCTTTGTGCTTTTTGAGAAGCAGTCTAAATGCCTTTACTCCAGCTTCTACTCCCTTGGGATGGACAACCCACTGAGACAGCTTCCTCTGAGCAGAAGGTTTTCTGTCTTTGAGCTTCTGTGAGAACTTGGACTATGTTAAGGCATGAAGAGAGACTATTAGACAGCACAGTGGGATCCTCAAATCGAAACTCCTAGTTTTAGGGGAAAAATATTGAAATTAAAAACACTGTAATGAAAAGGTGTGGGTGTGTTTTGGTTGTTTTTTCTAACAAAAAAAAAACCCCTTCACAGCTGCTGGAAAGTGAGAAAAGCACTTCCTTTGATGCCCAATTTTGTCAAAACCACTTGGGAGTGAGTCTGTCACTAGTGCTGAGCAGTGTAGGAAGGTATGAATTAGCTTGATGCCAGGTAGGGTGTGGAAAACAGCCATATAAAATGAAAATTAAATTAAAATCACTGCAAGTAGGAACCTAAATTGTTCTTTAAATGATTTGTCCCCATCACTGTGTTGAAGGAGCATGTATGAAAGGTAACATTTTCTTTTTATCCCTCAAACTGTGAGAAAAGCACTCCAGATGTAGGCATGGAGTGCTAAATGAGAAGTCCTGCAGGTGCTATGGCTGGGAGCCAGATGTACCCAAAGCCCAAGATGCTTATGTGTAGGAAACCTAGTTGAACATGCACTGACCAGCTCTCTACATCACATGCAGACACCTAAATTCAAGTGTCTTAGTCTCAAGGTGACTCTCATCTGATGTTTCACGTTTAAAGAATTACTGATTTTTCAAACAGATCTGCTGCCTATAGAAGAAACTTGTGTTCTCCTTGTCTTCCCCAAGAAAAAAACCCGAAACAACTCCTTATGGATATATGCATATTTCCAGAAACCTGTCCAATATATATGTCAGTTTTGTTCAGCATTTTTCATATCTATGTGCTACGTATTTCTAACATGACATGCCCTTTGTTTATGCTATTATTGTGTGGCTCACTCGGGCATCTGGGAAAATGGTTGGAAATGAGGAGTCCGTGTGTCTAATTGGTGTCTGTGCTGTTGCAGTGTTTGTAGCCAGTGCTTCAGTCTTTCTTTGCTTGTGCATTTCTATGTGTTTGACCTTGAGGAAGTCACTAAGCCCCTCTGTGCCTCTGTTCCTCGATTGTCCAATGGCAGCATTGCTCCCTGTCTGCATTGGCAGACCATTTTTTTAATTAAACCTCTTCTTATTTTTTTTTCTGATTAAGGAATTTACTGTTGTTTCCTGTAAGATTGTGCTAGTATTATTCAGGAAAAAGAAAATTAAGTGATGTGTATCAATTACCACTTTGATGGGTTCAGCAGTCTCTTGGCAGACCTGGTTTCAGGGAAAGAGCAATTTGGTTTTCTGTGGTTTGGAGTGAAGTTTATCCTGTGAAGGGTGCCTATGGGAGATGGGGGTGGTGTTCTGGGATTGTTTTTCCTCCCTTTGTCAAGTTGTGTACTGTGCAGGGTGCACTTTCTCCCAGGATGAGTTGACAAATACTCTTGTCTAAAGCAATCTTGATGAATATCCAAAGCTCTCTCCGAGCGAGGCCAAGCTCTTTGGCAGCTCCTTTTCGCAGTGAGGTTCTCCAGAGCTGACAGCCGAGGCGCTGCTGAATGGGCCAGCACAGGGCCGGTGCTTATTAATGATGCCAACACAGCCCCGAGGAGCAATGCCTGAGCAAACAGGGGTGATGTCAGCCCTAGCAACAGATGGCAGAGCCCCTTTTCCTGTGCTGCGCGGGCTGCTCCAGCACTCGGAGCTGGTGAATGAGGAACAATAAGGGTAGCACAGGGTTAACCGCCACTTCTATCAGCGTTTTTGTGGTGGCTTCACTCTTTCACAGCAAAATGTCACTGGGTGAATTGATTATGTTTTTTGTTTTGCTGTCCAGACGCAGGAGAAAAGTGGCCACAAGCAACTTCTAGCTCTTGGGGCCGCCCGGTAAAAGGGGCACAATAAACATCCTTCCCACAAATGTGGAAAAAGCAATTGAAGGTGGAGCTGTTTTATAGAGGGTTCTGATGCTGTTGCCAATTGTTATGGGTCAGTTGCTATTTCTAACGCTAACCTCAGCTGCTCAGGGTGGCTGGAAATGCCCGTGTTAATTACCATCAGGCTGAGGTCGTGTCTGTAGACACAAGTTGTATTGCTTTAACTGCACTGGTATCATTAAAGAAGTACAAATACCCTGAAGTGAGTGCAGTTACAGCAGTATAAATGAGCTTGTTTATCTCATAATCTATGCTAGTATAAAGCACCTTTATACCCATATAATTGCACTCACTGGGGGTTGTGCCAGTGTAAATGTTTTGGTACAAAAATCAATAACTGGCATACTTGGAGGCTGGCTGGGGTCTGGCAGGCTGGAAGTGCTGTGCTGCAGCAACTTCCATACTGAATGCTCATCTATTTTTGTTTTTAATCTATCATTCTTGTCTTGACCTAGAAATGAAAATTTAATGGAAAGTTGAATTTATGGCCACAGCAGAAATAGGGGTCGCAGGTGCTATCTCCCTGCTTGAATGCCAGTGGCTGGAGGATGAAGGAACCATCTGAGCCCACGGGATGGGAGAGGTTCCTTCCTGCACAGAGACAGGGAAAGGGCCAGCCAGCAGACCTTTCCGGAGAAATATCAGTGATGGGAAAGAGAGTGATGTAGCCTAAAACAAGAGGCGGAGAGCTGCTTCACAGCTTTCTGGGACTGCTCTAACTCATGCCATAAAGCCACACTGACAGCCCTAAATGCAGTAGGACTGCAGGGGTAAGAGACAATACCATTTTGCCTCCCTTATCTGCCTCATGGGGTTTTTATCTGAGGACATAGAGGCTGTGACTCCCCCTACCAAACTGTAGTCATCTGCACCATCTGTAAACTAGCTTTATAGTGACTGGAGAGAGAGAGAGAGAGACACCTCCAAACTACATTTTATCTCTTCTTGGCTTGGATATCTAAAAAACCCTATATAAATCATGCGTAAGAGGTGCCTGCTTCTCTGCTTTGACTATACCAGGATGTTCGTCAGCCAGGTAGGATGCAAGTACAGTGGGTCTTACCTGTCCTGGTTAACCAGGGTCCTGTTCTGCATCGTGGCACCTGTGCTGTCCGTTGGCTTTGAGAGAGGTTTTGGTGGTGTGGCTGCAGAAAGATTCCTGACTCTTGGAAAAATCCATGTACTAAAAATGCATTTACTCTCACTTCTTTGTCCTCCTTCCTTTAACTGACAAAGCAAAATTATTTTGGGGCATTGGGTGTCTTTGTGAACTTTTAATGAACTATTCGCTCATTTCAATTTTTAATGAACTCTTGTTGGTTACTTTGCTACTTTACACTGTGGCTACCTTGATTCATTTCTGCCTGCTCATACAAACATTTGTTCTGGAAGAGAAAAGGCCATTGTAGCTCTCTGTGCACTCCTGGTTTTGGACCTCATCACCACGCTTTGAAGTCACCACCAGGATTGCCCAGGTCCTCAGCCATACACTCAGCTCTGTCTGTCGTTGTTACCAGATATCATGGCCCTTCTGAAAACAGTGGGGTTTTGTTCATGGGATTAGATCTATGGCTCTCCTGACTGTCATGTAGCCCCATCCCAATTGCCAAGCAGTCTCCAGTCCCTGTTCCCAATTCCTGCATGTCTCCATGATTCCTGACACAGTGGCTCTTAGCTCAGTGTGCCTTGGTAGATACGGGCTGTTAAGAAGCTACCTGATAATGATTTCCTTCATCTTAAGGGTTTTAAAAACCTAATCCATTTACTTTTTACTTCTGAGTACTTCAGTTTCACCAAACACTACCTACAGCAATTAGAAACTGATCCATTTGGATTCTACAGGTACAGGACCAGTTTTCCAGTTTTTAGATTTAGGGCTGTGCTATTGCTGTAAAAACAATACTGCAAGAAAAAAGAATAATTTGGATGAGTGAGGAGGCCTGATTGATTCATCAAGGGTTATACAGCACAAACACTTCAAAGCATCATCACAGGATCCTGCTGTGAAATGCCACTCAGCCTCCTGCCACAAGAATCCCAAGGAGCAAATGCTCTGCATGTTTTAAAGAAGTACTGAGTCTTAGCCTTAAAAACCCCAACACTCAGTTTTTCCTTGCATAAAGACTCTATGTCAAGTATTTGTGCATTATTTTTACCTACATTTATTTACCCATTTTTTATCTCAAGAAGGTCTCTCAAAATTGCTCAGATTCTTAAACCTGAGAGAACCTGAGAGACTGAAGTGTTTTAAATGTGCTTTTTCTATGCACAGCACCAGTCTTCAACATACAGTTTTACTTTTATAGCTAAGATTCCTTATCTGTAAAATGGGAGAAATCTGTCTAACCCGAGAAGGGGCTAACCTCATACCTCACACAAGCTTTTGGTGCTGAATTCGTTGACATTCATAGAGTACAATGTAATCTTTGTGTGCTAGATGTTGTTAAAGTACATGATGTTAACGTTCTTAGATGTGCCTGGAGTTTATTCTTTTTAAATTATTTTTAAGTGCATGTGGAAAACTATCAGGTCACTGAGGAATGAAGTTTTATTTCCAACTTGTTAAAACATATTGAAAACTATGGAAAACAGGTAACTTAGTGTTGTTTTGAGTCCCGTGTTTGAGGCAGTTTTATTCCCTTCAGTACTGAATAAAAAAATGTAACCGATCTGCAAATCAACTCTTTGATGCAGTAAAACTGCCAGAAACCAAAACTGATCTGGCTCAAATGATAGACACTTACTCTGGCTGACAACTTATACATTTAATTGGAAGCTACAGCTTTTGAAATGAATTGGACAGGGTGAAATCATCACAGTCTCAGATGTAGACAATGACAGAAGCCAGTATGTTCAGTTCTCTTCGCTGAGGCTTGTAACACAGAAAAAGCTGCTGATCTTACTAGATTGCGATTGAAGATATTTGCCCTTCACTGAATAATGAGCTTGCAATCACATTTTGCTGAAACAGGTTCTTCGTACAAATGAAACCTAAATCAGAAGGAAGTTAAATCTCATTTCTTACTCTTCGATCAAAACCTTCATGCTTGAGCGCCTCATAGAGAGGAACATTAGGCTCACATTTCTGTAATCTTATTTGTTATTCAAGATTTGCTCCTGATAGATTAAACCACTGGAAAAACAAACACAAAAACAAACCAACAAACAAACAAACAAAAAGAAACCAAAAACCCAAACCCACACCCATACAGAATTAAAAATGGAAAATGGATTCATTTTTACTACTTTGTACAGCCTTTCTTTATAAAGGGAGAGCAAAGCAAGTAGAAAAGAACTGCATGCATCCGAAGTCACCAAATCTTTTCACTTGTTCCCAGGGCTCGGACAACAATGCCACTATGAAAATAGCACTGAGGAGGAAGAGCATGCTGGGTAATGAGATGCAAATGAGCACACCAGGCATCCCACTGCCTCAGAGCCTTTGTATCCAGTAGTGCAATAACAACCAGCTTTTGAGTCATGATAGGTTAGCACAGAATAGGTTTCACAATGGGTGTATGTATTATCCTCACAGTTCTCCTCAGCTTGTGGTCAGCAGGATAGTTAAACATGGCATCCATTTTAGTGAGAAGTTGCCTAGATTAAAACTAGCTGAAATAAGAGTGTCACGATTAATTGTAACTAAACTCAGTGTGAGACCTCGTGAAGGGAGAAGGGCATTTTATTTTATTTTATTTTATTTTATTTTATTTTATTTTATTTTATTTTATTTTATTTTATTTTATTTCACTTGATCTGGAGCTTGGTTTTTCTTACACTCTCATACTCTACACACCAAGGCATATGTATCCAAGTGCCATGGCCAAGGTGACTCTTGTGGGAAACTGACGTCCTCACTGTGTCACTTGGGTTCTTCTTGACTGACAAGGAACTGAACAGGTCTTTTTTTTGAACAGGTCTTTTAAAACATTTAGGAATTAACAGTTACCTTTGCATTGCAATTTTGCTTATTTCTGCTTCTGTAACTCATTGCTGACTCTCTTCGTCTCATCTGGATCTCTTTAAGGCCATCATCTGTCCTTTTCTTAGCATGATAGTGTAGGTGATGTGCTGGAACCTTGTTGCCCTGCTCCTGTTACCAAACCACAGACCTCCTGCTGACAGGTCAGTGCTGGGACCTTACCAGAGCCATGTGCCAAGATGTAAACAGCATGTTCCCCAGACATCTCCTTGGTTTAGCAGGACAGGCCATTCCGTTAAACCTCACTGTTGGTTCTTCGAGTGCTTTCACATGTACAAGTTTCCATTCCCGTTTCATCCATATCCATCCTATTTCTAAAAGAGACCTGTGCAAGAGGGAGGCGTCTAAGGAGACTTGATTTACTCAAAGCACCGAGCTGTTTCACAAGGCTGGGGCACTGGGCTGGCTTCACAGAGAAAAGCAGCTAGTGTTCTGTTCTAGTTTTGGTGTGCATTTTTGCGGTTTTTTATGTGCTGAGCCACTGAAGTGGGGGTCACACCTAATACTGTATTTTACCCTTTGATAACTGTTTATAAATCTGTGCTCAGAGAAGCAAAAAAAGGACAAATTTTAGAAAATGCTGTTATAGCTGAGCTTTAGGATATTGTTAGTTAATAATATCTTACAGAAATAACTTTTTTTTTCTTTTAGATCATAAGGCACTTTACAAAGAAAGATACCCATTATCCCAGTTTTATGGGAGGGGAAGCTGAAGCACAGAAACATGAAATGTCCCATGTAAGGTTACAGACCAAGACAGAGGGTGAGCTGCAAATCTAACAGAGATTAGTCTCAGTATGGTTTCTCAGGCAGGAGACCACCTTGGGAAGGGCAGCAGATCTCAGCAGTGCTGAGTATGAGCTGCATGTCATGAAAGAGGGCCATACATCTTTTCTGTGAGGCTTCTTTCCACAGCTCTGTGTTCTGCCTCCAAATCAGCAAGATCACCTCACCAATGAATCATTTTCCTATTAGAGATGAAGATGAGATTGACTTGACCTGGGGAATCTGCTGGTAGCACAAGGCACCACTCTCCCAGCACTGTGGCTTTACTGAGCTAGAGACAACTGATGGTCATGAGGGATCGGCACCTTTTTTTTTTTTTTCCCACGCATTTGGGGAAAAAGCTGGTGTTGTTTCTCTATTGTTGAGAACAGTGCTTGGTTGAGGGTAAAATGCAAAATCACTTCTCTTTAAAATGTAATGAGGGTGTGTAGATGAGGGGGGTAAACTGACAGCTGCGCCCTGCACACCCTCCGCACCTCCTCCACAATTGAGAAGGGAAAATACCAGGACTTCATCATGCTGTGACCTATGCATATCTTATACAAAAGTGTACATTGGAAACTTTTTTATTTTTCTTTTTTCCTTCTTTTGTCATAATATACCAGAGAAAGAGATCGAACAAGAAGTCATGATGTATCCAGGCCCAAGGTGCACAATATTTGCATAGACCCTTTCCACTGAAAGTGACACCACTACCCCTGCTGCAGATATTATATAAGTCTTTATTCCTGCAAACAGTGAAATTAATTTGCATAAATTATATCTAGAGTCTGATTAGGCTCAGTCATTGCTTTTGCAGAATTATGAGGCCTTTGTGCACAAAAAAAAGATAGAAAGTTTTTTAATGATGATGTGTGCTGGTTACTAAGCTAGCCACCATTTAGATATATTTATAGCTATTCCTGTCCCTAATAATGATATGCTAATTATTACCCAAATAGAATTCTGTAATTTCTCCCTGAAAATGGAAGCAGAGCAGGGAGATGTTAAAATCTGTGCTGAGGCATCGTATTAGCAATTAGGTTTTTTAGGTGGCACTGCGCTTCGGAAGGGAAGAAAGCAAAAGATACAAATGCTATTTCTATTCTTACATATTTGTTTGAGCCTAAATAAAGGATTGAACTTGAAAATCTTCTTATCTTACAAAGCATGAACTTATCTGTGAAGTGTTTTAGAAGAGTTAAGCCCCTGTGGGACAGTCCCTCAAGGGCATTTGCGTGGATGTCCCAAAGCATCACAGCCCCAGGAGATGACTCAGGCGACAATGACACTGGAGAAATTGCTCATCAGTTGTGCTACAGGGGCCAGTGCAGCTTGGGCACGTTGAGTATTATCATTTGAATATTGCAGCTGTGGATTGCAGACTGTGTCTGCAGTCTTCAGGGTAGGTTCTGAGGGATCATTTTAGGGGGCAGGCATTTTGGGGTGCACTTTGAGTTTCATCCTACCTGAGTTCAAGCACATCACTGAGATGCTTGAAGCTCTTTGCAGTCCAATGTGACCGTAGTCAGGTGGTGACTGTGGTTTGATACAGAAACCTTTGCAGACCTTATCCTGCTGTCCACAGCAAGTTTGCATTTGGCTTCTTCCTGGCCAAACACAACTCACTGCCATCACTCTTACATCAAGTAAGAATAACTATGATAATTTCTGCTCCAGAAATCTGAAAGAATTGGCACCTTAAATATAACTCCTGTAGCACATGACTACTGAGGGGTATTATAAAATCTGAGATGTAAGCGATGCAGCTGGGAGATAACAAATAGGAAGACAGGGTGAAGAAATAAGCCATGCAGTCACGGAACTATTTGTCTGACCTCTGTCAACTGCAAGGCTTTCAGACGTATTTTGAAGGACAGTATAATTAAAAACATGAAAATAAATAGAAAACAGGATAAAAGTGCTCATGGGTTTACCAGAAGTAAATCGTATCAGCCTGTCTTGATGTCATGGATGGGATAAATGATGTTCTAAGAAATACTTTGTATGTCATCTACGTGGACTTCAGTAATGCATTTGATACAGTTGCGCTGCAGAATTTATGAGGCACGAGGATGCGGAGATTAATTGTTGAATTGATATTGCGTATGGGCCTGGCTAAAGAAGAAATAAAAATGATGAGTCTTGAATAAGGAATTTGCATGCTGAAGGGCATACATTAACAGATTATCTCAAGTATTGGCTAGATAAATTATCTTATTTGGTGGTTTTTTCAGTGATGCTGGCCTCAAAAGAGGGAGTTTGCTCTCATCCAGCGTTGGAAGGCATCATTCAAACCAGAGAGTTTGGGGGAAAAAGAAAAAAAAAACCCAAAGAAAGGATATCTGCGAGTTTGAAGAGTAGAAATTCATTAATGGAGTAAACAAAACAGTGTATTTGAGGACTAATACAAGACTGCTGCTTCCTGCAAGACGTACCCACAGGAACCAGTGGTTTGACTTCTTTAGTGTGGCTGTGTAGACATTACCTGGAGCACAGTGTTCTCCATCCATCAGGCTTAGGAGGGAGGAAGGTTGGAACTGTAATGCAGGGAAGGTAATGGCAAATTCCTGAGGTGAGAGGCAGCCAATAGAGCTTATCTGGTTTACCTGACCAAAATGAAGGTGCAGATTGTTTATAAATGCAGTCTGGAAACCAGGGTATTCAACAGTCATGTGTGCAAATAACCTTCCAGGAGAAATACACAGAACAGAAAACCTGGCCACTGCATAAGCAGAGAAGAATATTTAGAAAAGCAGTGGCTTTGCCTGCAGTTCCTGAGGACTGCACTGGCTGAGTTTTAAAGAATGAAAGGGAGTCCCTCTGAATCCCTAGTTTTACAGGCGGAACAGACTGGCACACCATATTGTCACTTTAAACATATTCTATGAACAAAAAAAAGCCAGGATCTGCTTTTAAAGAAAAGCATAATCCAAAATCTTCATTGAAGTGAATGTTTGCTGTGCATTTTCTTCAGAGTTTTGATATTTTCAGCAATAAGCTGACAGAACTCCTAACGAGAGACAGAAGGGACAATGAAAGAAGAACAAAAAGGTTTTGCTTCAGCTTCTTTTTTTTTTCTTTCAGACATAACCATGCATTAGAAAACGTAACTGTTTTTAAAAAGTAATCATTTTTTATACCTAGCTTGTTTCAAAAAGGTCGTTCCACTCTCATTGTCACCTCAGGAAAAACAATAAAGCAGCAGTCCTCCACATAATTGCACAGGCTCGCCTGGTGGGTTCTCTTTTTTGTTCAATGAAGTATCGTTCATTTAGATCAGAATACAGTCTTTCTAAATTAGAGGTTTACTTGTGTAATTATGTAAAATGATATGTTTGTTTACATCTCCAAGTAAAATGTACATCGTTTTCTATCATTTATCTTTGAAATTCAATTTTGCTTTGTCGATCCCTAATTTATTGCAGGAGATGAATGTGCTGTTAGGATGTTTACAATGCCTCTCGCTGCCTGTGGATAATAGAATTACCCTGGTTATTGCTATTCATTTCGACATTTCTATGGTTAGGAATACACGATCATTTTACATTCCTGAATGTATGGTGCAAATCCTAATGCTATTTATTGTGGCCGCCCTTTTTTTAAATCCATCTAAAGAATTAAATTTACTTTCAAAGAGTAGTGGGACAGTTGACAGCTGATGGCTGTATTTCTCAGCAGCCGTGTACTCTCTTCTGTGCTCATAAATGTGTAGAGACACTGCGTTCATACCTTTGTGTGTAATGTTAATAAATATTTCAGATTTCTAGTAAACCTGCAAACTCCCATATGAATTTGTGCCGATTCTGCCCTGGGGCTTTGGTGAATGAGCAGTGTGTATAACCAGTCACTGAATTTATGAACATTTTTGTAAAAACAGTGTTTGTTTTACTTATTCCTTTTGTCTGTTTAACTGCTTGGGTTAAAAGGCCTGCATTTCCAGCAAACAATCCCAAGGCAGTATTTTTCCAGGCAGAGCTTTCAAGGGTAACTCTACAGAATGTTTCCTTTGATATCTTCTTGTGGTTTTCTTTCTGTATCCTTGTTCCTTACAGTGTTTGAGAAAGGCAGACTGGGAAGCACATCCTCTTTGGACTGTGATCGGATAGGAACAGTGTTGCAGGATGCTCAGAGCATCTCACAGGGCACAAGAACTCTGTGGAGAAAAGTGTCTAATTTTATATTCTTGTTTCCATTTCGAAATTGTTCTCTTTAAAGATGAGGATCAATATCTAAATGAGGAGAAAGTTTCCCTGATCACCTAGGGACTGGAAATCTTTCAGACGAGACCTTGGCAAATTCATCCAGACCATCTGTGTGTGTGTGTCACGGGACATATATGGCCCTGTGCTGCCTGGAAGTCCCAGGCAAAGATCCTGACTCCACTGCAGCTGGGAAGGGTGTAAAGCACGTACTGCTGTGACTCGGAGCCAGGCAGTCTGTTCTGAGGTTGTGTTCAAACCCCACATAATAACCTCAAGTCCCCTGTTACACTTCCAACCCATCCATCCACCACTTGTATTACCTTAATAAATGGTTTTTATGAATATGCAGAGCAGGAAAAGAAAACTAATAGTGGACAATAAAACATGCAGTAAATTGTATCCTATTAATCTTTTGCCAGGGAAGGGGATGATGTTGCTTTCTTCCTCAGCTTCTTATCTCTATGAGGACACTCAACCTTCAGCTTAAAACAGAGAAATATTTATTTGGCTTCTTTTACTTTAGGCTGCTTGTTACCTGTCTTACACTTATTTCATATTTCACCTAAATGAAGTTTGAGAATGAGAAATCAATAAAGGAGTTCTTCAGAATTTCATTATTTTAAAAGAATTTAATAAGTATTTTTAAAAAAATTCTTTATACTATAAAATTTGCAGCACTTCCAGAGATAGCAGTAAAATATGCTGTCTCTCCATACCAGATTCTGTTATCTTTAAAGCAGTACTTCAGGAAACAGCTCAGGTAAGGTTATCCATCCGCAGGTTGAATGAAAATAATTTAATTTCATAAGGAGAAGGCTATTGAACTCTCCTTGGCTTCACAGCCATATTAGGGAAATTCAATCTGTGTCAGAAAATAGCCTGTGGCAAACTAATTTTTGGTCCCTAAGTGCCATAGTACTGAAAAATATGTGAATTTCTTCTAAGTCAAGGGTCAGTTTAGTTACTATCACACCTACAGCCATGGACTGTTCTGGATGCTTAGAGAATAAGCATCAGAAGAAGCAAACCCAGAGCAGTGTTTCCCTCTGTGTAATACTGTTCGAGCTCTCCAGTGCTTCAAGATTTCCTCTGCCATAACCTTTGCACTTAACAGCCCTTTATGATTTTTTATTCGGTGGCTAAGTCCACAGAAGAAATTTGATGTAATGAATTAATTTGTTTCCAACAAAACCACTTCAAATAATGCATATGTATGGAAAGAATGAACATCAGTAAACCTTAGAGCTAAATATACCTCAGTAAATATGTATGGTTAAGGATAACTTTTAATATTCAACTTATGGGGTAGATGTAAAATGTCACACACATGCATATACATAGTCTAATATTTGACTGTACATGCAGTATATATGTATATATTTGTATAGCACTGTCTGTCTACTTCAGCACACACAGCCACACATAGGTTTTGTGAGCACAGAGGTTCTGTGAGCACCCTTCTGTGAAACGAGAGCTAACTGAAGGCAGAGCATGGATTAAATCCCTCACTTTGATCATCATCAAATTCTTTAAAAAAATAAATAAAAATTAAAAAAAATTATAAAGTATTAGTCATACTGTTGAATTCATAACAATTCCTGATTTTATGTCATGTTCAGTGATACACACACATGCATTTATCCACACACATTTTTGGCAGTACTCCTCTGAGACGAGACCTATCACCAAGTTACTGTTTGCTAATAAGTTACATTTCTTCCTTTGCACTCTAGTAACTGCAGGCTTCACCAACTGCAAGTGCAAAGTAACTCAGGTGGGTTTTGATCTGTTTCTGCTGAACTTTTCCTTCAGCACATCTCAATGTGCTGAAAGCATTATCCCAAGCATTGGTGCTAAGTGGTGCTCAGATGCCTTGATCACACATCTGAGCCCTTTTAACTGGTGATTTGTTTCCAAGATGATGCATTGTATAGGCTGATGTATTGGCTAAATTGTCAGGATTTCGTGTTGGTCCTGTTCTTTCTTCTGTGTCACTAAGGCTGGCTGCATCTGAGCACTAAGGCAGGTCTGCCTCGTTGCCCACCCTAATCTCTGGTTGCCCTGTCCACATCATAAAGTGATGGGATGAAGAACATTGCCATTTTTTCTCCATCTGCATGCTGAATTTCCTTTTACAGGGGACTGATTTGGGAGACAGTGATGATCTTATCCAGTGTACAGTGAGGTTTTGGAATGATGTTGCCCTGTCAGTGTCAGCTGGGACCTGTGACTGTGTCCTGCAGTATTAGGGGACGTGTTGTGTAGAGTGAGCTTGTTCACCTTCCAGCATTTCCAAACTCTGTAACAGGAGTAGAACAATAATTGTTCATTTGTTAAGATGGGAAAAATACTCCAACAGCAAAAGTGACAGGTATCATAGAAAAGCAAGTTATATAAGACCTCCAAGGTTTTATATAGCAAGTTATCTCCCAGCTGAAATATGGGGTCAAGCAATGTTTTAGAGTTTCACAAAACAACTCATTTATATGGTCTGAGGAACAGATGTGTCAGAATGAAGATGTTTTAACTCACAAAATCAAAGAAAAGTATGAAATGCTGTGAGCAGAGAGACATAACCTTGTTTGTAAGCAGATGGTTTTATTGTAAATAACTTCTCTGTTGAATACAGTTTTCCTCTTCACTTTTGTGGATGTTCTTAAAGATCACAGTTATAAATATCTCCTGCCCTCAGCAGGACCATGATGGTTCCCTGGAAATTTGAAAGAAACCATTTGAGAGGTGTGCAGCAACTTCCGAAGCTTGTTAGTGGGTTTGACTTTTTTCATAAATGTGTGCTGTATGTCCCAGCTGGCTTTGGAAAGTTGTCCATATGGCTGTGTCTGTAAGGGCTGCAGTATATACTGAAGATCGGAAAAAAAGGAAGGGTCATTTTTTATCACTGTCCCCTTGTGACTTTCTATCATAACCAGGAGTGCAGTCTAACATAATTTCCTTGGGTTTACTTTTCTCTGTGAGTTATTTTCTTTAGATAATGCCTTTACACCATAACAGAGTATGACAATTTAATACCGTTAGGTAAGAACTAAAACTGAGATATGGTCTCTTGTGCAAAGTCAAGTTTCTCTCAGTTGCCCCAATGTCTTGAAAATAAAGTTCTGCATCCTGCTAAATATTGCTGTTATTATGTATCTGTGGCATGGAGTAGTGAATACAGGAGGGAGGAACACAGTAAGGTTTTCATAAAACCCAGGAAATTAATTTCTTTGAGACTGGACTGGTAAAGTTGTGGATAGTCTTAGACATAACTGGCATAATTATTTTTTCAGTTTTTATGATTACTCTTCATAATTTCTTGAAATACAGTTTTGTAACCTGAAAGAACCAGATTCCTATTCATACCAATACATTACAATAATTCAGTAAATATTAATATCAAGTAATTAAGGCCTGATTTTATGTGTAGCTATATTTTGGGCAGTAGTGTTGGACAATGTGATCTGTCCCTGATGTCAGGCACGTATGTGACAGTGAGCAGCCAGGATGCTGCATCATGGGTGTGTTGGGTGGGACAGAGAACAGGAAAGGACACTAAAGGCCTCATAACTGCACACACATGGGAACAATTATTTCTACATATTAATTTACAAACGTGATGAAACTGCCCAGAATGGGCATTGTATGTAGAGCAGTCTTTAAAGCAACACCAAGCAGTTGTGATAGTTGACAATCAACATACTTCACAATCAGGTCTGCAGAGCTGATGGTGATGGTCTGCTACCTGCCCTTCAGGATCGGCTGTGAAATCTGAGTGATAAATCTTCTACGATCTGCTACACTTAAAACCCAGGCAGTTCTGTCGTAGAGTTATGTCTGTCTGTTCATATATCTCTTTAGAAGAAAATTCAGGTCTGAAGGCACTCTGACAATTACTGCAGTCAGAAAGGCTCTACGTTAAACAAAGGGAAACAAAACCACTCCTTTGTGATAACAGTAGTTTTGTAAGGAGGAGCAGTAGTAGTAGTAGTAATAGTATTTTTAGTTTTACTGATGAAAGACAAGTACTATTCATTCTAAGAGCTCATGATATTCAGTTTCAAATGTTAGCTCTTGGTCTTCTAAAAGAAGGTGAATTTCTCCACCTGACTAAGATGATGAGGACAGAGACCTTCTATAATTTACAGCTAGAGATCTCTTGTTTAAGAAGAAAGTAGGTAGAGTTCACAGTGGCATGTTAGGAATGAAGGAAGTGGAAGATAATATAAAAATTATAATATTCCTTACTGTGATTAGGTTGTGCTTGATAAATATCCATAGTGACCATGCATGTGATGAATAGGGATATTTCAAATTTGAAATTTTATACTTTATCAATTTATTGGGGCTGAACTTCTTTCATAATTAGGAATTTCTTGCCTGTATCTTTGCATTCTTTTTAGACTTGGGGGGATCGTGTGCGAATGACACCAATTTATCATCTGTGCTGTCATTTCTGTTTAAACTCATGCAGTGAGTAGATAGATGTCTCCCATATGGTGTAGCAGTTTTGAATACTTACAGTTGCTTGATGCAGGCAACACCAGTTTTGTTTCTTCAGCTTTTTGCCAGCCCCAGGCTCTTCCAGGTAATTGTAATGATGCACTCTGCTTTCTGTGACCTTCCCTTGGGTGTCACCTCTGTGGTCTGATATATCTTGTAACAAGTGAAATCCTGGAAGCAGAGTACACTTCCCTTTGTTCATTTCATCCCATCACTTCAAGTAATATTTCTCTCCTTTTCACCAGAATAGGTAAAGGGGTTCCTGCAAGGAAAAAGTGGTAACATATGAGGAGCTGGACCTGTAGAAGCCTTCTGGGACTAGAAGTCATATGTAGATGTTGCTGATGGGGGTTTTTTAAGAATTCAGGGTCATCATGGATTTGTGCTTAGATGCTTGGCTGGTCTGATTAATTCAAGAGCGAGAACAGTTAATCCAGGGAGAATGTATTTTCTTGTTTCCCTTGGTTATCTTAAAGATGACAAATTCTTCAGGAGAACTTAGCCCATTGGCATTGTCTCCAAAATCAGCTTTATCTCTAGAAAAAGTTGGTCTATCAAAAAACAAGAACATGATGCATTTTCCTATCCAAAGAAAAGTTTTGTATGAGGGAAAATCTAAATCTGCCCTTTAAATCTCTAGTAAGAGCAAAATAAAAAACTAAGCTATGTTCCTAGAAGATATGCATCACTTTCCTTGAGGGAACTTTGGAAATGTTTCCGTTTCTTTCATTCTTATAAATCTCACAAGAGTTTAATCATTTGTGAATGTACATTGCTTAAGAAAAAAGATATCTTGATCATCCTCATGTAAAAGGGTACTTTATTTTAAAGCCTCAATTTGAGCATGGAACAAATTGATGAAATTGTAGTACAAAACCTTTAATGCATTAGAATGATTACATTTGGAAATCATTATATATACAAGTAGTTATTACAGAAATAACCTTCTTTGTCAAGTATTCTTGGTGTGGAAGTAATCAGCATCCTACCCCATTAATTGTTTGAGAACTCTGAAATCTTTAATGAGGTTTTTTACCGAAGAATTTCAGTCAAATGCAAATTATTCATTGAAACTCTTAATCATAAGACAAATAGTGATTCTTTAGTAAGTTTTTTTCATCCATTGTGACAAATGTAGACACACAGTTAACTGTTTCTCAGTTACTTTTCTCACAGCATTTTTCTTTAAAGATTCATAGTTGGTCAGAAAGTGATAATGGTTGGACTGACAAATAAAATGCTTGACAGATGTCAAGAAATCTGTATCTGATATAGCTTCAAGTAGATTTTTTTTCCTTTGAGTGTTTTAAAAATTAATTTGTATTCAGATTATAAAGATATATGTTTTTCAATGGGTATTGACAATCAAATATTATCCTTTTTTCACAGGTCTGATTACCACAACATCAAGAAAATTGGACCGGGAACAGCAAGCAGAACATTTTTTAGAGGTAAGTTTAAGTGGAAAATATATG
This sequence comes from Pomatostomus ruficeps, assembly GCA_013400735.1. Taxonomy (NCBI): domain Eukaryota; kingdom Metazoa; phylum Chordata; class Aves; order Passeriformes; family Timaliidae; genus Pomatostomus; species Pomatostomus ruficeps. The sequence goes on along the minus strand of VYZT01060764.1, from coordinate 14,841 downwards.
TTAAGAGGATAGCTGATTTTTGTAGTTTAAAATCACGTCTTCCTCTTCCAGGAGAGTGGTATTCTCTCTTCTCTTCATTTATAACAGATTCACACAAAGCTGGGAATTGCCTGATTATACAGAAGAGATAAAATATTTTGCAATTTGCAAGCACAGGAAAAAAATTGAACTCTTGTTTTCCACCTAATCTGCTTCAGTTAAGTCTTTGTAGCTCTTAAATTTTGTTTGTGACAGAAACTTAGAATATCCAGAGCAAAGTATTTTTAAAAAAATAGGTGGGATGACCCCAACCTTGCCAAGATTTTTAGTCTCACAGGTTAAACAGGTTTAAAGTTTTGCATCTTTGATCTAATGTGCAAACTGATAATTTGGGTGAAAGCAAACTTTGACCTTTTTCACATTCACTGCATCATCAGAATCAATGTTTTTTTTGGTACCTTTCACTTATTGGGACTTTTAACAACAATTTTCAAGTTAAAAATTGCCTTCTAAAAAGAGTATCTAAACCATTCCCTTGGCCCTTTGTTTCCCTTTGTACGTAGCTCACATGTGTTGGATATGGAGTGATATACTTGTGAACTACTCGTTTTGCCACATGTGTTTTCCTTCACAGTGCTATACGCCATGCTGTGTTTTTTTTTTTTTCCTTTGGGTAAAAGTTCCTTGACTCTACTCTGTTCTTTTATCTATTTGTGGAGTAAGGAATTCTTGATTCCTGTTGGTACAAGTAAAAAGAACAAAATTGTCCCACATAATCAATCATCCCTACTGTGTATTTTAGGAAATTCTCTTGAAATCCATATGTGCTAAAAAACATCTGGACACAATAGTTCCCAATGCAATCACTATCTGACAGCAAAATATAGTAAAATATATATTTGCATATTCATTAGGTTTTTTATTTGCTAGAAATCCCAAATTATTTTGGTTAGTGCAGAACACAGGAGAGAAGGTTGATTACTACTATACAAGTTTGGGTTGAGGTTTTTCTTGGTAATTCCTTGTAGATTCTTACAGATTCCATGTCATAAATAAATGGAGGGAAATACAAGAATTGTTCCCTTTTTAGAATTTATTAAGTTGTAAAGTTAGTAAAGTAATCATGTGTTTCAATAAGTTCAAGCTTTCCAGTTTATACTGTCAGAGAAGATCACAAATGGAATGAAAGGAGCATTGATTTTGAAAGATGTCTATTGATGAGAATATTGTTGAGAATCTTGGGTCTGTAAGTCTCCTTTGCTCTGCAGAGAAGGACCAGGTAATCCTGGTGAATGACAAGTTAACACAAAATGGAACACAGGAAGTTCCATCTGAATATGAGGAAAAACTTATTTTCTGTGGGGGTGACAGAGCACTAGAACAAGTTGCACAGAGAGGTTGTGGAGTCTTCCTCTCTGGAGATACTCAAAACCTGCCTGGATGTGATCCTGCACAGCCAGCTGTAGATGAACCTGCTTTAGCAGGGGTTGGACTAGATGAGCTTCACAGATTCCTTCCAACATTAGGCATTCTGTGATTCTATAATTCTGTGATTTCTGTGTTTGCCTCAGAGATCTCAGTGAAACATGCCAAATACACATTTTCCAAAGGATTCCCATACAGATGTAGGAGTGCTACTATTAATAGCAAAGAGAAAAAAATTAGTTACTTATAGGAATTCATATTTAGTCATCAATACAAATTAATATAGTCTTTCCCCTGAATTGTATCTTGCTTGAAAAAAATAACAATGTGCAAGATTTTGAGGGCTGAAGATGCGGTAGAGGGAAATCTGTGTCATACACTGCTCTAAGGCTTGTGGATGGGAAGTAAAGTGGAAGGCAGGCTACGGAGAAGAGAGGCACAGGAGCAAGGTGTCCTGCAGAAGTGTGGAGACGACCATATTGTACCAGTGAGTGGGAAAGGGAATTGGACTCTGGTGGAGATACAGCTCCGGTGGTCAGATTGACCCTTTGATCTGCTGCTGAAACACTGCCCATCGCTGCCTCCTGGGAGGCACCTTCCTGCTGCATATCCGCGCGTAGGCTGCAATCCAGAGCCAGGCTGGTCAAGCTGTGCTCGTTCTTGTGGCAAACTGAGAAACATTTGCGAAAATGCCTGTCTGTCTCTGTGTAATTAACCCCCTGGGGAGGCCTTAATTGCCGAGCCAGCCGTGGTTTCCCAGTAGTACAGTGTTTCCCTTCCGGCTTCATTTCATACCCTTCTTCCAGGAGTCTGTCTGGTGTAAAGGAGCGCAAACTTGGCTCCCTTTGAAAAGCTCTGATTAGCACTTGACCTAGGAACCCTTGCTCCCCTTGGCCCAGTGTGTGTGTGAGGCATTGATAGACCTTTCCTATATACAACTTTTTAATTATTTTTAATAAGCCTGTCTTTGACGCTATACCCTGTAAGTACCTGCCAGTATTTACTTAGGAAATTTCATTATTAACAGTATTTCCACCTCTTTCACCAAAGCTGTTAGGAAAATGAAGTGAAATAAGATAGCAGATGTTAGTCAGTGTAGTTGTGTGTGGTGCCAGTGCTCATCTCCAGAGCACTGCCTGTGATGGCTTAGAGTTGATATTCTGGAGTTTTCTATCCCTGTCCATACCAGAGGAAACATGAATTACCAGGGAGGACAGGATGTGTATTTTTAAGGCTTCCATGCTTAGGAAAGGTCAATCTAAGTGATTCTTCTTGTAAGTTGCCCAGGAATTCTGTTGCAAAGTAAGCAGTGAGGTCCAGGTCAGATGTGCCTTTCTTCTTCCTTCCTCCTTTAATTGTCTTCTTTAGATGTATGGACCTGTGTCCCTATGGATTTTTTTTAATGGTACCTCAGGCTGCTGTCACAGGGCTTCCACTTACCAAAGAGTATGTTCCAAAGTGAGTGCAGGAACATGTCCAGACCCTGAGCCAAAAGTTGCATGAAGAAGTCAGAAATTGACTCCCCATTTATAATCATTGAGATTTTCTGTTTGCTTTGGTGATATTGTTTGGGTATTGTTTGCTTGTTTGTTTGTTTGTTTTGGCATTTTGAAAGGAGGGGGGAAAAAAAGAATTGCTTCTCCCAGGTTTTTCATTGATTGTGGGATTTATGATGCTTTTTTTCTTTAAGCTTCCAAATTGAAGGCTTAATTTTTTTCTGACATACTGATAATGCCTTGCAAAGCTGAAACTTGTATTCAGTGCTTGTTATCAGTAGAATTTTGCTCCTAAGGTTTAAATTGTATGTCACTGAATTTTATACAGAATGGTCTCTTGCTTTAGCGGATTCTTATTAATGGAATGGTTCTGCCTGAAATGGGAGGAAAATGACCACTTGATGACATTACTTTCTCACATGAAGCAAGACAAAAGCATTTGTTCTATTTCACAGACTTTCTCAAAGATTTTGTAGTTGGGATGAAGTATTTAAATAACAATCTGAAAGTGGAAAGGTAATCCTGAGAGCTGCCTGCTTGCTTTGCAAGTGAATGAGAATAGTGATGTATTTCCAAGTGAGGTGAAAGTTTCAGATGATTTGGCTTTATTCTCCTTCAATAATTGAATACATCATACTCTTCTTTCCTTCTTTTACCTCCTCCTTCTTCTGGATATGTGTTATCTTCTAATAATTTCTATGTTAACACTTCACTCTCTCTCTTCTTGTATTACGCTAATTTACCAAAAAGAAGAAGCTAGAAGTAGAGAATGTTAGTAGAGTTTGAGCTATGGAAAAAAACCCCACAAAAACAGTCTGATTGTTTTTTTCTGCCCACAGGTTTTGTAGATGCCTCCTAATGCTGGTTGACAGTTTTACAAACTCTAGTGATTTTGCTATGTGATCTTGTGCAAACCGCTGCGGGAGTGGTGGAGGTCCAGTAATAAGCATAAAAATTAAACCATTTCATGCAGAATCTACACTCTTGTGCAGATTCTGCATGAAATGGTTTAATTTTTATGTGTCATGTTCTGGACATTTCAGACTCAGTGTCAGCTGAGTCTGAAATGTCCAGAACATGAACAGTTCATGGTCTTCTTTCCAGTGTACATGTGCACCTTGGTGGGGGAGGATTGTTAAATCCAGGCTGCAGTTCACTGACTTGCCCAGAAAGTAGATCTGAGCACGTTTTTCTCACCCTGAGCAGTTTCTAAACATTCTGTTGCAGAGGCTTTGTTACTTACGCTTCCAGCACAGAAAGCCTCTGCAAAATGTACCCACCGCTGAGCAGTTCAGCTTGTTGGGAATTGCTGTGTCAAGATCTGTGTTTAGCAAAAGAATGAGCCAGAAAAGTTCCAGGCTTCAGTGTGCAATTCTAGCAAAAGACTTTGAAACTTCATGATTGAAGGCATAAATTGTCTGTAGCGAGTGATGACCTCTTTATTCTCTTGATAATGGTATATATAAAATTGGTGCTTTTAAAGTACTGAGGCTAGTCTCTCCCTGGTGAGCACATGTGGTGTGGGCTCTTCAGACATTTAGCCAGTCTTGAAAACTCTGTCCATAGTATCTGTTCCTCCAAAACACTAAAACAGCTATTTAAATTTACCACTGTAGATTTCATTCAGAAAATATCTTTTAACATTTGTCACGGTGAAAAACTTGTCTATTCAAAGTGTCTCTAAAGAATAAAAGTCGCTGTTAATAAGCATGGTTAGAACTTTAAATCTCTTCAGAAGTGACAAAGCAACTGAAGGCAATAGGTTTAAAAACAGTGTTACAGCATCCTTAGCCTCAGGGTCCAAGTCATGTACCCTAATTGAAGAGGAGGAGAAGTGGGAGCAGAGTATTGGCTTAGTGCAGCTAATTTTTAGCCAATTTAGTGCTATCAGAATGGTAACAGTGCCTCTCGAGTGCCCTGCTTTTGTCACAAATCAGTATACACAAGCTTCATCAATCTCCCTGCTGCGAAGCTCGAGCACAGCACCGAGAAGGATGGCAGTAACAGTGCAAGGGGTTGTAATGAAGACAAATTGCTAAATCTGATGTGAGTGTCAAAATACATGGGCTGAATGAAGCATATTGGTATCTATTTACTGTAAGTACACTAAGGGTACAATAAACTGTGTTACATGGTACGTATTTATATGCAGTAATTAGAGGGAAACATGATAATCTGCTATAATTGGAGCCTTCTAAAAAGAATTCACATTTCCACTCATTTAATGGGGAGTTGTAAATGTGAGAGGAATGTTGATATAGGGATTATCATTTTATTCCACTTGGAATTTGGTCCAGAATATCACAGGGGAAGTTGCTGCCAGAAAGTTTATGGCCATAGTTTGCAGGGGAGAAGGAGTTTAAAAACCCAGGAAGTGGCATTTAAAAATAGCACTACCTCTCCGTTCTTCCCACAAACACCACACTGGTGGATAAGCATTGGACCAGCCTGTGTTCTCCACCATCCTCCTCTTTGCCTCCAGCATCTCCCACACAAGAACTTAACAAATTTAACTTTGTCTTGCTGTTGAGCCTGCTCAGCTGGGCTGTAGCCTTTGCTAGTGGCAATGCCTGAAGTCAGTGGTCCTTTGTGAGAAACTGCAACATTTTCTGAAGAATATAGGCAGCTGTGTGGCAATATGCTCATGTATATTTTTACAGGAGAAATACAAAAGCTGAAGTTCATTGGGTTTATGTAGCTGAATAGTGCTCTACAGCACACTGATTGCCTAAATCCTGGATTACAAGTCTGTGTAAGCATTTGTTTCATGGTTCTTTAGCATTGCCCACATTTGGCAGAGAAAGCTGCATTTTTTCTCAGTGACATGCTGGTGATGGTGTAAAAATGAGGCAGTGTGTCTGATTGAACATTTTGTCTGAGGTTTAAGTGGCTTCAAAGGCACATGCCTTTCCCTTTTTAACACTGCAGCCTATCAGAAAATGCAAGGGAAGTTTAAAAAATAGGTAAACAGCTTCTTCTTTCCAGTTTGAGTTTGAAAAGTATTACTAGTTGTGCTTGCTGGAAATAAGAGAACTGTTTCAATTATTTGTAAGACACCTGAAAGTATTTCTAGTTGAACAGTTTTTTTATAGAGGCAGCTTTCTAAAAAAACAATGAAAGATGTATCAATGTCATCTTCAAATGGTGACACACTGAACTTTAATGTCAACTTCAAAGTTAGTGGGAGAAAAGAAAAGGAAAAAAGGAAAGAGGGGAAAAAAAGAGAAAGAGAGCAGGGAGGCAAGAAAGGGAAGAAAATCAACAGTTCTAAAGAAAATCAAAAACATGTTCATCTCATATTACCTCTCCATGGGTTATCGGCAGAGGGGAAATCCACCTGGTCAGTGTGGTGGTAGATCTAGCAGAGACACAAGCTCTAGGCTTAGGAGGCACAAACTGAGTTCACTCACCCCATGCTGCAGGTTTCCATCCTGCGCCCTGTGTTCCTCTGCTGCTATTTTCAGAAATAGCCAACAACATTGCAAAGGCAGGAGGTGACTGGAGGTTAGAGTCATCTTTCAGAGACAGATTTGCATATGACATTGCCCACTGCTTCTCATGTGTATTGGGGCAGAACATCTTACACAGCAAAATATGGGAAAAGTCCTGGTGTGATTCATCTGTCTGCAGTGACAAGTGGTCTCAGCTAGACTGTTGTCTCTAACTCACATGATCTGGTAAGATGAAGGATTATCAAGGTATCAGTAAGAAAATATTATTAATTCCGTTGTTAAGTGAGTGGTCTCTGTGCAAGAGATATGAACAGAAATTTTAAACAGCAAAATAATTAAGGCATCGGGTTTTTGTGGATTACTCTCTTTTATTATTGCAAATTTCAATAGCTCCCAAATGTCTCATTATTTCAGATAACATCTTAGGGAGTAACACAAGTGACAGAGCCTAAGCATTGGGAAAACTGAATTTAATAATGCTTTTCTTCATGCGTAGGGAATCTTAATTCTGTTTTCTTATTAAATAAGAAAAAAAACCTCTTTATAAATTTATAATAACAGGGCAAATTAAACTTGGATTAAAAAAAAAAAAGTGTGTTTAAAGTCCTTCGTATTCCACGTTAAATTCAGGTAGCCATTGGAAAATGTGCCCAAAATTCTGATGACACGATATATATACCAAAGGAAAAGGGCAGGAATGGGTCTGTGTCTATCAAATTGCAGCAGTGACCCTCAGCTAATTTCAGTTGTTCAATGAAATACCAATACCCTTGAGAGACTGGATGTGCAAAGAATGTGTGTGACATTTCCATAAAATTTGTAGACTTTTAAGTCGACCCTGAGGATGCTTTGTTTACTTTTTTGCCTTATGGCTGACTTCAATCTTTATTCTTTTAGATAATATTAATCTCATTCTTTTTACCTTTCTCAAGATTAGCTTGATTATCTTAAAAATGTTTTGCACATGCTAACACCAGGATGATACGAAGGACAAATATGCTACTGATGGTTCCATCAGTGCATCATTTATATCGTAGTATCTGATTCTCGCCTCTCCTGGAGAGTGTTTAAGCCATCCAACTACTCTGATACTGTATAAAAGTTCTTACATGGCAAGATTTTAGTCCAGCATTAAAAATTTCACACTTGTTTTGTTAATCTGTTTTATTGATTAGGGATACCAATAGTAATGAAGAAAAGCAGCCCTCTTTTCTATCTTTAATGAGCTGCCTAAGTAAAAAATCTTTGTAACTCAATATGCAAAACTGTGGGGTTTTATTATGAATGCTTGACAATTACAGAATGATCCACATAGCTTATAGAACTTCTATAGATGTAATATAAGCTTATGTTAATTTATTTGGTATTAAAATAAGAAAGCACAGCTCATATATTATTTATTCCCTCCTCAGGTCATGGAAAAGATTGGATTGTCCCAGTTTATTGACATACAATGAGAGATTCACCATCTACAGTGGAATAGTTCCCCAAATACATTTTTTACAAAATCATGTTTCACTGGACAGTGCATCTGCTAGAAATGGGCAGGGAACAATTGATATTATGATCCATAATAAAAAACTGATTACGTATTTAGATGAAAACGTGGCCCAGTATAAAGATACAGATGATTTTGCAGGTACTCATTCAGGTTCATGTTTTGAAGAGCATGACAGGATCGGAGTCATGCAGGGCTAGGGCTTTGGTTCACACACTGCTGTCTACCATGGTGGTTGTGTCTCATTAGAAAAATCACATTTCTGATTGGCTAGAGCTTTGCCTTAGTCAAGGCATGATTTGCATATATCTGACATTTGCAGAGGGGAGGGAGCTTGTTTTACAGATTTCATGAATCACTGACCTGAACTGTTGGGTCAAGAAATGAAGAAATCAATACCCACAAAGCACAGCTCTGTTGTCTTTTTCATGCTGAGCATCAAATGCCTCTTTTAGGATTTTCCTTGTGGACCCCTAGCAGCAGGTCTTGGCTCTAAGCACCTCGTAGCATGGAAGGAGATACTCAGTGTATAGACTTTGTGTGCTGTCTTATCAGGCATTTTCCAAATCTTGTAAAGGCGTAACAGAAAAGATGCAATTGTGCCAGGAAGGAAATCCAGCCTGCAGTCTGCCACCCTGCAAGGTTCTGAGCATCTCCTGGGAGCCTAGTGGTATATCAGCACTTCCTTGACCATCTGGACCTAATTAAAATCTCACTGGACTCAGCATCATGGAGTAGTGCAAGAAAGTTACCTTATGATTAACTAGCATTATATTAAGATATATGCGATGTCACTGTGGAGAAGGGAAAGTATTATGCTGGGAGCTAGTTCAATTCCTTTGCTTATCCTAAGTGGTGTGCTTAGTCTGGCTTCAGTAGCAATTATTTTCATGAAGTTATCCCTAATAATCCAAGAATATAAGAATTAGAAATTGGTGCCCATGGTTGCATTTCCCCAGGTGTGTTGAAAATGGGTGAGTGAATACATGAGAGAAAAGCAATTTAAAATATACTCAACACCTCTCTCTTCTTTTTGCAGAACTATGTGATAGCAGAGCATTAGATCAATGCAAATGGGTGGAAAAGTATTATTAAAACATCAAGTATTACTGCATGCTTCAAAACTTAGGTCTGCATCCATGTGTTAAATGCTGTTGAAATAGAGAGGGATGTAGTAGTGGTCTTCCTTCTTGTTTTATAAATCATTCCTCATTCTAAGCTTGTGCAGGCAAATTCTGTGGTTAATCTGTATCAAGCTTTTCTTTTCAGTCAGGATTTAGAAGTTTGGTCTAATGTTGCTTTCTCACTGAGGGATTAACTCATAGATTAGCTCAGGGCTAACACGTTTTTCTTCATTGTATGTTTCTTAAAATCTGTAGCTCCCTTTTTAATGGGTTGAAGCCCACCTACCAGGCCCAAAGTGGTCAGATATACTCTTTCAGGGTATCTCTCTTGCCAGGCTCCATGCTTGGTGAAACAAAGAGTCATTGTGCAGGGTGCACTGCTTTGCTAAATCTTCACATTTTTTTATGAATGTACCAATGTTTTAATCTTCTGCAGAAGCCACAGGAAATCTCTCACATGATTTGAATCTATTTTAGATATACAGAGCCTTTGTGTTATGTGAAGCATGTCTGCTTTGGTGCTATATCATGTTTTTTGTAGCATGTGTAATACCCTTCAGCTGCCAGACCGTTAATTTATGTCTGCAATGTTTGAGCACACAAACACGCATGCACATATATTTTACAAAGGTCTCATTTTCCTACTTTCACAGCTAAGACCAAGCTGAGAGTTGCATTTAAGGCAGGGGAGCATCTTCTTCCTCAATTAGGAATGCATTGCATGTGTACTGAAATCCTTCCTAGGCATAGGAAATCCTAGTATGCCTTTTAATTAATCCATTATTTAGAAAAATGCCCTTAAACAAGATTTGCATCCATTTTTTCTTTCTCCCAGGGTGATCTGTACTCTGCTGTTCCAAATTCAGGCTTGTTATTCCTAAAAAAAAGTTGATTCTGGGATTTTTTCACAGCGACTTCACTTGCCACCACCATTTGTACGCACCAAATCCAGCCACCTTGCAATACATTGTGTAGGGATCCCAGCACCAAATCTTCAATTCCTTTGTCTTGAGTGGCCTCTGGGTTGGTTTGCCGCATGCTCTTCCATCACAGGCTGTTGCAGTGACCATGGAGTCTGGCTGGAGATGGTTCCCAGGACACCCACTGCTTAAGCTGTCCCTTCCCCAGATCATCTTCGCTTGTGAGCTCTTTGGCTTACAGGCAGGCTCTCCACAAGGGAAAAACTGGAATAGCTCTTTTCCTTCTGCAAGTTCTCTTAGATTTTACTACATTCCCTACAGCTGCCTTTTTACCATGATGGTGAAGATAATTCTTAATTCTTAAGGTCCAATCCATTGAGTCAAATTGGCAATCTAGAGTAATGTCATCTGGGTTTTGTCAGTGCTCTGTCCTCTGATTTATTTCTCTTTTGTCTTCCCCTTGTAAGTGCTCTTATTAGTCAGGGGTTCATCATTTCCAGTGCTGGTGATATATTAAAAACTCTTCATTCTGCAAAACAGCCCCCACCAGTCCATGCACTTGTTGAGAACCTTTTCCCAGTACACAATGAATATAGAACACTTCCTTTGAGCTTCATCACATCTCACAGTCTTCTCACTGTAGCCTGTAATGTCCTTCAATATAATGTATTTTCTCTCTTTTTCTGATCTTTCAGCTCTTTCCCACATCGCCCCACTGTCCCTCCACCATATAATCCTTAAACATTCATCTTGAGCAAGGGAGATATACTGGACAGGATAGGGAAATGTCAAGCAAAATCATGGTAGTTGGAAAAAATTGTGGGCTTTGGGGTTTTTTTTTTCATTTAAAAAATAATTTGTTATGGCAAAAGTGCATCGTTGTGTGAAATGTGCTGAAATAGGATTGGAGTTCTCAGCATAATTTGTAACATGACACAAATTAAGGTATTTACTAGATACCTAGAGATAAGAAAAACTGATTGGGTTGACAATCAGTTTACTAAGCATACTTGACACTTTTTTTCTCCCTAAATATATTATCACAGAACATAAGAATTCTAATGTTTTTCTTATCTGACTTCAGCTTGATAATAATCAGAGACCAAACAGTTATTTTGCTTTTTATGAAGATATGATTTAAACAGAAAAGTACAAAGGCCCTGAAGCATCAAGTGCAAAGAAATCTGCCCTCAAAACCAGTAATTTTCTTTTCACAGTCTAACAAATTTCAGTTGTCAAGAAACAGATTAATTGCATCATTCTCAAATGTAATATTGCTATTTGGTAATCTCTCCTGATACAGAGACATAGAAAATGTTATCATAGCAGTCCTAGAATACATTTTATGGTTTGGCAAAAAATAATACTTTCTTTGGCAAGGAGTATTCTAAATATTCAAAAGCAAGGATTAACATGAGCACTTGAGAGCAAAAATGTCAGAATCAAAATAATGAGTTATTTTTTCTCACGTTTCCTGGGAAAGTGAAAAATACAAATATTGCTAATAGCAGTCTGTCAATTTATGGCTTTGACTTTTCTGAGACCCAGCATGTTATCTTTAATCCAGATACCAGTAAATAACTTAATATTTTCTTCCACAGCCTCAAATATATCTGGTTTTCCCTTTGAATCTTGTTGCCTTCCACTATCCTTCCAGATAATCTTTAAGGTGTTGTATAAACTAAAACAAGTGTTCTTAACCCTCAGAGAGTTATTTTAAGGACTTTATTGGAAAAAAACCCAGGGAGAATATAAACACATTGTTTTACATTGCCACACTTTGTTAAACCCTGACACTTGACCACAGTTTAAAAAACACTTCGAAAATTTCTGCAAAACCTTAAATTTTAGACCACACATTTTAGCTAAGCAGAGATAACGCTTTATTATCTGATACATCAAGGTATGCCAAAATGGCATGATTTCAGTTGACTGAGAGGGACAGAAGGCAGTGAGAGATGTGTGTTAGCTTGGTCTCAACAGACCATAATTTGTAGTAGAAGGAATCAAAATATTAACTGATACATGAGGTTAATTTGCATTTACTCCTTATCCTCCTCACCAAAACCCTGTTGTTCAAATGGACCTGCACAAACTCTCTCTGTGTAGCTTTGGACATATGTTTGTGGGATTGAATTGAATACTAAACCCTGTTCTGTCTTTTTTCACTGGCATTTACCAAGTATACGTAAAGCTAAGGATCTTTCACTGTTTTTGTTGCAATCCACTAAATACTGCCGGAGTGCAGTCTTCACTGCAGCACCTCAGCTGGGGAATGACATTTAAAAAGTAAAATAATACTTTCTTTGAATGCCTTTTCTTCAGGCATTAAATCCTTATAATATCCGACTCTCAGTGTGAAAGTATCAATTGAAAGCTGTGGCTTTTTAATAAAAAGAAGTCTGAAGTGTACAGAAGATGTGTTATTTCTGCAGCCCTGGGAGGGTGCCTGATGATGGATCACAGTGGTGATGGGATGCCCAACTTCCAGCAAGCCGCTCAGGTCCCAGAAGAAATCCTTGCTGCTGCAGCACAGTGCTCAGCATGAGGCAGTCATTTATCTTGCTTCTTGACAAAGCAAATTACCCAACTCAGAGCTGTGGGCTGTGTTTTCAGGACCACATTCAGTTCTTGCAGAGCTAATTTGAGAGTCCCTTCCCTCTTCTCCAAGCTGTAACTGAGAGCTACCTCATGACTTCCTACCTTGAGACAGACCCCTGGTTTCTCTGGAGTGCAATACACTCCACTAGCTCTTGAATGCCTAAAAAGTAGTAGCTGAATAAATTGCACATTCGTGCTCTATTTTCTAGAGGTTATTGAGCACACATTCACCAGATTTACATAGCAAAACAGGAACTGCATCTTGAACTTCACTTGATTGAAAAACTGCCTAGGCCTGTAAATCGGTTTTAGATGTTTTGTCATATTAGTAATCTGTGGATTAGATCTGCTCCTAATACTCCATTTCTGAAACAGGATGCTCTTTTGGAGAACAAGTTTGTTTATATTTTGTATGGAATTTCTCAAAAGGAGCAGTGGCAGCATCTACAGGTAGTGTCAGCCAGGACTCCACATCATGAGCGAACATCTGTAGCAGTGACCCAGCATCCAGCCGTGGGGATTAGTGCATGGGGCTGGCATATCTGATCAGCCTGTGCCAAGGGATCACGCCTCCTGCACTGGTCCTGACAGGATGTGCTTGTGCTGTTCAAGACCTCCCATAAATCAGGAGCTTTCTCACGGCTGTTTCCAACAAAGCACCCTGCCCCTTAAACTACTTCTGAGACAATCTAAAAAGCAAAGCTGCTCCTAAAACTTTACTTTTTCAATCTTTTCTGCTACAAACCAACAAAGCAACTCATTAGAGAGACCCTTTTCTGCTTCCTTCGCCTAGTGAGGGCTAATTGGAGGCCCATAAAATGAATCCAGGGAAATTTGCTGCCTTCTCCCGTATATCAGTCCTACACTACCAAATTGGGCATATTGTCTCATGCAGTGTTTTATTGTCCCCCAGACCACATTACGGGCGAGGCAATCTTGCAGAGGTTAATAGCATTACTTGATTGTCTCTCCATCTCACATTTCTGCTCATCACTCTAAATCCAGTTGTTCACCAGTTGCTTTAGATGCCTCTACTGCCGTTGAGTGCTGCTTGCCACTGGCTTCAAACCCAGTTCTATAAATTGTAACTACTAGTAGCTGATTGTCCCTGCTCCTAACTTTCATTTCACAACTGTGAAAAGTATGTGTGGGTTGATGTACTTGTCTTTTCAACCACACTTTTTGACATTTGCAGTCCAATTATCGGTCACCTTGGCCATTCGTTCAGTCCAGCTGTCCTCCCGTTGGTATGCTGTGTGTCAACACCTACCCCATACACTGCCCTAATGGGAAAATAAACAGTAAATTACGAGCCTGTATAAATCAAATAAAGAGTGACTTTGACTCCGTAAACCGTGGAAGCGAAACTGAAGTGTTTTGTGCAGTTCCTAGTACCCTGAGCTGGAATTGCTGCCTTGTATTTTTAGAGTGTCCCAGCTTACTGGAGTCAGGCAAGATATCTGTCTATTGGGGGCCTGGTGCCCATGCAGTAAGAACATGAACCTCAAGGGCTGTGCATGTTAAGATTTCCATATTACATTCTTGAATCAATGGTTGTCATCAGTAGAAAGCAGTAAATTCATGTTAATCATTTCTGATTATATATTTCTTTTCCGCAGGAAATGTGAGTATGCTTCCTAAGCTCTACTCGCATTTTACATTTTATTGACCCTTTGCACAGCAGCGAATGCCATCCTGTGGCTACAAAACCCAAATGCATGTTAAAGACTAATTCTGCAGAAAACTCAAAGTGCTAAGAGTATTTTAAAAGTTGAGATCTTTTAAAATTCCTCCCGCACTGCAGGAGTAGAATACCATCTTATTATTATTCCGACACATAAAGATCCCTTTCCAGGACTCCAGGCACTATGCAATTAATTAATTATAATAGTATTAATTGATTAATTAATATTAATAACCTGAATATTTTAATGCGTTCCAAGTGTTACTCTGGAAAATTAAGGTTTTGGGACAGGATATTTTTTTCAACACATTTGGGATATCAAAACTTGGGGACAGCTTTTTCTGTTGTATCGTTACACCAAAATGACTTTGTTCCCATACACACACCTGCTTATTTATGTTGGCAGTATGGTCTTGACACATTCTGAAAATTATTCATATGTATCACTGTTCACAGGATCATTGGCTATGTGTCTAACAGATTGAACCATCGGGGAAAAGAAAAAACATACTGAAGAAAATAACTGCATGTGAAATTGCTGTTTCTCTAAAGCAACCAGAAAATCCCACATTTGCCTGGGTACTAAATAAGATTATTCCCAGTCAGTTATCAGTCCTATCAGTGGTGATGCTGCAGTGGTGCATGTTGCAGAATGGATAAAG